>OY987250.1:9248326-9410869 GCA_963920765.1 Ulota crispa | reverse complement strand
TTTGAATAGAAGAGCCATGGATGTCTTCTAGGAAGTAGGGGTGGAAGAATATTATTTCTCCAAGTTCAAATCTTTTGTACTTTTCCATAATTTTCTAGTACTATCTAGTATTGTGACATTTTAATAATGGTCCACAAAAGTACAAATTTAACAACTTAAATTTTTTTTAGCAATTTTAATTATGATCATATGTACTTAAAGCATTTAATTAATAGGAAAACCAAAAAAAAATCTAAAAAACCCTTTAAACTTTGAGCAATTTCAAGTACAAAATCATGTTTACCTCCATTTTGGGTTGTGACACCCAAAGTGGTAAACCTCTAGTGTACTCTCACCCTTATCATCGTTTAGAAACATGCCAAGCTTATTATCGAGTGACCTAAGAGTGGGTCAAATGTCTCTAGAACATATTTGATTAGAAATGGGACTTTTTACAATCACAAGTCACAACCTCCTACAAATCTACAATGAAATCAAAGTGATCTCTCCATACTTCTACAGCAATCTTCCAAACCATGTTTCTCCTAACCACATTTCTGCCCAGTTGAAAATTGCAGGTGAAGCATGTACATTAGATTTGGAGCTTTTGAGGCAAAGTGATTTAGAGCTAAAGTAAGATTCTAGATTCTATAAAAAATGTCTTCATTTTTGCAAGTTTTAGGGTTTAGCACTCTAGCTCTACAAGACCTGATTTGAAGCTATTGTATAGAAATCATGAAGCACCTAGTGATCAAAGTAGTTATATAGTTGAAGCGTAGAAAAAATTTGTTTTGTTTTTTTTGAACATATTTAGATGTACTTCATTTGTTTTTTTATGACTCTTGTTATGCTTTGATAGTTGTAAGTACTGTTCTTAACTATGAAGAAATATAGTGAAACTTTCTACCGAGTTTTGTTTTTATGGGTACAGATAATGTGAATTACTATAGAGTTTATTTTGAATTCTTAGTCACTTTTAGCAATGTTTTACGATGCTTGGGCTCATTTTGAGGATTGAATTCTGGATTCTTGATTGCAAGATGAGGGAACTGGCTTAGGAGGTATTAGTATCATACAGGATATGGGATGTTTCTATAGTAATTTTTTTAGTGGTAATTCACTGTTTGAAGATGGGCTATGATGTCCATGTGATGTTTGTTAAGTCTTTGATATTGGTGAGACTTGGGTGATATATATACAATATGAGTAAATACACTGTAACATGAGTCTCAATAAAAAATGGCCTATAGTCCCTTGTTGTTATTATCATCTTGTTTCCAAATTGGACTGTTTTATAGTTATCACCATATTTGTTAAATTGGGACAAAACGGTCATTTTGGGACTTATGAAGGTTTGGGGTGATCACCCCAAAGCAGGCTCCAAATCGAGCTCTAGGGTTTTTTTTGGTGCACATGTCCTCACTTGAGAGGAGGAATTTGTGAGGAAAAAATCTTAGTGGCTCATACTGAATCTAATACTTTTGAATCTGGTTTGAGGTGAGTATTTTGGATTGAAGTGGAGTACAAAATGGTACCTCTGTTTTTCCCAATTTAACAAATATGGCGTTAGTTGGCTTGATAACGTGACAGAAAGAGTCTGTTGCTGTTATCATCATCTAGGGTTTAGGATTTAGGATTTAAGGTTTAGGGTTTAAGGCTAGATTTTGGGTTATCCTTACAGGAAATTCAATCCAAGAGTACCGCTGCTATTCAAAATTGGTAAGGTTGAACCGCAAAGTTGATTGTTACTAAGTTGCTTGCACAACATAATCATTTCTCAAAAATCTCAAATACATCATATTACATCAACCTCGGAGAGTAACAAAGTTGCATTTACACACAATTAACTTATGCTTTATTACAAGCTTAACAACACTCTACATTGTCCTATATTAATCAAACAAACAACAACTTTTGACAATGTAGTACCTTCTGCCATTTTAAGCACACTTTAATCAACCTTGAGGAGATCATTGGCCTATGTTTTAGGAACCACGTGAATTAAAAGATAGGGTTTATTTTATTCAGAGCACAAAATTTATATATAATACGTAGAGCTACTATAGGGTTCATGAAATACTACATGTTTTAGTATATATAAATTAGGGTATGTAAAAACATCAAGTAGTAGGATTTTTTTTATTAATAAGTTAGTCTTGACAAATAGGGGTTGTAAAAGAATGTAGTGTTGTTTGTTGCTCTCCATGTTAAACTATTTTAAATACATGCCATAGAATTGAGAAATACTAAAAACTTGTTAATAAAAATTTCCACTTGGACAATAGCCCTTTAATTCATATGATTGTTATTGATTTCATGGTGAGTACCATGTGTGTATATGTAATAGAAAACAAGATTTTTTTTAATGTGTAATGGAGATAGGATAAAATTGGACAAACAAAATTTAGCCCCATTTAAAAACCAAATGAACAAATTTATAAAAAAAATAGAGTACTAGAAAAATGATCAGCGTAGCTTTTTATATAAAAATACGGTCACTTTAATTACCATATTTTAAATAAATAGCCTTACATCATATACCCTCTTAACTCACGTGCATACCATAAAATCACAAGGAGTGATCTCCCTGAATAATCAACCTTGCATTCCTCTTGGATTTATCACTAGCTTCTTTAGAATAACATGTTCTCTCTGTATCTTACTTCTTGGACTAACCTTATTCTCTTAGCCCCTCTTGTAATAGAGTAGGCATTTGTAGCAGCCATGGAGGTAGCGTGCGATAGAGCAAATTGGCATTAAGCTCTCTGCACTTCACTCAAAAGAAAAAGAAAAGGCAACCATAAATGCAAACTCTTTCATCTACTTTCTTATGCTCATAGCCTACTTTATAGTACCATTTAAACCATACGTTTTTTAACTAATCCGATATGTCAAAGTCTCAGGTAGGGTTTAAGTAATCATACATGTCTTGGATGCTGGCCATTCCACTCCAAGCTTCAGGAATAGGCCCTCTGAACTTATTCTTGAACATAAGGCTTCAAAAACCACTAAAAATATGCCAAGAAACATCATCAGGCTCCATAGCTCCACTTTTACACAAACTTCAATTAAAGCACAAGTACTCGTTTGTCAGACCTTAAGGGACCCTTGGAGGGCTCAAAACTTTGCTAATGGATGTTAGCTCCACCACCAACAATACAAATAAACTTTGACGATTTCTCAATGATTTGGAACTTTGCCAACCTTCTCCCACAACCTTCCTATCTGACAATCAAAGTGCAGTTTGACTTATTTTTACCACAAACATTACAAACACACACAACATATCTACCTTAGTGGTGCTTGCATTAGCAAAATAATGAGCCCTCCAAGTGCCCCTTAATTTGTGACTCTTAAAATGTATTGAGCCTAGGCCATGTACAATAGAAGTGTGTGTGAAGTGCTACTACCTTGTATAACATTCTTATTGTACAGTCGGGTACAATATACATACAATTATTTTTTGCAAGAAAATTGCATATAAAAACTCAGGAACTTATGGAGGCCATAACTTCCTCAAAAATTGTCCGTTTTTGAAACCAAAAATTGCGTTGGAATCCTATTGAAGGGTACTTTATGATTTGATAAAAAAAGAATCTAAAATTTGACAAATGATAAAAAAAAGTTTGGCTACTTCCTATATAGTGTCTACCATCTAGTACTTCCACCTCTTGCTGAAATCACCGCTTGAATTGATTGGGCATACTTGCAATAAGAGTTTGTAATTGCTCCATGGATACTTCATCCCATACTCTTGGAATGATGTGTATCATTTCTTACTTGTTCTTTAGCCATTTGTGGTGGCCTAGCCCAATCAAATTTTGAGCGGTGATTTTGGCAAGAGGTGGAAGTATACTATACAAGAAGTAGCCCAATTTTTTTTATCATTTATAAAATTTCAGATTTTTTATCATCAAATCATGTAGTACCCTTTAGTAGGATTCCAACACAATTTTTTTTGTTTCAAAAACGGACAGTTTTTGAGGAAGTTATAACCTCTAGAAGTTCCTGAAGTTGGCTAAAGTTTTAATGCAAAAAATTTGTATGTATACTGTACCTGACTATACAAATACTAAGCGCTACAAAGCCATGGATTTAATATGGTACCCAAACTTGAATTGACACAATCAAGTTAGTGAAAATGTTTTGGATGAAGTGGCCTTAGTTTTTTTTTTCAACCAAAAAATGGTTGAGTAGCAAAGATGGTTACATTTTTTTTACAAATTTAAAGTTGGATGCTCTCAACCTTTCATCAAAGCTAAGTCTCATGATGGTTTTGTGAGAAATTAGAATATTGCACTGGTAGGATGAGGCAACATCAAGTGGAACCTTGAAATCTGGGCTCCTCCTCCCAAACTCGTGTATAAAAGTTGGCTAAATTTTTAAATTTTTTTCAAAAAATACTATAGAACAATTAGCCACACCAATTTTGGTGTAGCAAAAAAGCAATAATTAGCACAAAACATTTTCACTGAATCAAGTACCTTGCTTCATTTCTTTATGATTTTTTTGGTGTTGTGCACCCTCATGAGTGATTGGTTGCCTTGTTTCCACTAGAACCCAAGGCTCTTAGCTATCATTGCACTCAAAGCTTTGGATTGGGAAAAGTAGGTTATAAGGTATTTTTCCTATCTCAAAGTACAAATTAAAACCCTTATTGGGGTCCTTTGAAAGGGCTCTAAAAAGAGCATCTAAAGGGTTCATAATTTTGCTAATGGATAAGGTCAACATTTTAGACTAGTTTTTTTTAATGTATTTAAACGTTGATTATAAACAAGCAATCCATTTACGTTGGAGTGAATTATTACCTCTAGTTTTGTTTGGTACTTGTGGTTGCAAGGTTGGGGTGCTTTACCACCCCATGTTTTTGATTCACTAATGATTCTCTGCAGTAAGGTGCATGACTATGCCCTTAATCTATTGGAACTTTAAACTTTGAAGGACAATGTTGGGGTGCATTACCACCCATGGTTCTAATGTACAGTTGGGTACAGGGTGCTTACCAATTGTTGATTTTAGTTTTTGAGTTTTTTTGGTGAAACATGGTGTACGTTTGGTATATTTTTTTCAATTTTTTAATTATTGCATCCTTATGGAATGCCAAGCAAGTACATCAAGTTTCAGCTCTTAAAAATCAAAACTCCATTTTTGGTGAGTGATTTTGTAAGGAACTCATGGTTTTACATGATGATTTGTTGAAAAATATTGGTGATGAATATTTGAGATTTGATTGCATGGATATGTAGGAAACATCCATACGCACATCTTCCATGCTAAAATAAACCCCCTTAAGTAACAAAACTTTGAGCTACAAAAGATTCAAAGAAACTTGCGATAGGCCCAGATTTTGTAAAATGTATATTTTTGTTTTTTAACTAGCTTTTCATCAAGGAAATAAAATGTCATGTTTAGAAATACAAATTTGGTTACAATATTTGAGTCAAACAACAAAATTTGATTTTCAAAGAAAAATATATATTCTACAAAATTTGGGCCTATCACAAGTTTCTTTGAATCTTTTGTAGCTCAAAGTTTTGTTACTTAAGGGGGTTTATTTTAGCATGGAAGATGTGCGTATGGATGTTTCCTACATATCCATGCAATCAAATCTCAAATATTCATCACCAATATTTTTCAACAAATCATCATGTAAAACCATGAGTTCCTTACAAAATCACTCACCAAAAATGGAGTTTTGATTTTTAAGAGCTGAAACTTGATGTACTTGCTTGGCATTCCACAAGGATGCAATAATAAAAAAAATTGACAAAAATATACCAAACGTACACCATGTTTCAACCCAAAAAACTCAAAAGCTGAAATCAGCAATTGGTAAGTACCTTGTACCCAACTGTACAGTGCCCTCCAACAAGTCCTCAAACAACCTGTCTTCCATTCAAAGAACTTTGCTAAAAAATTTTAACTAGCTTTTCACTAAGTAAACATCACATCATGTTCAAAGGTACAAAATTAGTCACAATGTATGAATCAAATAGTAAAACTTGGTTACCGTAAAGAAATGTCTATTTACAAAATTTGGGCATAGCATAGGTCACATTAAATTCTTTATAGATCAAATTTTTGTTACTTAACAGGGTTCTTTTTAGCATAGAAGATGTGCATGTGGATGCTTCTTTTGTATCCGCGCTATCAAATCTCAAAAATTCATCACCAATATGTTTTAACCAATTATCATGTAAAACCATGAATTTAACACAAATTAATTCACCAAAAATGGGGTTTTGGTTTTGAGGAAACAAAATTTGGTATGCTTGATTGTGATTGCATAAGAATAATACCTATGTGATTCAAAACAACAAAAAATCACTTATATTCCATACTAGCAAAGTTCTTTGAACGGCAAAACAAGGTGTTTGAGGACTTGTTGGAGGGCACTGTACTAGCAAAGGCAACTTTGAGGTGCTTTACTTTGTTTTTGGTTGAATGTTTTAGTTTTTGAATGACATTGATGGGGTGTATTTCCACACTCCTGTCATTAGATTGGAAAATAACAAACTCTACTCCTTTGAGTTAAGAACCTTTGCTAAAATACTCATAAGTTTGACACCCCTTGTTGATGAAGCGGACGATTTTGTCCTCATTTCCCTTGTATTTAGCCATCCGCTGGCGATGAGGGGTTAAGCAAGATAGTACCCTATCTTCTATGCGGTTGTAGGAAAGTTGGTCGTGGGACTTTGTAAGTTTAGTTGAGGGTGTTTGCCATAAAACAAGAGACAAGTGCAGTTCAAAGGAGGTGGAAAGAAGAAAGTTGGCATTGATTGGATGCCTTTTTAGTTGATATGTCAAAATGGGTGTTGACAAAAAACGATTGTTGACTATATGCAAGCCTTTGACCTTAACCATGCCCACAACACACATTTTGGGTAAAAGGGAAGTGGAATTGTGATCCTATCAAAATGTTTTTGTTACAAAGGTTGACTTAACCCAGCACCATTGTATTATGTATAACTCCATTCAAAAGCACCACTTGCTTTGTAGCACAAATGTGATTTCCATATCCACTATTGATCGACTTGCTGATTAGTTTAACCCCTAAAGGACCATTGTCCCTTTGGGGGACAGGTTGGACTTTGGGCGTGTACCTGTGGCGAAACTACTTTGTCTGGTTTTTTGAAACTTTTGTGAAAGGTGGGGAATTCAAAGATCTATGTGGGCATCTAATTTTTTCTTCATTCCAACATTTGATGAAGAAGTTATGCATGAATTTATGAAAATTTGGAGAGGATTGCCCGCCCGGGCAGCCCAAAAACTTCTTTAAATTTTACTTTTTTAAAAAATTAAAATTTGAAATTGGTTCTTTAGATTTTTTTTATAGATGAAAAGCTTTGAATCATTCAATTTCAATCAATGAAATGAAAGTTATGAGGAGTTTTTGTTTGCAGGAAGTTATGGATTCACTACTCTAAAATAAACCTTAAAGTCCTTTATTTTACTCAATTTTCAATATTTTGGAAATAAAATTAAACCAAAGGAAGTAGATTGTTTATCACAACATTATGATTGTTAGGATTTTCATTTTTCATTTCCATAATTAAATTCTTAGCAATTTAGTGTTTTGACTCATTCTTTACTTCTTTTTTACTTATTGATTTTCCCATGTGTTGTATAGTTCCAATGGATTTGAAAATTCTCCCACACATACCTAACTTGATCTCCTACATGGAAAAAAAAAAAAGCACAACTTTGGGTAGAGCAACTTTTTTGTTATAAGAGTGGTCAAAGGCTTCTAAAATTTTTGGGCAGCATGGAAAAAAACTTTGTTTTTCACTTTAGATGTAAATATCTCACTCCTCTCCACCTGGAATGAGCTGATTTTTTTCCTATAAGTACCCCTTCTAGTTTGGGGTAAGATCCTACAGTTGGATTTCCCAAAAACAAAACATAAAATCCCTTTTTACTAAACCTCCTAGAAGTGGCAATTTTCAGTGATTTTCACAAAAAAAAGGGTGTGGTCCTTTAGGGGTTAAGAAGATCTTGCCTGCAAATCAAATCAATTGCAACTCCTACATTTAGGCCTTTATTTACCAAATTCAAAAGTGACAATTCAATGAACATCATGTATACTTCATTGTATACTAGTTCACGTGAGAGTGTTGAATATATTGACAGAATGTCTAAAAAGTACCTACCACGTAAGGTAGTAGCACCCATAACCATTTGAACATAATGATTACTAATAAACATCTAGCAAATTATAGGCTCTTGTTAGCAACAAAAAAATAATGAGTTTGCACTTTCAAATATATTATTTGGATACTGTGAGAATAAGTTGTGAATTTTGAAAGAGCAAAACTGCCATTGCACCCATAACCAACACTAAGGTTTCATGTTCACATGTTGTACATCCTTGTAATTACATCCATATTTCCAAGATTTCAGAGGTGATGGTCATGGGTACAGTAATGGTTATGGGCGTGGCTACCTTACTGATCTGGTGACTTAGATCCACTCATGAAATGGAAAATGTTAGTCAAGTAGGTAGCATATGAATAGTTTGATGAGAATGTTTGTTAGACATGGTTATTTCACACATTCAAGTTGTAGATTTTGCTACCTCTTCATTGTTGCAATAAAGAGGGGATATTGAAAACTTTTGAGAGGGTCTCCTGTCCTGTTTTTACGAACCAGTTTCTCATCAATTAGGCAAAGCTAGACAACACGATAAAAACATTGATCAACCCAACCCAAGATCATCGGTCTCACCAAATGATGCACGGCAGCGTAGGTTCAGGCTGTCACAATTCATAATCCCCCAATAGTGCCAGAAACGAAGATCTGCTGATAAGGTGTTGCATTTTCTTCACGAATCCCACATTCGCAATTTCGGAACATTCTAAACACAGGATGCACTGACGAATAATTCATATCAAGAAATCGGACATGCACGTATCCTGAAAGGACGGGCTTCTGTTGAAACTAAAACTTCTACCCAATTTGGACAGTTCTCAAAAAAATGCTGACAACAATCTCTACTAAAGTGACTATTGCCAACAGACTCCTTCGAACTACATAAAAAAAATTCAACGTGTACTCAACAGGAGAGCTCCAAAAGAAGCAGGAATCTACTAAAACCGACAGCAGAAATTTACAAAATAAAACTTTACAGCCTTGACCAAGATAGATTCCGCGATTTTTCTTATCAACCAGCAGTGCTTTCCGACCTTCCGATTTGGTCTACACGACATTCCATTGCTCGAAAATGTCCACTAGAAACCTCCTGTCTGACAGCTCAGACGCACTCACGAACATCCAGAGTATTCAAGACTCACATTCGTTGCTACATAAGCAACCACTCCGTCCACAACGAGGCAGTCACAGATAAAAGAACGATCCGAGAATGAGGCCAAGTCCACACTAAACGACATTAGGCTACACCACACAATACTGTACGATACAATTATAATTAAAGCTGCTCAAAACCGATCCACGAAAACCTGAAATAACTTGACAGCAGCAAATGGAATGGTGTTAAGAGACACTGAGAAATCTTTTCCGTGATACCGAACCCACAACCACTTCCGTCAAAGAAGCCATCTGTTCGGTTATATCCAAATCAAACAGCACGAATCTGCAACGACGTACGACATCACCATGGACTCCTCTTTCACATCTTGTGTTCCCGGTTTCTGATTTCGATCATTCATGCTCGGACCGGACTGGGACGACTTGTACACGACCAACGCGTAGAAAAGTTTCGGTGAAATTACACTGACAGCGAAATATTGCCAAAGTTTACAACAAGGCTCCGCGGCAGAATATAGCCCTGAACGCTCAGGCGAGCGATCACAGGCATTGAAGACGCACGACGTCATCAACCCAACGTTTCAACAGTACACACGACACCAGCGCTGGCGGCAACAGGAAGCATGCAAACCAGGCATTCAGGAACTGAATCGCTGTGTTGATCCCCAAGTCAGGGAAGCCCGCTACACATCGAAACCAGCACCTCACCCCACACTGCACTCAATACTCCTCGTCGTCGTTGTTGCCGTCCGTGGACTCCGCACCCACCTCCTCGTAATCCTTCTCCAAAGCAGCCAAGTCCTCGCGAGCCTCCGAGAACTCGCCCTCCTCCATACCTTCACCCACATACCAGTGAACGAAAGCACGCTTCGCGTACATCAGGTCGAACTTGTGATCGATACGAGAGAACACCTCCGCCACGGCCGTGTTGTTGCTGATCATGCACACCGCTCGTTGAACCTTCGCAAGGTCGCCTCCAGGTACCACAGTCGGTGGCTGGTAGTTGATTCCGCACTTGAAACCGGTCGGGCACCTGCACACGTTCCAAAAAACGACGTCAGGGCGCTCTACTTTCCATCCACGCACAATCCGACATGCTCCCACACAACACAGGACCCAAGCCCAGAGCAAGTCGAATCCTCCCGAGCCCACCCACGGTAAACTCACCAGTCCACGAACTGCACGGTGCGCTTCGTCTTGATGGTGGCCACTGCGGCATTCACGTCCTTCGGCACCACGTCGCCTCTGTACATCAGGCAGCACGCCATGTACTTTCCGTGCCGTGGGTCGCACTTCGCCATCATGCTCGAAGGCTCGAAAACGGCGTTCGTGATCTCGGGGACGGACAGCTGCTCGTGATATGCCTTCTCCGCAGAAATCACCGGTGCGTAGCTCGACAGCATGAAGTGGATACGGGGGTACGGCACCAAGTTGGTCTGGAACTCCGTGATATCCACGTTCAAGGCACCGTCGAACCGCAAACTGGTCGTCAGGCTCGATATGATCTGGGACACCAGTCTGTTCAAGTTCGTGTACGTCGGCCGCTCGATATCCAACGACCTTCGGCAGATGTCGTAGATTGCTTCGTTGTCCAACAGCACCGACACGTCGGTGTGCTCCAACAGACTGTGAGTCGACAGCACACTGTTGTAAGGCTCCACGACTGCGGTCGAAACCTGTGACGCGGGACAGGCCACAGTCAGCACAACCAAATGGCCACACCGTTCGGCGAGGGATCAGGAATGGAAACACCCGCGACCATGGTCAGACTTCTTCCGGAACCGGCCGATGCATACCTGAGGGGACGGGTAAATGGTGAATCCCAACTTCGACTTCTTTCCGTAGTCCACCGACAGCCTCTCCAGCAGCAGCGAGCCCAGGCCGGATCCGGTACCTCCTCCTACGGCGTTGAACACCAAAAATCCCTGCAGCCCGGTGCAGTTGTCCGCCAGCTTCCTCACCCGGTCCAGGCACAAGTCCACAATCTCCTTTCCCACTGCAAAACACCATAAAAGCGTGTCAGCAAAGTATCGAAAGCGACTTTCGGCACATCCTTACGAACACTCACGCACCTACTTACACTGACGAGGTGCAGCCTCGCCAGGAAGCCGACATTCCCGCACAGAAGATTGCCGACACAGCTACCCCCTGCGTCTTTCATGCAACACGTGCACGTGCCGTGGAGGCCAGGCTTGCGATCTCTACGCCATGGCCAAGCGCCCTCGACCGACCCCGCATTGAAACCCTTAGCAACCGCCTCAGGACAGGCGGTATGCCTCCCACAACAGCGTTCGTGAGCGGCAGACGACCACGTACCGGTATAATGACCACGGGCGAAGTTGTTCGCGGCATCCTCCTTGCCGGAGATGAGCTGCTCGGGGTGGAACAGCTGCCGGTACGTTCCGGTGCGGACCTCGTCGATCACCGTAGGCTCCAGATCCACAAACACGGCGCGAGGGACGTGCTTTCCGGCTCCGGTCTCGCTGAAGAAGGTGTTGAAGGCGTCATCTCCACCTCCTGTCGTGACATCGCTGCGAAACCACAATCATTCCTCACCATGTCAGCTGATGGCTCCCAAGGCGGGCTAAACGTCAAGACCATCGCAGAGGCATCCACTACTTCTTCGAAGCCATAACAGATATTCCATGGCGCGAGGCTGTGACAACACAACCGCCGTCATATCCATCCTTCTCCGAAAGCGAGCCCAGGCTCGCACAGCAGGGACGATCAGCGGCCGGCCAGCGCCGGCCGCACTCTAGGATCTATCACAGCCAAAATGCCTAGCTGGCCCACAAGCTGCAACTACTCTGGCACGTCCTACTCAACCAGGAACTCCATCGCACACGCGGCCGACACCATGCCAACCAACCAACAGAAAAAGCGAGCCACACTTCCACATTACCCCGCCCGCCGCCTAAGCAATAAGATCTCCCCCGAACACCAAGCTCCCCATTGAAGCTCCCGCACACACTTACCTAGGCATGCGACCGTCCGGCTGGATGCCATGCTCCAGGCAGTACAGCTCCCAGCACGCATTTCCGACCTGGATACCGGCCTGGCCTATGTGGATACTGATGATCTCTCTCATCGCTCACGCCTCTGCCTCGCACGGACACCGAACGCCGGCAGCTGCACACGGACCAGAAAAATATCACCACCCGCGCGGAAAGCGAGCCGTTCGACCGACGCGCGCCAACGGGATCAGATCTGCCTCCGAAAGATGCCACGAGCCGAATGCGAGAGCAGGCGCGAGGGGACGAACACAACACGGAGCTCGAGCGGGAACGAGAAAAACAGGGGAGCGAAGAGCGTGTCGAGGCCGCTCTAAGAAACCCGTCTAGCCGGCAGCAACATCACCCTCCCCTTCTATGCTCGCTCCCCAGCGGCCCAGCCCCCCTCCCCTCCCCTGCCTCCGCCGTGCGCCACTCGCTGCCCGTCCCCGTCCTGGCCTCGCTCGCCGTGCCGCTGCCGCCCTCCGCCGCGCGGGCTTCGCCGCCGGGGCAACCGCCGGCCAGGGCGAGCGTCTTCTGAGCTAGACGAGGGCAGCAGCGATCAATCCCTGGCAGGACTGGGTGGGAAGTCGCGGCCAGCCAGCTGTTCGACCGAGTCCGCGGCAGTCCGCGGCCCCCGCGGGTGTTCCCTGCCCGGCGCTTTATCTGCCCTCGGCTGGCTGACCGGCGGGGTGGGAGGCGTGGCGCGTGTTTGGAAGTTGGAAGTGCTTCGAAATCCTTCGGGACTGGAGTTCGGAGTGTGGACCGATGGCCGTGGAACTGTTGCAGACGGAGGAGGTGGGGGATGCGGGTCGTGACCACCAGACCTACCGGCCGCAGCCGGCGTCCGTCGCCGTGGAGCGACAGAGCTTGGCGACCTTTTCGGCCCCCGTCCTTTCCCTTTCCCCCACTTTTTTTTCAAACTGGCCCGGTGCCAGTGGGCTCCGGGCGGAGGGAGTGGCGGCTCCGTCGGGTTTGAAATGATGGAGCTTTTTTCTTTGTAGCTCACCGTTGTGGCCTTGTGGGTGAGTGTTTAGGGTTTGTTTCTGCATGGGATATATGAGGTCGCTCGTTGTCTGGAGCTACTGCCTGGACTCTGGAGCTACGCATGTGGCCAGCTGAGTTCAAAATCATGCTTTTTTGGAAAAGGCAGCAGTATTCTTACTTTTGGGGAGTTGCCGTCGGGTGAGACGTTGCAGTGATGTATAGTACGTTGTCAGGATACTGATTACCAGTGATGGCATCCCTACCCTTCAATGCTTCTGATGCCGAATTGGGGTGTTTGGATGATTTGGGGTGGCTTTTTTGAAGATAGTTTCTGATTTCTTATCCAGAAAATTGCTTGAGGGTTTTGTGAATGTGCTGCAGTGGTTATTAAGGGCGGCTTCGCACTATGGCCGAAGGTCGAGAGGCCGTCTCTCTGCACCAATTAGATTGCATGAAATCGAGAGTCCCGCCGCTCAAGCCTTCACACTAGAGGCCAAACTCCAAAGGTTGTCATCCACCATTTGTTTACACGGCAGCACTTTATCATCCAAGGTTGACGGCCTCTCAAAGGAAAGTTTGGGTCCAACAAAAATGGAGACCTAAACTATGAGCGAGAGGCCATCAATTTCAACATTTATTGCTGTCAATTTCAACGTTTATTGTCTATTTTCAGCAGATTTTCTTGACCTCTTGGCAAAGTTTGGCCACTCAATTTGAGGGCCTCTTGACTTGGCTGGTCATAGTGTGAAGCGGCCCTAATATAATCTTGGTTCATTGTTTTATGTACTTTCACACAACAGCAAAGGCTAACAAATTAGATCGTATTACAATCCTTTTTAGAGTATCTTGAAAACATGTTATTCGTTGCTCCAATTTAAAAAATTGGCTATAAATTGGGATTTTTTTTTAGAATTGGTGACCAATCATTGGAATGAAGCTTATTAAGTCTAGGTTCTAATTCACTTCAAAAATGTGAATTTGTGCAATATTTGAATATTCCTGTGCGATTCAATATATTGGCTCTACAACCCCTAATGCCCGGAACATTGTTTTGTGGCCAGAGCCATTTTGGGAAACTCACTACCAAATGGTTTTTTCATTTTTTTTTGCAATTTTCTCACACAATGTGTAAAAGGAGTAGCTTTAAGGTCCAACAATTTTCATAGCTTTTGACTACATGATTGAAAAGTTATTACATGATATGTAGTTTTCTTTGCTTGTTGGAAGACCAAAAAAAATAGTGATAATTACATTTTATAAATTTCTTTTTTTATTGAAATTGAGTCTTTAGAGTTATATATGCATGGGAAGTTTTTCATGATTCAAATTTTATAGAGGAGATGAAAGTTACAAGGAGATTTTGTTTGTGAGCAAGTATGGATTCTCTGTTCAAAAATAAACTTTTATGTCCTTTATTTTACTCAATTTTCAATATTTTGGAAAAAAATCAAAACCTAAAGATGTAGATTTTTTTATTGAAACATTACAACCATTGAGATTGAAATTGATCATTTTAATAATTACATTATTAACAACTTTGTGTTCGAAATGTTCTCTAATTCTTTTTACTTATTATTTTTTTCCCATATGTTGTACAATTCCAAATCATTTGAAACTTTTCAAGTTTACGTCCAACTTGCTTTGAAGAACAAATCCCAAAATTTACAGCAATTTCAAAAAAAAAATCATACAAATATGACCCTGTATAGTGCAGCTGTCTAGATTTTGGTAGGGACAAAATACAACTTTTTGTTAATTCAAACTCAAATATCTTACAACCTACTTGGTGAAAATTTCTGAATTTTTTTTCACATTTTTTGATACTAGTGTAGTACAAAATCTTGTGGCTAAATTTATCATTAAATGTTCTATTTCTAAAATATGGTAAGGTGGGTACACCCATAAGCGTTAGTGTCCCCATAACCGTCACCTCTAAAATCTTGGAAAATATGTGGAAGTAAATAGATGTAATGACAAGGATGTACAACATGTGAACATGCAACCTTAGTGTTGGTTATGGGTGCAATGGCAGTCTGCTCTTTCAAAATTCACAACTTATTCTCACAATATCCAAATAATACATTTGAAAGTGCAAACTCATTTTTTTTCCGTTCCTAATAGGAGCCTATAATTTGCTAGTTGTTTGTTAATAGTCATGTTCAAAACCCTTAAACTCACGCTTATGGGTGTACCCACCTTACTTGTACTAAAAATGGCAGTAGTGGAGCAATGTTGGTGATGAAAAATTAGCTTCTAGCTTTAGGAATTACTGATATAATCTTCATAGGAGTATATGGGTTCTTGGTTTTCTTAGTGATGTTCTACACTATAATGTATACATGCGGTAAAAAATTTCAGATTCCTAAAATAAAGTATGTGTTTGGTGTAAGGGTTTTTTCACTCTCTCTTAAGAAATGTTCATTAATTTAAAATTATCCTTTAAGACATGTGATGAGATCTCTAAAATATCATACAAAGTAACCCGTAATAAGGTTTAGTGAAAATTTATGGATTTGTGGGAATGAAGGATTGGTTTGACAGTACAATCTTAAGGTGCATTTATTAAGGGTGAGTAGGATGTGTGATTAGATATCAATACTCATTGATTAGGGGAGCTTTGGCACATATTTGGACAACGAATATCAACCTTGTAGTATTAGAGGCATCCTTGTTAAAAACTAAAGTACAATTTTCTCATTTTAATTTTTCATGATTTGATATATTTTGTAATTTTAAATTTCCTTCTCACTGAACCATACTGGAATGAACAGGCAAGTTTGTTTGTGGCAACTACGATGTCAAAAGGGTTGATAACAATTTATAGTTGTAGCACATTGCTTCTTCTAGAAGTTAAAAATCATCGCTTATGTTTTTTTGACCAATTTGAATACATTCTTCTCATGTATCTTATCATTTTGCAAGAATGAAGTAATCTTAAATCCTTTTAGGAAAACTAGGATGTAATCCATCACAAGAGTATGTTTATAAATGAGCAGAGTTGCGATTAAGTTTATGTTTTGTATGAACAAACCTTAATAAAATTGGAGTTTTGCAAGTAATTATTGAAGATGAAGGTTGCAATTGAAATTTGAAGAAACACACTTGTAGAAATTTGTCTAAAACATTGTTAGAAACGAAAGTGATTTGTAATATTTGTAATGACTATATATTTAGGGAATTACTACAGCGACACCCTAAATTGCTCATGGGACACCCCCTATGAGCATGAAAATGTGATTTTTAATGCAGATTTTGCTAATATTTTTATTTGGATCAAAAGATTTGTTTCACCTTTATCATTCTAAGGTTATACTCAAAAAAAAAGGTGTGCTTAAATTTCAAATTAAAAATATAAGACTTTTGAGTTACATAAAGCAAACATATATCAAAAAATAGTATTGGTGCAATAATATATATATATTTTTTTGTATTTGTCATGTTTTCTTTCAAGGAGGTGATAATGTTGTGCTTGAATGAATGATGGACCACTGAATAAATCAAAAATAGCACTAAATTATCAAATGTCATGCTCAAAGGGGGTGTCCCATTAGCAATTTCAGGTGTGCTGTAGTAATTCCCTATATTTATTGGGAATTACATAAATTTCATATGTGTCTTGGGTTTATTTGGAGAGCATTCTACTTTGACAATACCTCATAATTTTAAAGTGACGGCATCAATTTCTAATTTAACAAGAATTTTATGGAAGCTTAGACTGCAATGCAATTTTTGTTATTGCAATTTGACATTTTTTCAAAAAAAATCCCCCTTCTTTTTCTATAGGCTTGAAGCTCACCTTTTTTTTAGGCAATTGGGCCTTAAATTGCCCAAAAAAAGCACTAGTTGCATGAGCTTCTCTTGAGGCTGAAAGCCCGAAGCCATATCAAGTACTTGTGACCCTCAAACCTCAGACGTCTATTTGTATAATTGAATATGAGCTGAAATTGTTTGTGGTGGTCGTCCTCCACGCGATTTTATAACTGAATTGTTTAATTGAATATGCTTGAACTGACCTTTAATATGGCAATTGAATATGGATGAGTATGATTATTTTTTAGTTTTTTTGAAATTGCCCAAAACTTATAATGCAAAAATGGCAATTTTTGAGTATAAAATTTGGAAACAACCATTTATGCTGATTTAGTGTTTATTGCTTGTTATTTTAGAATTGATGACCCACCTTCCAAATCCAAGACCACAATTTTAGATGAGCTGGCAATGCAACTTTCATAAAGCTACCATCTAATACAAAAAGAATATTGGCTCCAATTATTGACCAAAAATTGTTCTAAATGAAAAAGAACTCAACCATAAATGGATTCTAACCTATACAACAATATTATTTCAAGTGAAATTAGTGCAAAAACATATTTAGATTTTGTTAAATGATGAGATTTCAATAAAATGACCCTCATTGCCTAATGTGAGTACCAAAGGGAAATGTGGACTTTATGCTTAACTTACTTTCTGCCTTTTCAATGTGGCAACTGTCGTGGGCTCTTAGGCTCTTAGTGACACTATTCATCACACTTTTTGACGCACATCAAGCATGCTTGCAATTCAGTTTCCACCAAAAATAATTGGAATGTAGTATGGAGGATATTCAAATTGAACATTGATACTACCTTCCGATCGCAACTGCACAAAAATTTCAAACCGCTGCTGTGAGTATGGCTTTAAAGATTCCTACACACCCAAATTTGGTGCATCCGACATTGGAGGTTAAGTACAGTACCCAAACTAAATGTTTGGTATCCCTATTTTAGCATTTCTGTTAGTGATGGAGTTCAGTATTTTATAAAAATTTAATGGCTTTTTATTTTACTTTGCATTAATTATGGTTGATTGTTAATTTTGTTGTTTGACTCAAATATTGTGACTAAGTTTGTATCTTTGAATGTGGTATTTTGTTTACTTGATGAAAAGCTAATTAAAAAATAATGATATGTATTTTACAAGATTTGGGCTTATCATGAGTTTCATTGAATCTTGTATTGATGAAATTTTTGGTACTTAAGGGGGTAATTTTTAGCATGAAAGATGTGCATATGGATGTTTCCTTCATATCCATGAAGTCAAATCTCAAAAATTCATCACCAATTGTTTTTAATAAAATACCATATAAAACCATGAAATTCTGCTTTAAAATTTCACCTTAAATGAAGATTTGCTTTTTTGAAATTGATATTTGGTATGCTTGATTGGGGTTATGTGAGAATGCAATGATAAATTTTTGAACAAAAATATACCAATTGTACTCCAAGTTTCATTAAAAAATATGAATGCCTCAAAAGGGTAGTTTGTAAGATTAATGGACCCAACTGTACATTATCTAAATACTGATTAACCCTTCAAGACCGAAGGGGACCAAAACTGTCTCTCCTTGTTTGTAATTTTGGAAGCCTAAATTTTGTTCATGATTGATTACATATTTTTTTTTTAAAGTCCTTGTTGAAGTCTTGTTTTAGTATCCAAAGTCTAATTTGAAAATGACTAATTATGATTTTTCTATTTAAGATTTTGTGCAAGGGTGTCCATTGCAAATCTTCACTTTCTAGTGTTGAGAGCTCTTGGAAATGAGCCTCAAGTACACCAGAATTTGGAGAAACAATCACATTAGAAACTTAATTTAAAAAGTTGTAGAGTAGATTTTAAGAAGCCGTAAATTGATTAGGGTTACGCATGTTGTACTTTACATACTCATATTTTGTTGGTATCCTCATTTTTAAATTTAAGATGAGAAAAGATGATTGAAAGACTTCAAATCACTTTCAAAGTTTTAACACCCTCTTGATCAAATGTTATAATCTTTCAATCCATAAGTGATATTGTTGTGTTGTTTTTTCCTATGTGATCTTTAACATATCTAGTTTGAATTTGTACAATTACAATTTTAAAAAAAATTAATGCATCTTATCAAAATGTTGACATTTTGTTCATCCAAGATTTTTTTTTGAGATACTCGGGAAAGAACATGGACCTTGAGGGGTTAAGGTAAGAGGCTCTAATTGTGTTATGGCTCTAATTGCGTTTGTGTTTAGAAACATGTGATATTTGAGATAGAATATCTATGCTTGTCATTGATGTATTAGGTAGGCTTAGCAATATGGCTTAGCAATATGCTAATATTGCTAAGCCTACGTAATACATCAATGACAGTCATAGATATTCTATCTCAAATGTCACACGTTCCTAAATGCAAACGCAATTAGAGCCATAACACAATTAGAGCCTCTTACCTTACTAGTGATGGCATCCCAACCCGTAAGTGCTTAGAATGTTGAATTGGGTTTTTGGATAATTTGGGGATGGCTTTTATGAAGATAGTTGCCGATTTCTTATCCAAAAAAATTCTTGAGAGTTCTGTGAATGTGCTGCAGTGGTTTTTGATGGATAGTCTTGGTTTGTTGTTTTATTTACTTTCACTGAACAGCAAAAGCTGACAATTTAAATCATATCACAATCATTTTTATATGTTGAAAATATGTTATGCATTGCTTCAATCATAAAGTTCAGCCATAAATTGGGATTTTTTAAAAATTTTGTGACCAAGCGATGGAATGAATCTAATTAAATCTAGATTCTAAGTTACATCAAAAGTGTGAGGGTGTGCAATATTTGGGTACCAACATGTCTTGCCTGTGCTTTGCACGGCGTCCATTAGGAATTTGAAGTTAAAACAAACCTCAAATTTTTATTCAATGAAATAATTAAGGTTTTGAAGATTAAAAAAAAGGTGCCCAATGATATTGAGATTTTTAAACTTATAATGCATCAAAATATTAAATTTGAAATTTATTAATGACTTTTCACATTTTGAAATGACTTTTCATCCTCACTATATATGCCATTTCCTCTCCATTTATCATGTTTCACCCTTTGAGTGCCTTTTCGTCTCCTTTCTTTATTATAACTTGTGGAATGTATGGAGAACTATGGCATGACAAGTCATTATATTATGAGACACTTTTATCATGAGACATTTTATAATAAAACAAACACACCAACCTACATAGTATAGATATTTGTGCAACTTAATAAATTGGCTCTACATCAAGAATCATTAATCCTTTTAACCCTTAACCCCTTAAGGACCATTGTCCCTAAGGGGGGACAAATAGGATTTTGGGCAGGTACCTACGGCCTCAATTTTTTCCTAGTTTTTTGAATTTTTTTTTGAAGATAGAAAAACACATTAGCTTCTGGGGAATATAATTTTTATTCCAATTGATGCCAGGGAGCAAAAGTTATGCCCAAATAAGTACAAATTTGGGGACTAGGGGTAGCAAAAAAAAATTCTTATAAAAACTTGAAAATTTTTTTTAATATTTTTGGCTTATAATTTATATCTTTATCTACATCTGAAGCTTTGATTCATTCCATTTGAATTAGTTATGAGAAAGTTATGGACAATCTTGTTTTTTAGGCAACTCAAGCATCTTCTTGAAAAAATAACTTATAAACTTCATTTTTGAATGCAGGTTTAACATTTTTCAAAAGAATTTGTTGGAGAGGGTGAAGTTTGCTTTCTGGAACAATCTCCTCATTGGGAATATTGTGTTTCAATTCCATTGCAGGGTTATTAGCAATTTAAGTTTTTGTTCAATCTCATACCTTCTCTTGCCTAACGTTTTTTTGAAGAATGAAAATTAAGTATTCTTTTTTTTATTTTTTTCCCAAAATTCCCAACTCAACTTCCCACCATGCAAAAATAGAATTCCAAACTCTGAGGTGCAAAAATTTTGAGTTAAAAATGTTCAAAGTTAAAAAATCTAGTCAAGCAAGGTGCAAAAAAAGTTCATTTTTACACTTTAAATGCATATATCTTCCAATCTATGCGGTCAAAGTTCTTTTGTATGACACATTCTTATAGTAGTCTAGCACAAGATCCTATGGTCAAATATGCAAAATGCCTGATTTTCAATCTTTTTTACTCTTTGCCATAGAGGTGGCAGTTTTGAGTATCTTTTGACAAAATAAAGGCCATGGTCCTTTAGGGGTTAATCGCTGAAGCGGGCAATTATGGTCCGCTGGGCATAAAAAGACACTTTGTGGGGCTAGAAAAAAGCATTTTTTTGTTTGATCTTTTTTTCATAAGTGATTTTAAACACATGGTCCATCATAGAAGGTAAAAAATTATTGTGTTAGATGCACTCATATTTTTTAGTAGCTCAAATTGTGAGAAAACTCAAAGTCACGGCGTTAGGTCCCAAGCTGCTCTTACTAAATTTTTTGTGAGGGCACCATGCACTATTGACTTTTGCAACTTTTTAAAGTAATGTTTTAATGAGTAGACACCACTATAGATCTCACTGTTCATTGTGAAGCATTGTAGCCGGGCAGGCATGGTGATCACCTTGGGCGATTAGGGGTTAAATAACCATAGAGCATAGTATATACACTACCGTTTAACTAGCATTTGCTACTAAAAAGAAGTTTTAATTTGGGATCTCTAGTCGCTCACTAGAACAACTTTGATCTATTTTCCAACTTCTTCATTGATCTCAAATGTAATAAAGGTGTGAATCTAGTCCAAATACAAGAAAAATACCTTGTATTCTACTAGTCGCAGTGGCATGCTATGTCCTTTAGGGGTTAATAAACTATTAATATTTGTCTTTATTATTGGTTGACTTACATATGCAAAAACAAACTTACAATGTAACCATCCATTTTTTTTGTTAGCAATGCTTCAATCTCCAAACTAATTTGATTAGTATAAATTTAGAAAATAAATTCCACAAACAATTTTTATATATCTAGTGTTTAATTTACAATTTTGTCATGATTATTTTTTTTGTCTTTGCATCATACAAGTATCTACTCCTATTTTTTTTACATAACCAAGGCCTTTGCAAATGTACTCTAAATTTCACAAATTATTTAATAACTATATGTTGCAAATATAGGAAATTATTAACCTATGCATATAATGCAATTAAAGTACTGAAAATGTAGTTGACTTTTAAATTGAAAGAACCGAATGCTCTAATTTTTCACTCATTCAATGTGATACAATCTCAAGTTTTTAAACTTTCACAATTTAGTGCCTTTTTGCAATTTTCTATGAATTCTCTCAAATTATGAATATTATGGACAAGGTAATGATGCCTCAATGAAAAAATAACTAAGTCTAAGGACGGTACTAAGATTGAGTGAATTACAAGAGCACCATTCTAAAGATAATTTCAATAACTCCACTAAACACATATATTGCATACATGTTTACAAAGACGATCTTAGTTATAATGCATCAAGATTTGGGTCGTTGAGATAAAGGTTTTACTTATGTTGTTCTTTTAAATGTTGCTTTTTATTAATATGTTTAAAATTTCCTTCTAAGTAACACTATCAAATGTCTAGAAAACACTAATATACTCTAAAGGTTGGTATAACATCTTATATTTGATATAGTAGAAGGTTTTGTTTCATTTTTTACAACATTCCAAACAAATGACTTCATTGTATTCTTTCATGAGAAGCACAATGAAATAGTACAATTTCAAATTTAGCAAGTTCAAAAATCTCACTCTACATGTTTTATACAAAAGAAAATTTTATGTGTCTCTTTAAAAGTACGTTTTAATTTCTTGCACAAGTGGGACACGTAATGCATGTGAAAATTACACAATTCCCGAATGTATTTATAAGTACAAAACAATAGAACTATACGGCAATTTCATGTAAAACAAACAAAATCCATGACTTTCCATCTCTTGCCACACACAATTTGAAATAAACACTATAGAATAGAAAATACACAATTTTGAAAAGCCACTTGTAACCACACAAAGCACTCTCTAAATTGTGAATTTTTCTTTACAAATTTACTAAAGATTCTAAACATGTTTGGCTTAAAAATTTAAATTTACATACGTATGATGGTACGGATCACCATAAAACACTTCTAATTATGTGAAATGAACTATCATTTGCGAGTCTTCAAAAATTTATTAAGTTGTATCAGAAATGTTGAAAACTCTTCCAACATAACATGATAGAATAGGGAATTGCTAAAGCAACACTTGCATATTGTTATGGCAACACCCACATATTGTTAATAAAACGCTAGTAGTCCATTAATGTACATTGACCATGTGACATAAAAACCAAGGGTAAGTTCTTATTACCAAGGAAGGTGCCCCAAACCACGATAGAGGTGCACCCACTTTTGAAAATTGGTGCCAACCAAGATGCATCACATTGCTTGTTTGATTTTTGGCATATTTTAGTTTGGTTTAATTTATCCAAATGGTACATTTCCAATCTTCTACCATCTGTTCAACTTTTATGCCCTTTTGATAAAAAGGATGAACATCAATGTGCACGTTATGGTGACAACCTTCACAAAAGTCATGTGCTCACATTAAGGTGTTGCATTAACAACATGGGGGTGTAGCTAGCAATTCCCTAAATATATTGATAACAATTGATAAAATAATGAGAAAATTAAACAAACTCTACTAAGTGACAAATTGGCAATGAAACAATAAAACCTAGCCTTTAATTTTTACTTTAGATGGAAAAAACAGCTTCAATAAGGTAGGAGCACCCATAAATGTCAAACTAAGGGTTTTGAACATTATGACTACTAATAAACAACTAGCAAATCATAGGATCCTATTAGGAACAGAAAAAAAATGAGTTTGCACTTTCAAATGTATTATTTGGATACTCTAAGAATAAGTTATGCATTTTTAAAGAGCAAACTGCCATTGCACCCATAACCACTTTCAAGATTTCATGTTCAGATGTTGTACATCCTTGTAATTACATCTATTCATCTCCACAAATTTTCCAAGATTTTAGAGGGGACGGTTATGGGGACACTGATGCTTATGGGTGCTTCTACCTTAACTACAATTCTTCCTAAACTTTCAAAAATTTCTAAATCTGGTGTAGGCACATCATAGAATGAATGAAGCAAAGGTGAAGAAAAGCTGATATTCAGTAAATACAATGCCACCAATACCCACAACTAATGTTAAAATACTTATTTACCAAAAACAAGCTTGCCATCTGCATAGTTTCCTGTGCAAACATAAGGTAGGTCGTCCATAAATTGACCATTTAAGCCTACCTAACTCATCCATGACATTGATAGATATTTGAAAGAGAATGTCACTCATTCTTGGATTGCAAACGCAATTAGAGCCTGAGCAATTTTCAAGCCTCCTACCTTAGACACTCATAAAGCATCATTTGCAGCTTGTAAGGGGAAAAAAAAACCCTAAAAAAAGGGAAAAATTTGATGGATACCCTTGAAGTAAGAGTTGTGCTTGGGTTTTCAGAAATTTTACAAATATCCTTGGACCATAAAATCTAAGCATTATTTTGTTTTGTTGTGCACATCACTTCATTCATGACCAATGCTGAAGCAAGGAGTGCAACAAAACAGGAAAGAAGCAAAGTGCACACAAAGGGGTGAAGGAAGTGGCGTACGTAATCAGCTCTTGCTCAACATTACAAGGTTTTTAGGGAGCCTTTTCACAATCTAGAAAAATCCTCCTCTCCTTTGCCAAGACAGCAATTAGAGAAGCAAAGCAAGCGTGACAAGGGAGAAACAAGGTGGCAACCATTGGTTAGAAAATAACTTGCAAAATCTGATTACGTTATGGAATGTTTGTTGGGAGGAGCGTTGCTAAATATAATTTGCCATTCCAACTTGCGGCTTCTGCCGCTCGGTGGGGGCTAGCAAATTATATCTAGAAACGCTCCTCCCAACAAACATTCCATAGTACACAACACAACAAATGCCTGAAAATTATGGTCCAAGGATATTTCTGCAATTTCTGAAAAACAAGGGACACCTTCACAAACATTGCAAACTTTAGGAATATCCATCAAAATTTTCCCAAAAAAAAGAACTAAACAGGGAACTCATGGTTGCTTGTGAGAAAGCTCGCCATCGTCTCCGTTGCAAAAAACCAGACAACCCTATTTCGGAAGCTTGAAACATGGACATCGCAAGTTTCCAGTCATCCAAAGAGCGTTATACCTGTTTACAGCTATATACTTGTACCGACACATTATTTCTAGGGAAAATTTCATGGATAACCCCGAAGTTTGCCACATTCACACAAATACCCGTGCTTTTTCAAAAAAGTGCACAAATACTCTTGGACCAAAATTTTCTAAGCGTTTGTTTTGTTGTGCATGCCACTTCCTTTCTTCCTTTATGCGCACATTGCTCCTTCTTTGTTTCATTACATTCCCTTCTTCAACACTGGTCATGACGAAAGTACAAGCACAACAAATCAATGCCTAAAATTATAGTCCAAGGATATTTGTGCAATTTCTGAATAAGCAGGGGTATCTATGTAAATATGGCAAACTGTAGGGGTATCCATGAAATTTTCCCTTATTTCTAATGCATTGAAAACAGACACAAACATGAAGTTTGAAAAAACAGACAAAAGGTAAGGAAGTAAGAAATGCTTGTGATTGAAAAAGCTCTCCAGCGTTTCTATTGCAAAAAACCAGATGCTAAGCTTAGTTCCATTATCAAAAGCTTGAATCCATATGTTTCGCAAACAGCAAAACTTAGAAACCGTAGACCTAAAAACGATGCCGTTTACAGAAGTGGAGTCCAGAAGCATTACCTACTTAATAAGCTTCATTATAACCATTTTCTGTCGAGCCCCTCAACTTGCAGCTTCCAACTTTTTTCTAGGGTTTGTGTCCGTGTCTCAATTGCCAAGGATTTCGCAACCCTAAGCAATGCTACCAAACAACATGGTCTGATTGTATGTATGTAAGCCTTTGGGATCAGTCATCGGCAGTGGCGAGCTGCATGGCGAGCAGCTCCTCTTCAGGAATAGACCGGATGACACAATCCGATTGTGGATACGCCACACACATGAGCGCGTACCCGCGCTCCTTAACATCGTCGCTCAACATGCCTTGGTCTTGGTCGACGGTGCCTCGTTCCAGCTTCGCAGGGCACGTCATACACACTCCTAGCTGACAATCGTAAGGCACTTCTAACCCTGCCTCAATCGCCACCGACAGAATGGTCTCGCCTTCCGGAACCTCCAGCACGTGTGTCTCTCCCTCGTGCTCGATTTCTACCTTGTAACTCTGCGCTCTACATTGCAATCTGCCGTGGTTGCGTTGCCTTGTTGAACTCACTCTCACGGATGTCGACACTCGTTGCTGTAACCCTTGCGTAGTAGTAGTTGTGGTCCGTAATCTGGCAGCAGTCTGAGGAGCAGACGCCAGAGTGACGGCCATGTTGTCTTCCACTCAATTCCACCTCGCCTTTAGTTACAGCTGCAAAATCTTTAGTCACTGCACCCGCAACAGACTCGTGAGTACTCACCGAAGCATCTCTCAAACGGCACCACATCGATTCGAAAGCATTCACCACACTAATTCCTATCGATATCTACTATAAACAAAGAACAATCCTACAACCGCCTTAAGCAAAAGAAATCCAGCAGCTTTTTCTCCAATCGAACAACATGGAGAAGAACATGTCGGAAGCCATTTTGCAACCCTAAGGCGAAGATTCAAAACCTCAGGGGATAGAAATTAGCTGCGAATTGGAACTCCGTGTAGGTCCTGAGGAATCGCAACATTTACACATCCTCTGAACATATTTTTCTCTTCCACGAAGAGGAAAAGGAGGGGAATTCAAAAGGGAGAGATCACGTACCAAGCAACTCCAAAGGAAGACGATGTGCAGTCGACCGCCATACCCTCGGAGGAAAGAAGAGAGAAGAATTAAGGCTATCCACAACAGCAAGAGCTCACAGGCTGCGGTGTTAGGATCTTCTCTCTCGCACAGAGATGGACCTATTGCCGTGTGAGGAAAGCCATACGGGAATGGCGGAGTACCGAAAGTATAACTTTTATGTATATTTTTGCTTGCGAAATCGAGGGCTCTGTTTCTCTGAAAATAGCGGTAACCTTCATCCAAGGTGGCCTCAGTTGTGTCAGTTAGTTGTGGATAACTAGGTTTTCTTTTCGTCTCCTCGTTGGCTCAAATGTTGAGCCGTGATTGCAAGCTTGTGCTCACCACGATGGCGATGGCTGCCAGTTCAGGAGAATGTTCGCTTCTCCTTTTTTCCTGTTCCAGGAATGCCTGGTATGTCCTCCATCTTACTACTGCTACATTTGAATATTCTAACAGAATATCGTTAGGTTTGCCATACTCGGGACGTTGTTGAGTTTAGAAGAGTGATTTGCGCATTTTTTTAAAGACGGAAGAGAGAGCTATTGCATGTAATGTTGCGCTTCTTGTCTTCGCGGTTTCTGGAGCTACTTGATATTCAGGGTATGCACACTTCCGACAACGTTTCTATATTACGATCGCTTGACTGCCAACATTTCCGTGCACTTGTTTTCGCAATGTAGTGAATTATGAAATCATAAACGGCAAGTTTGTGTGTTAAGGCATTCGTAGCAAACGTGTAGCTATTCAACGGAGTGTGATACGTAGAAGGCTTTTTGGTTGTGTCGAGAATTTCACTTGGTTGTTTGAAACTTTAGTACCTACTTTTCTTGTTCTCTTTAGTTTTTGGCGATTGAAGGACATTTCTGCTTTGATACTCGTTACATTTTTCGCTGGATTAATGATGCGACGGGCGATCGACGCTTTCATTTCTCAATTCCAAAAGTTATAGTGGAATTGAAACGGTGTGGTCATGGCAGCTGCCGAGCGGCCTCGACAACTGTGCTTTGTTTTAGAACGTTCTCCGTGTTAACATTTTTCATGCTTCTGAGGTATTTCTCTTAATAGCAGGCAACGCGGTGTCAGAACTCTAGTTGAATAACGAAGTCCTGCATACCATTCTCTGCGACATGGTTATGAAAAACTATTCGCAAGTTTACTTAATACCCGCCAAATTGACGGGCTAACAAAGTAGGTACTGCCTTGCGAATATTTTTTCATAAACGTGACCTTGATTGCCATGATTTGCGGAATGCAAACGCCATTTGTAACGTGCGACCAAAATCTGACCTAATGTTTAAGTTAGTTCGGCCAATATCTGCAAGTGAAACCCTAGCGTCTTGAAGGATCATGTTGTGTTTGTCGTACATCCAAATTCTAGCTGTTGATTCTAAGAACGCTAAAGGATCGTAAGTACTATCCAGAATGTCTATGATTTTGGACTCTGACACTCTTCTTCTTCTCAAACGTTGAGACTTTGCCTGAAGGAGTTTGCATTGTTATGATTTCTGCTCAGGTTTATCTTATGATTTGCTTCGCTATGTGACTACCTTGCGAATATTTTTTCATAAACGTGACCTTGATTGCCACGATTTGGTGGAATGCAAACGCCATTTGTAACGTGCGACCAAAATCTGACCTAATGTTTAAGTTAGTTCGGCCAATATCTGCAAAGGAAACCCTAAGGATCATGTTGTGTTTGTCTTACCTTCAAATTCTAGCTGTTGATTCTAAGAACGCTAAAGGATCGAAAGTACTATCCAGAATGTCTATCATTTTGGATTCTGATACTCTTCTTCTTCTCAAACGTTGGACTTTGTCTGAAGGAGTTTGCATAGTTATGCTTTCTGCTCAGGCTTATCTTATAATTTTGCTTTTGTTGTGTGACTGGTTGAAGCAGAGGTGAGGAAGAAGGTGGCGGTTACTCCAGGTGAATGAGGTGAGCAAATGGCGTCTGCTCTGAACTCCGGTGGTCTCGGATTGGTGAGCCGGCGTAAAGAGCAGACATGGATGCCTGCCGACCGACCCGGGTGCTCTAAACCGCCTGCAATGGCTACCTGCAGTACTGCTACGTCTCTTCCACAGGCAGGCCGGGATAGAGGGAGTCACAACAGAGGCATTCCAACGTGGTACCATGGAACTTCCAAGTTCCCTTTTTGCAAGCATTTGATGGGATCCTTTCAGAAGAACAACCTTTACGGGCTGCAGCTCTCAGTGCGCGTTTGTTGCCGGGCCATTCTGAAAGACACGCCAGTAGCTAGTTCTTTAGAGGAGCGTGATCACATAAGCGATGTCGATTGGACCGCGTTTCTCTCACAGACGGATGACGAAGGTAGTCTGAAAGTGAAGCTCGTTGAGAAGAAGAAGAAGAAGAAGAAGACGAGTAAGGTGAGAGTAGTGAAGCAGAAGGTGACGGCGGAGGAAGAGCACGTTGGGAGGAGCTTGGAAGCAATCGGGGTTCGAAATGCGTCACTGGCCAAGTGTGTGACTCAAGGAGTTGGAATGACTGAGGAGGAGATGCTGGAGTGGATGAGCATGTTGCATCGTTTAGGGGTCGCACATGCTGAGATTGTGTCCATTTTGGGAAAGGATGCGAGTGTTCTGCGTGCTCACATACCAGAAGTGGAGCTGCTTTTCTCGTATTTGAAAGGGGATCTGAACCTTACCAGAAGCACCATTGCGTCCATGTGTATGATGTGGTCGGGTCTGCTTCTCTGCCCAGTCCAGCACGTGCAGGACGTCACGGATTACCTTGTGTCCGTGGGATTTAAACCTAGTGATGTTGCTGGGGTGTTGGCTACGCGGCCCCAATTGTTGAGCCATTCCCTCGCTCGCATTCAGTGCAGTGTTCAATGCTTACTGGAATCTGGAGTATTGGTTGACGATCTTGTCTCCATTTTGAAGAAGGTACCAGAGCTCTTTTCTGATTTGACTCAGAAGAACCTCGATTCTAAATTAGAGTTTTTGCTGAAAGTAGGTCTTGGATCCGGGGCATTAGGCAAGGCGATTGCAAGGCGACCCAACATCTTGAACTACAGCCTAGATAACATGAGGGTCGCTTTTACGTACCTGGCAACGCTGATGCTTCCTCGCGATGTTCCCAAGCTTGTCAAACGCTATGCTGAGGTATTGGTGCTGGATCCCCAACGCAAAATGGCTCCTATGGTTGATTATTTGATCTCTCTTGGTGTGCGAAGGGAAAAAATTGGCAAAGTGATCTTGCGGAGACCGCAGCTTCTGGGCTACACTATTCCAGGCCTACAGCCAACTATACAATATCTTATTCAACTTGGTGTGAAGCCAGAGTTATTGGGCAAAGTCATCTCTACTTCTCCTCAGGTCTGTATCGTAGTGTCATTTTACCAGTTTTTGAGTCCACTCTCTTCCTTTCGTTAGGTTCCTCTCCTGATCTCCACCACGTGAAAATCTCCCATTAGATTAACCAAAGGATTAGTGGTAAGTGAATGTTTATCTAATACGTCGTTTGCTTGATATTGAATGAGCTTTAACTACGTCGAGTTAATGTCAGTTTCCAATCTAACTGGATACTTGCAAATGTGATAGCAACTTTATGTCAATCACGCCAATATGACTCTAACTCTGAGTTAACTGCATTTGCGTTTTACTAACATAAACTTAGCATGCTGTTAACTTTATGTCAAAGAGCTTCGTCATTCCAAGGGGGTGTCTTTTGTGATGTTGTATTCACTTGCACGTGCTGATACTCTAGTGAGTTCTTAAACAGAAACAAGCTTGCATGTATTAAAAACGTCTATATAGTTGAGCAGGCTCCCTGGTAAAGATTTCCCCTACATTCTAGATGAATTTGAATGACCATGTGCAGGCTTTGCTTGTTAAAATTGTGTTTAAAGCTTTGTGAAGAGGGCGTGTCTGAAGGAAGTGTCGGGTCCTCCCTGGCAGGTACTTACGTTGAACGTGGAGGAGAAGCTAAAGCCAGTAGTGGAGTTTTTCCGCAGCATGGGTTTAACCAAGGAGCGTGACATAGAAATGCTGCTCGTGCGGAATGCCCAGATTTTGTGTTGCAGCATCGAGAAAAACCTCCGACCCAAGTTCGTGTATTTCAAAGGCCTGGGCTTGACGGAGAAATCCATTGCAAACATGATCGTGCTCTTCCCATCCATGCTTGGTCAGAGCATCGAAGGCTCCCTGGCTCCTAAATTCAACTACCTGGTTCATGAGATGAATCGCCCTAAAGAAGAGATTGTGCAGTTTCCACAGGTATGGAAAAGCTGCGGTCCCTTACTTGGTGTCATCTGTCTACTACTATTCTGAACTTCGTGTCTTGTATTTCTTTCCTTTTACCGAACTCAGACTTTTCTACTCTAACGACACATTCTCTGGAAAAAACCTTCGATTAATGGAGTGTCCTGCACGTACCAGTACTTCGGCTACAGCTTGGAGAACAGGATAAAACCCCGGCACGAGATGTTGAAGGACAAGGCTATATCGACCAGCCTCGCATCAATGCTGGCTTGTGTGGATGACGACTTCAAAGCTCGTTACATGTCTGGTCAACCACCAAACCGTGCTCCATACAGCAGGAGAGTCAGGTTAATTGACGAAGACGAATCAAACTCTGAGTGAGAGCTTTGATGCTCCTGTTGCGCTTTCACTGAAAGGAGTATGTAATTTTTGACTAGCACCGTGCCATTGTGACGTTTCCCTCTTTCACTAGCGCAGAGGGAAACAAAAGTTGAGGTTATCTTCAGATGTTAGACCTGAGGAACTTTGTATCGAAATTTTCTGGTGATCGATGGATTGAATGAACTCTTCGATGTGTACAACTATTGTTTTGGGACTACTCTGTTTTCCTCCGACTTGCACTTTTGCAGGGGAACTGCAGAAGCTTAAGCTTAGGGGAAATCCCTTGACGTGCCAACTGCTCACAACTATCTGTTTCCATCTGCCGGACGCCGTCCGCATGAGCAACCTCCGATCGTAGCGATGTTCGAAAGCATTGCACAGCAATTATCGGGAATAACCGGCTAAGTTATTGATACAAAGTCAGCCGGTTGATATGGCCAAATGAGTTACACTGGTTGAAATTTGAAACTACCGGAACAGAAGAACCGGCTAGATCCAACTCTTGGAGCAAAGTCCCTCAGACTTTTTTGACAATCAACTTCCAAAAATTGTTAATCTGTAAGTTTTTCCATGCCAAAAAACTCAAGATCCGAATCCTAAGTCCCAACTTTTAGCTCTCAAGTAATCAAATGTCATGAATTTATTTTCAGTGGAACCTAGCAAGCAATTTAGAGTGAACTGCTCCTAACATAATATATGCCTATCTCCCGCTTGCTCTTTGCTTGACTTGATTTAAGCTTACTACATATACAAGTTCGTGGGCCCAAGGGTGGAGATAGTCCAATTTTTTCACAAAACTAAAAACTTTAAATTTTAAAAAATGGCTACCAAGAATCTAAATTTGGGGATGTTGATTTCATTTTGAATTCAAAAACCCTAATTTAGTCAAGTTTTGTGGAAAAAAGGAGATCGAAATTTGACCAACTCCAAAAAAGGGGCAGATTGTTACTTTTATTCTTGTTTTTAATGTGTAAGATATCGTAAATCAACAAAAATTTGACCAGAAATGTGAATTAGTTATCAACTTTGAATGTCAATAACTTTTTTTGGCAAACCCAAACTCCAATTTGCTTTTAATTTGTATTCTAAGACCATTTTGTTTATAGTTACAAAGAGTTGAAACCAGTGTGCCCCTCCCAAGAATGGAGAATTTTCCGAGAGAGGCAGGCGCATTGGCTGAAATCCTGACAGGGTGGTCTCACGAGGCCCAGAAAAAAACATTGGTGATTGTAAGTTACAGCTCATATGATTGTTAGGTCTTTGTTGCTTGATGATGTCTTGCACCGTATAAAGAATCTGAGCTTTTCCACGCCGCCCTAAAAAAACTAGTACAGACACCAAGCCCCTTGCTTCAGCTGTATTACCGAAGCTGCTTTCGGAATGAGTAAATTTTCTAATTTTCTTAGTTCCTGCCTGCAAATTCTCGATTTCCATGGGCAGCAGTAGTAGTAGTACGACATAGGGTTTATGAACACCTTTCGAAAGCTGGGGGACCAGAATGGGAGGGGGATTGTCTTGCATACGATTAGAGAAACCAGGCTAGCGTACTTGTATCCTGGAATTGTGCACATGCTTATCAATAGAACCCAGGTTCTGCAATTCTTCGTTTGTACACATTTGTTTGAAACATCTTCGTTTGTTTCTCGTATTTCTGTGTATGTATGGTATGGGATTTTTATTCTGCGAAGACTCATTGCTCTTGCCGTATGGATATTGCAAAATCTCTTGATTCTATCTCACATGCATTTTTAGAGTGCTTTCAATATGCCCTGTTTGTTTGTTGAACTCTACATTTGCCATTATTGCTCTAAATCACAATGCGCCAGTTGCAATGGTAATCTTTCTCTGTTGTAAGTTGCGTTTTAAGATTTCTGTTGTCTCAAAGTCAGTACTATGGGAGCTGCTATTTTTTTATTTCATTTCTACCAGTGCGGCTGTTCACTTTTCTGGTGCCAAAGAAGATCTGAAAGAAAGATTGGTGCCGTTTTTCTGATGACAAGTTTCTGAATTTGAAATATCTTTGATATTCGGCTGCCTTTGCATGTTTTACATATGGCTTTCTGATGGCACTATTGCAGTTTCTTTTCCAAACCAATCACTGCAATGAGTCTTTTATGTGAGAGTTACGGTGGGGATTTATGCTTCTGCCGAACCTCATGAATGCTCAGCTCATGTAGCTTATATGGGGTATCCTGGGACACATCCGCTGCAGGCCGTTTTCTTATGCACATGAGATATGAGCATAGAGGCAGGGGTGATTCCAATGTTTTGAATTTGGTCCCACAAGTTTCAGAAAAGCAGCTACAGTGGATGATATGAACGGCAGTTGTTCTTGCTTTCTTGCTGGTCATTGCAGAAGGAGTGTGACAGCTAGTGATACCTAGCTACTGCTTAAATCTACGTGAGCATCTTGGTCTACGAGTGAGGTACTTTTTACATATACAGATATACACATGCATGTACATACATATTTTATTTGTCACATACTTTTGGTCTAACATGCAGCTGATTTGGTTTCTGCGTAGCTTTGCTTGCTAGTGCTTTGGTCAAGCTAATTGACGCTCTTTCTCTGAACCAAGTGTTTGCTAACTCATCAATAGCTTTCTTTGCGACTAGTTTCTCTGTTTTCATTTTTTTTTCTTTCTTATATTTGGCAGCTGTGATTCCAAATAATCGGTTGAGGCTACCAATTCTGGCGAATTTGCACAAAAAATTCGTTAATTTGGTAGCTAGCACATGTTTTTCGGCGATTTAAAACAAGTTTTCAGCAGAATTGCTATATAATCTGGCTAAATACTCGCATGTCCCGACTTAAATTTCCTGTATTCCAAAACGTGTGTTGAAATTTAGCGATTGTTAGCCCTAAAAAGAAGGGCTTTTTCTAATAGACAGAGAGTGTTGCTTGATAGAACTTCGCTGTAACCTAACTTCTCTTCTCTGCCTTGCAGAAATTGCTCCTTGAGGTCCACGGTCCGTTCTCTTCCACAAATCTGAGCAGCTGGGCTCAAAAATCTGAAATTGCTGCATGGTCGACAAGAGAGCCGGAGTATGAGATCACGTTCTACCTGCTGGAACGCTGTCTCTACTATTTACTCAATGGGGCGCAGTAGAAGTTGTGATAACACAGGCCATATTTCAGAGATTGTAGAGTAGAGGGCAATGAACCTTCCAATGACTTGGGTTTCGTAAATGGTCCATTTTCCATGCAGAATTTTGTTGCAACTTGGAGTTGAAAGTGCGCAGAATAGAAAGAAGAACCCTCAGGATGGAGCATGAACCGTTCGAGCGAGTGGATGAATTTCTGCAGCCTGTGGACTTTATTTTTCTGGTTCAATGGAATCATAAAGTGATTTTCTTCTGAGAGAATTTTACACCTGAGGGCATTAAGATTGTCTGCTGGTACTAGCTTAGAGAGCATTACTCAAACTGCAAGAGTTGTGTGCAAGGGACTGAAAAGATTGCTGCTGTTTGTAAAGTACTTTCGAGTGCTGCCGTGTGAAGATGGAGTCCGCCATAGTCTCCGAATCTGGATATGCTAGTGGTGGGTTACAAATGCTCTTTTCTTTTTTTGTGATGTGCAAAGTAGTTGTGCTCCATGAGCGCATCGTTGAGATTTTTTGAAATGCTTTATAATGTGGATATGACTTTATGTCTGATTTTTCATCTGCTTTGACGTCTTCCATATTTGGAGTTGAGAATTTTCCTTGAAGTATCAATAATGTGATGTAAGAGATACGCACTGACTCTGAGGTGTAGGACCTGTAGAATCCATTACAACTGGAACAAGAGGAGAACCAGGCGTCCATCAAAGAAGAGGCATGTTCGAGGCGGCAGTAAGTAATGAATTTGTGACTCCCTTTTCAATGGCTATTAAATCTCAATCATGTCGTCTCTTGTGCTTCTCAATCAAAACAGATCTGTACTAATGTATTAATATCTTTGAGCTTCCGCTGACATTTGTCCTGACGTCTTTTATAGAAATCTGAGATACCGGGAGGGCAACATGATTAGCGTCAATCGCTGACTCGTGGTTATGCTTCTTACATGCATGTCTAGTGCACCAGATCTATGTATTCGTTCAATAGAAAGCATGTTTTCCAAATTGTGAAGGGCACTCTCGATTATCATTTATCAATTCAGAACTGTCGTACCAACTAAGTATTGTGATAAACACATATTGAAACGGAAGTGCAGGAGGGTGGAGGAACTCCAAAGAGAACTGGAGTCGAGTAACGCGCATCTCAAGAAACTGACCGACAACTGGAATTGTTTTGGAAATGAAACTGTGAGGCTAAAGTAATTTTTCTTGTGCTACTAGGAAAGGACTGTTGCCCACAAGGCTTTTTTTTCTCTTTGACCATATATACATGTTGTGTTTGAACGTCTTTATTGAAACTGTTTGTCCTTTCTGAAATTTCCCCCCAGTAACTCTGCAAGTGAACATGGTTTTGTAATAACCAGAGAAAGTGTGAGTCCTTTCACTGCTGAGCCGTTGTTTTACTTATTTTGATTTTGCATTACTTGAGGGTTTTCATACCATCAAGGCTTCTCTCTGCGTCAGGACCTCAACACCCAGAGTGTAGCAGAGTATTTCAAGTCTAGAAGACTGGAAGAGGTATGTATAGCAGCTCTTAAATCCTGGTTTACATGATCAGTGTACTATCCCTTTGGTTTCAGCAGCTGAATTTATGGCATAAACATCTGCAGCTATATAGCGAGGACTTTCAGGAAGAGGAAATGCAGAGTGCTAAACAATTGTTGTATTTCTATTCAAAAAGTGTTGCGGGGATTTCTCTGTCGACAGACAGTTCAGGAGCTAAAAGGTCAGAGATGCAAGGTAGGAATACCAGAGTATGTGCATGCATTTTGTCCAGTTATTTTGAGAGCTTCGGAAAGTTTAGATGCATGATCTTGCTTATACGAATATTTAATCATTCTCTTTTAAGGGATTTGGTTCGACGTTTCCACTAATTATGGAGGTGTGTGTGGGGTGACTGCAGGTGATGAGAGTTCTTACTGCTGCTGTTGAAGAGGGAAGTGTATGCATGCTCATTGAAATCTCCGCAGAGGCCCGCAAGGTTGGTCTGCACAAGGAACTGGATGTGATGAAACTTGAGTTCGCTCGAAGAAGGGTTGCTCTTCTGCCCGTGTCTGACGAGACCTTTCAATCTCAACCGTCACCTCAAGTGCAAGCTCTGCTCATGGAGGCTGGAAGCGTGGGCTTAGAAGAAGGAAAAATCAAGGTAGATCCAGACAGCTACCAATTTCTTACTCTTAATTTTCGATTTTCTCTTGATAGATGCACGAGATTGATATTGCGGATTCTTTTTTTGCGGTAAAAAGTATTCTTTTCAACAATGATGTGTGGTTATTGCTTTGCAGGAGCTACAGCTGCAATCGATGGCAAAGAGTCGTGATGCTTCTCTGAAGCGTCTGATTCAGGTGGCCGAGGTAGGCAATTGGGACGAATACGAATCCTTTCTGGACAAAGCTTTGGCTTTAGGTCTTGAGGAACAGGTGGATACAATACAAGCGGAGGAAGTTCCAGCAGCTGTGTTAGAGAAAGAAAGCCTTGTGTTGGCTGGGTTAGTGATTTTTCCACTTCCTCACTCCCGGCAGCTGGTTTCAATGCAATATTCGTAACATTCTGTGCATAGTTCAGAGTAGTTGTGACGCTACTACTACAGTCACTTCTTTCTGGAATCTGCTTTTGTCACTTTCCATCGCTTTGGTGTTTTTTTTTTTCAATGGTATTCTATAATCATAATTGTTTTATAGATTACGTTTTCTTGTTGTGCAGATTGGAAGCTTCGATGATGATGACCGGAGCGCTGATTGAAGACTTTCTACGAGTGGCTGCGAATGATCAGCTAAGCGTTTCGGTATGAGAGAATTTGTGGAAGAATATTATTCTGCAAGGTTTAGGCATGCAGAGGGTTGTAGAGGTGCGGCAACAACTGATGCAAGCTACAGTCAGAAATGTCGAAGAGAATAGAAAACAGTGAGTGTTCTCTTAGAGCACACCAAGAGCAGATTGAAGGTCCATACTCCATACTTGCAATGTTTGACTGTGATCCGATGGGATTTCCTGTAAGTTATGATTGTGAAACACGAAGTCAGAGCTTTCCTTAACGTAACAGCGTTGACGTTGGGATATTCTGCTTCAATCAGGTACCACATTCAAACGTTATTAATCTAGATATATGCTCCGTGAGTTTCACAAGTTAAACCTTGTTATGTTTTATGAGTAAGTTGACAAGTGAGGGGGGGGGGGCTTTATTTTTACTGCAGTTTGATCCTGACTCATACATACCACCCAAACTGTACCTTGGCATAGCTGACCAGTGAGTGAGGCTCGAGAATCCGCCAGAAAGCAATGTCCAGAAGTTGGAACGGGGAGAGAACTCTCCCTCGATCTCCTCACGTGTTGCATAAGCTGGCATGAAGTGGACAGACTGAGAAGCCGATGGAAACATCAACTTCGCAGCCATTTCTGAAAGCCTGGGCAGTGTCATGCTTCGTGAAATCTGGCTGAATGGCAACTCTATCACCTCTGACTCTTGCTTGTAAAGCTTGGCTGGCTTCCCAGGCAACCTGCAGCGGTTTTACTTGCATTGTAAAGGTATCATGATTTCAACCGAAATTATTGTTGGAGGTGAAATATTATTATGATTGAGTGAGTCATAGGTGGGAAGACTCTAATAATTCTTCATACTTCTTGTGGTTTTGGATGTTAACATCTCATGTGAGTTGCACTTGAGGGGAGAAGTGCCTTATATTTTTAGAAAACAAGGTTTCTCACCTTTTCGATGGTTATCTGTCTCTGTGTCTGTCTGTCTATCTATGTCTGTGTCTGTCTGTCTGTCTGTCTATCTGTCTATCTGTCTATCTGTCTATCTGTCTGTCTGTGCTTCGCGTGTCGAGAGCCGGGCTGTGCTGCGTGGTTTGCGCGGGTGACGGCCTCGATTGACAGGGTTTTGAGCCCGGTTGGCGGAGATCGCGATGGGGACTGGGACGTTTCGTGCGGCCATGGATTGCTGCGTTGAGCTCTGGCGTTTCTTCTGGGAGGCCGCGGTGGAGAACGTGATGATGGACGCGGTGGAGCACTTGGTGGCGTCTCTAGGGTTTGAGGAACCGCTCAGGTCATGGGGTCGTAGTTTACGTCACCGCTTGCCTGGCCCACCCTGGTTTGCAAGGTGGACTGCTTGACAGTACAAGGGTACACTATCAATTTGTTCATTTTTTAATGTGTCAATCCTTATGAACTTAGATGTAAAAATTCTGATAAGAATAAGTCGTAAAAGTTCTGATAAGAATAAGGCGTAAAAATTCTGATAAGAATAGGCCGGGTTTGAATGTTTATTGGAAAGAATTACAAAACGTATTCAACATTGAAATGGTAGAGTTCCCAAATCTGTGCCCTATGAATCAGCATCTTTGTGTTTTGAACATTTTGGTGATGAATTATCAGTTTTATCACTCAGATTCGGTAGGGCATGCTTTTGGGTGCATTTGGTTGGTGAGTTGTCTTCTGTTGCAGATCAAAGCAAAGACTATGGCTTTCTCTAGGAATCTAGGAAGTTCTCTGTTCTCTGTGGTAGTGCAAGAAGGTTTGGGATTGAAATATAGAATGTTTTTTGGGGGGTTTAGATTGAGGTCAAGTCTGATAAATGGTCCAACTAAGTGTTTGCATAGGGTTGGGATCTCACTGACAGTCCTGCAACAAAGAATTTCAGCACACAAGAATGTCATGGCTGTAAGGTCGGAGGCTCGAACTCCGTTCGGGCACTAAAACCGCCCACCTTCACAAATGATCTCTGCTAGTACTTGTCTTATTCATAGCCTTTTCAAAATGTACAGCGGATGTACATTTGAGGAGGGCGGTTTAAGAGCCCTATTACCTTTCCACTTTAAAATTTCATAACTAATTCCACATTGTTCTAAAAATTACAAAATAACTTGAATTAGATGCCAATTTCTCGTCTTTCAAGGAAAATTTAATGAAAAATATTTCAAGACGTTTTTCCTCCCCAAAATTAAGTTTCAGCGCTTATGGTCGGTTTATGAGCCTCTTACCTTACCGACTTCTTCATTTGCCACATAGGGGACTACGCCATAGCTGAGGTTCATGGGCTTGTTGCGGAGTCTAAGGTAGGAGGCTCTAAAACCGTCCGGACATTAAAACCGTCCTTTTCTCAAATGTAGATCTTTTCTACATGATGTTTTTTATAAACATCAGAAATGTATAAGTGGAGTATATTTGAGGAGGTGGACGGTTTTAGAGCCCTATGCATTTCAACTTCAAATTTTCATAACTATGTTCACAAAGCTCCAAAAAATATGAAACAACTTGAGTTAGATGCCAATTTGTCGGAAAAATATTTCAAAAAGTTTCACCTCCCCAAAATCCAGTTTCAACCCTTAGAAGGACGGTTTATGAGCCTCCTACCTTAGAAGCCACCTGGGGAGCCACAAGCACCTGAAAACCGCCACAGGCAAGCTAGAGAGTAGCCACCCAGCATTCATGAAAACGCAGTTGCTATAATATCTTTTTTATCTGTATCTGTCCGGGACTACTATGAGGAGGTCATTTACCGCTAACCACCAGAAGTAACTATTGCACCAAACTCCTTTTCAAAATCTTTGGAGGCATTACATAAGCACTAAATCACTAATCCGTCATTTTCACAACCACCGTGGGTTGTCATTAATTGCCACCCTCCACCTTTTGAAGATAAATACGAACTCATGAACCTGGCCTGCAATCCTTGCTTAGATTTGGGCTACGCACTGTGCACGAGCTACGGGCTGGACTAGCTCATGCAGAATGCCCCGGTTCACTTTCAAGTACCCTTTTACTTTGATATCTTGAGGTACTCGTGATTCCAAGATCTCCCTCTCCCGTTCAACGTGTCCATCGTCCTTCACGCATTTCCCGCTTATATGTCAAATAAAAAAAGGGAAAATTTCATGGATACTCCTGAAGTTTGCAATAATTTCATAGATACCCTGCTTTTTCAGAAATATCACAAATATTCTTGGACCAAAAAAATTAGGTGGCTATTTTGTTGTGCATGCCATTTCCCTTCTTTGTACGCACGCATAACAAGAAAGAAATAGTGTGCGCATAAATGGAGAAGGAAATGACATGCATAATGAAAACAGATGCCTAAAAATTTGGTCCAAGGGTATTTGTGATATTTCTAAAAAAGCAGAAGTATCTACGAAATTACTGCAAACTTCGGGGGTACTCATGAAATTCTCTCATAAAAAAATGTAACAAGAAAATCTACTGCTGGGGCTAATTAGTGACGCCATTGCAGAGCTCCGGAGCTCACAGGCTTTGAGAGAATTCATGGACCTCGGTTGCGGAAACTTGTGCCACTTCGAGCGAATGCAGTTGACTGGCAGGTGTTGCCACTTTTCTTAGCAACAAGACATGAGCAGCTGCAGCTGCAGCGTTGTCATTACGTGAGTGGCTGCGGGAGTGTGCTTGGCCAGGGCTGCGAATCTGCCGTGGCTGCTATAAAAAGACTGAAATGCAAGCAGTATCCTGAAACCCTGGATTGCGAAGGAGGGAGTGAGGGACTGCAGTCACGGTATGGGACTTGGAGCGCCGTTTTTAATGCGGCCAGGCGATGTTCTGGCTCTCGCTCTCACAAATAAATTAGTTTTAACTTTATTTCTATCCGTACCCACTACCCACATCCAGTCTGTACCTGCTCATTTTTCCAGAGGTTTTCCGGAGGTAGATCAAAGTAGACGAAGTTCGGCATTGGAAGAGGCGGTTACTGGTAAAAAAAACCATTGTGTTGAATGTGTGGGTTTCCATTCCAGGCTTTTTGTTCGCATTTTTCGTAGGGTTTAAGGCCGAGCTGGTGCATAGCTGCCCCAGCTTCTGCAATGGACTTTCGGTGTCTGTTTTCGTTTCAGCGCTCGAGAAGAAAGATTCTGACTTTCTGTTTGTAGATTCGATGATGTTCAGGAAGAGTGATGTGAGGAGTGACCTGGATGGTTTCGACCGTTGTCTTTGCGTGAAGCTTTGTTGTCATATGAGCGACAATGTAGCAGTTTGAAGTTTGGACAAAGGTTGTGCAGCTTTTGTGGGTGTAGGCTAAGCTGATGTCAACCAAGCTTTACCTTACCAACCGAGCATTGCATTCCTGCGATCTCCGGACGATAGGGAGCAATCAAAAGCGAAAAGAACATTGCTTGTTCCAGGGCTGGCTTTAGATTATCTACATTGCAAGTGAGGATCTTTTGGGTACAACCGTTGTCTTTGGGTGAAGACTTTGTTGTCTTGTGAGCGACAATGTAGCAGTTTGAGGTTTGGGCAAAAGATTGTGCAGCTTTTGTGGGTGTAGGCTAAGCTGATGTCAACCAAGCTTTACGTTACCAAACGAGCATTGCATTCCTGCGATCTCCGAACGATAGGGAGCGATCAAAAGCGAAAAGAACGCTGCTTGTTGCAAGGCTGGCTTTAGATTGTCTACATTGCAAGTGAGAATCTTTTGGGTACTGGAAAATAGCGTAGAGACAAGCTCGCCCTTTTCGTAGCGATGGTACTTCCAAATTGATTGATTCGACAATTGCGGAGCAGTGAACAGAAGCAGTGAGAGTTAGCAAGATGAGGGGCAGGAGAAAGCGAAAGATCTTTTCCGCTGTAGTGAGATCACATGAACAAAGCTGGTAGTGGTTTACGTCGCAAAAAAATCGGAGCTCTTACGAGCACTTCGGAGGTGTCATTCGTGGGAGAGCTGGAGCGTAAATGGCCGAGTCATGGCGGCTATTGCGTCTCGTTCGCGTGATGCTCATTGCTTGTGGCTTGCATTTATCCAGGTATGACTCAAATCTTATTTCCCAAGAGCCCTTCTTATATCAGGATCACCCCCAGCGGAGTGAACTATATGTTTTGGTAGAATTCGTACAAGGAAATGGGTTTCGGCACCGCAATCTAGGTTTCTGTCGCAGTTAATCCTCATTCTTAGGAGCATGGTATTGCATAGTAGTGCCAAGTATTTGGAAGTCCGGACTGTGGCTTTTGGGCATTTGTTTGGGAGTTGAAGGCCTTCGTTTTTATACAAGTCTGTGTTTTTGTGGTTCTGTTATTCTCCCAGCGATCAGCCAGGAGTAACCGTGAATTGCAGCCATGGCGGTTACAACGAGTCCCTCCAGGACATAGCGAGACTGTATGGCGAGAGGAATTTCCACGTGAAGGAGTTGGAGATGGAGTTTGTTCAGGATATCGGTGAAACGGATCATCCATGGACGCGACCGTGGAACTCGCCAGATTCAGGTAATTTGACTCCTTAAATGATTTTTGTGCTGCATTTTCATATTCGTAGTTTACAGCGTTGATCTTCGAGGCTCACGAAGGTCAATGCTGGTGAGTTTTGAGATGCTTAACCCTTAAATGACCATAGGGCATAGTATATACGCTGCTGTATAATTGGCATTTGCTACCAATAAGAAGTTTTAATTTGGGATTTCAAGTAGCTCACTAGAAGTGCTTTGATCTATTCTCCAACTTCTTTGTTGATCTCAAATGTAGTAAATGTGTGAATCTATTCCAATACAAGAAAAACACCTCGTATTGTACTGGTCGCAGCGGCATGCTCAGACGTTCAGGGGTTAAAAACCAAGTTTTATTCAGACGTTGGTTTGGTTTTTCGGGACTTGTAGATTCTCGTGGGCAAACGAGTCTTGAATCAGGATGGGCTTCAAGGCGGCTGATGGTGCAACAACATGCTCAAGATGTGATAGTCATCGGAGCACCCCCAGATGCTCTGCCTAGTCCTGCTGCTCCTGTACAGACTCTACCTCCCCAGGCACCACTACCCCCACCGAAGGTTTCTCCTGCACCAACACCTCCAGCACCGGCACCAACAGTGCTGCCTTCGCCATTGCCGACTCTTTTCCAACCCACACCGGCACCAGCAGCACCGCCACCAGGTCTCTCTGCTCGCGACGTGGAGCGAGAAGCGGTCCTGTATTTCAAAGGTGAATTGACGGCAGATCCCACGGGTGTTTTCAAGCTTTGGAACGACACCAACAACCCCGATCCATGCGAGTGGTACGGCATCAAGTGCAACAACGCGAGTCGCATCGTGTCGCTGAGCCTGCCAAACCGAATCCTGCAAGGGACGCTGACACGTCGGATTGCGAATCTATCATTCCTGGAGGTTCTGGATCTCAAGGGGAACTCGATCACAGGCCCCGTGCCGGAAGAGATCGGGTTGCTGCATCGGTTACGAGTGCTACGTTTCGGTGGTAACTCGTTCCAGGGACTGTTTCCAGGGAGCCTGGCGTCGTGCACGAAGATGGAGGAGTTGGACGTGAACGGGTGCGGCATGGACGACGTGTTTCCAGACATGCTGCGCAACTTTACATCATTAAGTGTTTTGGATCTGGGTGAGAATGCCTTCACTGGACCGATCCCGATCTGGTTAGGCTGGTCACGAGCACTCACATTCATACACTTAGGTGGAAACCGATTCAACGGCGATATGCCGATCTCGCTTCTGAACTGTACCTCTCTTCAGTATCTAAATCTATCATCGAACAGTTTGACGGGGTCTGTTGATTCCATGGTCGGCAACTTGATGCAGCTCCGAACGCACCTCGACATCTCCCGCAACAGCCTTTCAGGTTTGATTCCGCCCACGATTGGGAATCTCAAGGAGCTTTTGGGATTGAACTTGTCTGGAAACGAATTCACCGGCAGCATTCCGGGAAGTATTGGCAACTGCACGAAGCTGCAAAGCTTGGATCTTTCTGGTAACCAGCTCAGTGGGACGTTACCTGAATCGCTGAGCTTGCTGCGAGAGTTGAAGTTCGTGATGGATGTATCACATAATGAGATTGGCGGAGCGATTCCGGTTACTATTGGCGACCTGCAGAACCTCACCAAGCTGGACCTGTCGTGTAACAAGCTCACTGGTGCCATACCTGAAACCATTGCGAGTATGAGCTCGCTCCTCTTCTTCAACGTGTCGGTGAATCAGTTGCAAGGGCTGGTTCCCGACGTTGGTTTGTTTAGCAGTCTTCTTCCGAGTTCGTTTCTTGCGAATCCTGGTTTATGTGGGCGGATGGTGGGAAGGTTATGTGTTGCTGGCCACGTGGTCACGACGCATAAAAAGTCACCTACACCGGTCACTATCATCGGCGCTGCTGCTGAAGCGTGTGTGCTTGTGCTGTTCGCCGTGCTTCTGACTCGGTACTTGGTGCATCGACGTCGTGCTGTGCCGGAGAAGAGCGTGGTTTTGTTCTCGAAGTACTTCAAAGCGCTGAAGCTGACTCCGGAGGAGATTCAAGCTGCAACGAACTCAACAGAGACATCAGCCACAAGTCCATTCAGCAGGACTTTGAGTGGGAACATCCGCCGGGGTGCAGAGTGTAGCAAGATCGAGAAGGCGGTGCTCCCTGATGGAACCGTGTTTGCAGTGAAGCAGTGGTGCATAACCAAGTTCCGGAAAAAGGACCGGCACAAACTGGACGCGGAGATGGTGAACTTCAGCCGCATTCGGCACAGGAACTTGGTCCGCCTCATGGGGTACTACATGAACCCCAGCGCCTTGGCCATGCTCATGGAGTTCTGCCCCAACGGCAGCTTGGACTTGCATCTGCATCCTCCCGGCCAGCTCACGTGCCAACTCAAGTGGAATGAACGGCTGCGGATCATCATGGGCGTCACCACGGGGCTGGTGTATCTTCACCATGAGACGTGTGGGAACGCTGTTGTGCACTGTGACTTGAAAGCGGCGAATGTGCTCCTGGACTCGGATATGGAGCCGAAGCTCGTGGACTTCGGCATGGCGCTGCTTATCAAACGCAACAGTACTGGCGCCACTGCTGCTTCCTGGGTCGGGTCCTCGGGTTACGCTCCACCTGGTAAGCATCCTTGTTTCCCTGAACCCCTAAGGTGGAAGCACCCATATCCGATAACTGAAGCGATTCTGCAGAAAACTACAAAGAGTTACAAAGAGTTTGAGGCAAAAAATATTTTGCCCATGTAGGAAGATAAGAAATATTGGGTTTGCAATTTTTTCATAATTTTATTTCCAAAACTGAATTTTGGGAGTCAAAAAGTGTTCCACACCCATTGCCAATGTCTAGATGTATGCAATTCTGATACTAGCCAAACTAGTTTCAGCTCATTACTTCCTACCTCACTTTGGGACATGTGGCATGACTTAATTAGCCCCAACCTTGAAAAAGTCAGAAAAACTCATTCCAAAGCACCTATCCTTGCTCATGGTAGAAATAGCACACCCTACTAGTTGGGAATGGGGTGTAAAGGGAAAATTTCATGCATACCCCTGAAGTTTGCAATATTTGCATAGGTTCTCCTGCTTTTTCAGAAATTGCACAAATACCGTTGGACCATAATTTTCAGGCGTTTGTTGTGCATGCCACTTCCCTTCTGACTTCTTTTGTGCCCACATTGCTTCTTTTTTGTTTCATTACATTCCCTTCTTCAACATTAGTCATGAAGTACAAGCACAACAAATAAATGCCTAAAAATTATGGTCCAAGGGTATTTGTGCAATTTCTGAAAAAGCAGGGGTATCTATGCAAATATCACAATCTCTAGGGGTATCCATGAAATTTTCCAGACGTTCAGTAAATCTAGAGCGGGACTTGTTTAGAAAGAGAGACTTGCATAGAGAGAGATTTTGGTGTACAGTACAACAAACTTGGAGACATATGAAATTCCTTTGATGTCAATAGACATTTGTTAGCTCTCAAACATCATTTTTTTTCCCTCATTCTAAGAGTCACGTTCTTCTATTTGATTTTAGTTTCTATGTAGTTTCTTCTGGGACATTGTATTCCATTTTAAGAGTGAAGCTATATAATTCTATCCCCAACTGACTTGATTTGTGAGTTCTCTCATTGATTCAAAGCGAGGCACTTGAAAACAATTGTTTTCTAGCTTTTTAGTTTTCCTGTACATTTCACTTTGATAACGAGATGAGTCTAGAATTGTATTACTCTAGATTACATGCGTGGAAACATGCGTCAGATTACTTAACATGGAAAACCCATCATAACTGAAGGGAGGTTCGTGGATTTATGAATGGTAGATTTGGTGACTCATCCAACACTTCAAACTTGAGACATTCATATCTCGCTTGATCTTGGCCCTCTTTTCATGATTCGAAGTGTTGATGTACCTTGAGAAAGAATAAAAGTGAATCTCACTTTAGGCTTAAAAGCATTTGAAATCAACATCTTTCAAATATTGACAGCGCATCATGTGGTATACGGTGGTTAAAGGTTAAATCTAGAGAGAGACTTGCATGCATAGAGAGACTTGCCTAGAGAAACTTGCATGCATAGAGAGAGACTTGCATGGAGAGAGACTTGCATGGAGAGAGACTTGCATGGAAAGAGACTTGCATGGAGAGAGACTTGCATTAGAGAGAGACTTGCATTAGAGAGAGACTTGCATAGAAGGAAACTTATACAGAGAGCAGATTCAATGCATATTAACCTGATTTTTTTAATGGAATACTTGCTACAGAAGAAAATAGAGCTCCATTTCAAAATTTTACCAACTCTGATGAAGAACATGTTTGCTGGTGGTGCACAGAGTACGGATTTGCAAGCGACTGCACCAAAGCAGGAGACGTCTACAGCTACGGCGTGTTGCTCCTGGAAATCATCACCGGGAAGAGGCCCTCGAGCGAGGAGGTCACCTCGGGAATGACGCTGCCAGCGTGGATGCGATCTCTGCAAGCTCAAAACCGCGAGCGCTACGCCATTGACATGAGTCTCTTCCAATCCGCGGACGAGCATCAGCTCAACCAGATTTTGCACATCCTGGACGCTGCCGTTCTGTGCACGGGCCACGTGCCGTCAACACGGCCCACCATGCTTCAAGTACTCGGCAACTTGCAGGAGATGCCGCAGTCTGACAACGAAGAGGAACTAGTTCCAGTAGCATCAACAACAACAGCGCCTGTCGTCGACTGCTCTTCCATAGACTTCGACAACTAAGGCCCGGTTCAGACTGTGTCCCACGTCCCAAGTCCCACTGAAATCTGATGAAATCTGAGAAGATCTGAGAATCTGATTGGCGGAGAAGCAAAAGATGGGACTTGGTGTTTCACACTATGTCTCAAGTCCCACATCCCACTTGCTTACATGGCGCCTACATGGCAGCATTTTTGGAAGTTTTGGCACCAAAAAGAGTGGGACTTCACTCAAGGCTAGACCCATCTTTCAGCCCAAGTCCCATTTTTTCTTGCCCACAATGATGGGATTTGGCACTCCCGTGAGACTTTGTCACATGGGACGTGGGACATAGTCTAAACCAAGCTTCTCTAGCCTTGCACTAGTAGGGTTTGACATATGTTAAGCACGGATGAGAAAGAAATGCTCAAGGCCCCTCAAAATTCTCTCATGGCACTCCATTCTAGTGAGTCAAGCAATGACTCTTCAAAACACTATTCATCCTAAAGTTTAGTGAACTCTATCCTTTATTCCCTTTGGTGAATGGTCAAATGACTGTTTGTGGAGCACTCTTGAAGTGCAAGGGTTGAAGTGCATGACTTTAGAGCAAGAATTTTGAGAGCCCTTCAAAAATAGATGTAATCTCTTGAAGTGTCAAGTTTGAAGTGCAAGGCTGGAGATGCTCTAAACCACGCAACAGTGCTCTTCGAAGACCTTCCACAAAGATTGTGAAAGAATCTGGCAGTTCTCAGCAAACCTTCTTGCTAAGCAAGCTTTTTTGATGACCGGTTGAAGAGGAGATTCACCAGCCACATCATCCTGCAGCCACTCCTGTTGTGACATGTTCTGAAGAAGAATCTCCGAGGTGTGGTAGGAAAGTAAGGATTCTGAGTTTTTATTTTTGGTGTAGGGATTAGATAGATCTTGTGATTTTCATATTCTTTTGGTTTTGCTTTATTTTACTTTTTTTTTGGTAGAGAGCCCTTGACAGAGAGGGTTGTGTAGATTACAGCCGGCATTGGTGTTCTTATCTCCATGATTGTGGCCATGTCCCTGCAAAGCATAGCCGGCGATGGCGGAATCCGGTGGAAAAAAAGCTGCTAGCATCCTTTGTGATGCAATGTCCGTAAGTCGAAGCTTTGCGGCAGTGGACTGTGACCAGTAAGAACTCCACTGCCGGTGGTTCATTCTTTTGTACCATCCACACTTTGAACATTCGAAAAAGCAGCATCGTTTGTCACGTTGGGTACCAAATAACCTGCAAGTTCTTGCGGTATTTCAAAATTTGAAAAGATGTGACGATGTGTTCTAGAATGCAATGTAAAAGTAATGCAAGGGTGACTTTTAAACAAGAGTTGTAAATTATGTATCGCAGTTTTCATAAAGGGTTATGGTGTATAGTTGTTAGTGCTTGTGTCCAACTAGATTATGTCAATTTAGTGAGATGCTTTTGGCAACATTTTTTCAATTGGTTATGACTTGTTGATTATATATATGTATATGTATATGTATATGTACAAGTATGTGCAATTCCAGCATTGCACTTCAAACTTGATACTTCAAGAGATTACATCTATTTTGAAAAGCTCTCAAAATCTGTAGCCTTGCACTTCAAATAAATCTACTAAAAGGTGGTTGCAAGAACTTCATATGTGTGAAGGCCCCATAGGGTTGTTCTAGGGGTCACAACCCCAAATTCGTCATTAGCAGTTTATTTGCAAAAATTTGTGAAGTGCATGGAAGCTACTAAAGTAGCAGCACTCATGCTCACAAGGGTTCCCATGGGCATTACCTACTCTTGTGTCACAAATATAAAAGAAGGGAGCGACTAGGCGAACACCCCCTAGTTGCTACACAAACACCCTCATAACCAAACTTATTAAATTTGAGATTATTATTATGCTAAAATATGAAATAAAATCAAAGCAATAATTTAGCGTACATTTGCATTTACAAGCGCTGCAAACATACAACAAATTTGCCTCATTTGTGACACGGTTAAGAGTCAAACCAATAAATGAAGGGAGTGACTAGTTTAACTCCTAACCGCATCACAAATGAGGCAAATTTGTTGTGTGTTTGTAACGCTTGTAGATGCAAATGTATGCTAAAGTATTGCTTTGACTTTAATTCATATTTCAGCATAATAATAATCTCAAATGTAATAAATTTAACTATTGGGTGTCTGCGTAGCAATTGGGGGGTGTCCACCTAGTTGCTCCCTAAAAGAATTGGTTATGGATGACTAAGTGATGGTTGTGGGTGACTACATGATGGTTTTCACTACCCCATCTCACTATTTAAGGACTCCTCAAGTTAGTATTATGAGTGCATGAACTCATTAAAGACATCTCCTACACACAACTTTACATTTTCAATGATTTTGGACTTTGAAGAATCTTTGTGAACAAATGCTTGCATCTGGAACTTTAAAATTGATATCAATATATTTTATTTCCTCTTGCTAGCTTGACAATATTTTTTTCAAGGTTCATCAATTGATTTTCCTACTCCAAAATCCTTAATTTCATGCTTATGGGTGCTGCTGCCTTACATGCCTAGTATCATTGCCACTAAAGCGAAAAAAAAGGAGTGTGAACTTCATATGACTGTAATAAGGGTCCTTTTTCCTTCTGATGCTCGCGTTAATAGCGGAGGTGATATTAAGAGTAGAAGTGATATTAAGAGATACCGGTGACATTAAGAAGAAGCGGTGATATTACGAAACCCCGGTGATATTACGAAACCCCGGTGATATTACGAAACCCCGGTGATATTACGAAACCCCGGTGATATTACGAAACCCCGGTGATATTACGAAACCCCGGTGATATTACGAAGTAGAGGTGATATTAAAGAGGTTCGCGTGCATTCGGCTGTCCACCTCGTGTTCTCTCGTGTTTTCCCTGTGCGAGCTGTTGCTTTTTGTGCTGTTAGATTTCTCGAATTGGCTGTGCAGCTTTGCGTACCGATGCCGAATGTAAGCCCAGCCTTAACACAGCAGCCACTTCATCAACTCCTCCTCACACTCAAACCGCACCATGGACTTGTCATTCTCGCATTTACACAACCCACACAGTTCGCTTCAATCCCACTCTGGTTTCCACACTATCCAATTACTCAACAGACGTCGCTCCTCATCGTCTCTCGCACTCCTTACTCACAGAAAACTCTTAAAAATCTTACGTTATCGCACCCGAATTGACGCGTACAGCAGCAGGATTAGTAACTCGCGAATTTCCATACAGATTCCTCTTGGAATTGAGCAAAATCATGCTGGATTCTCGGTGCAACCATTGCGGCGAAGAACGTTTGGTAGTGTTCATTTCGAACACCGCCATACGAATGGGAGTGGCGGGGAGATTGCAAGCAATATCGAGAATGGCGAACGTCCTCCTTTCGACCTGGACCTGGCTGTCGTGCTCGCTGGCTTCGCATTCGAGGCCTACAACTCCCCCGAGGTCTCTCTCTCTTTTCGAAGCTCATCCCGCCCCCGCTTGATTACCAACCCCAACTCTGTATCTCTTTTATCCAGTTTTTGCGAGGTCTCTCACTTTTCGAAGCTCATCTCGGGTTTGATTAATCTGCCAAAAATCCTAATTCTGTATCTCTTTTATCCAGTTTTTGCGAGGTCTGTCTTTTCGAAGCTCATCCCGTGCTTGATTAATCTGCCAGAAACCCTAACTCTGTTATCTCTTTTAATCCAGTTTGTTGCGTGCAAGTTTACACTCAATTGTGTATGTGTTTTTTGCAACAAGAATCACGGACAGAATTGAAGCTCGTGAATTTTGCAGAAGAATGTGGGAGTGCATGAGAAAGGAAACCCTAATTCTGTATCTGTTATCTTTTTTCGAAGCTAACCCCGCGCTTGATTAACCTGCCAAAAACCCTAACTCTGTTATCTCTTTTATCCAGTTTGTTGCGTGCAAGTTTAGACTCAATTGTGTATGTGTTTTTTTTTTTTTGCAACAAGAATCACGGACTGAATTGAAGCTCGTGAATTTTGCAGAAGAATGTGGGAGTGCATGAGAAAGATGTCGGTGACTGCCAGACAACCTACTTAGCTCTGTATTAATCTCAACCTTGCCTTCCACACTCTCTCATTTTTCATCTATGGCTCTTGCCCTAACTTCTAAAGCTTTAACAGGCCTTCCTGTATTAAGCCTTCAAGCAGTATTTGCTTTCTTTAAACCGGTTTTTTCTACTCCCTCTGTCCCTCGAAAAACGTCCAAAAAGCTTCCTTGCTGAGGATTAACTGTGGTTTTAGTCTTTCTGTTAGTAACACACGCATTCTAGGTTCTATATACCATCTACCAAACGTGTGCAAAATCTCTAGTTTTGATGGTGCCGTTTGGACACCCAAATTCCATGCAAAAAGTACCATATTTGTGCATAGTTTGTGAATGTTGCTAGCTCCTCATTATTTTAGTCTTTGTGCTAGTGACACATGCACTCTAGAATCTATATACCATCTACTAAGTGTATGCAAAATCTCCATCTTTGATGTTGCCGCTTGGGCACCCAAATTCCATGCAAGAAGTACCATGTTTGTGCATGCTGCCAGCTCCTCATTATTGATGATTTAAAGATTAGTAGCAGCAATGGTTACCTCATATGGGCAAGGCCAAGCTTGCTAGGAGAGGAATGCTCTCTAATTGCTTAACTTGCCCCCATGAGATCATTGAACATGGCAAACGAAGGAGCCTTTTAGTGGTACAAGAAATGTGTCTGATTTGGAGCTTTTTAGAGGGACAGAGGGAGTAGTTTTTTTAGTTTTTTAGTTTTTTTTAGTATTTTTAGTGTTTTTTGGACAATGCTCTTTACTGATTCTGGTGATATAGAATGTGGCCTCATATGAATCCTTGAACCTTCAGGGATTTTTTTGTGCTTACTGAGTAGTAAACTTATCTTCAAAATGGTGCAGGCACTACTTACGTGAGGTTTACGACGGACAAATAATCGTGAAGTTGAAGAAGGGGATGCATTTTCCTGGGCTGGATTTTTGGGTGAGTTTACAGAAGATTCTAAACCCTTGTTTTTTTTTGTCTTACTTGCAAGGCTGTGTGTAGTGAGTTCCGTTTTGGTGAATGCAGGGAACAAGTGATCCCTATGTGGTACTCCGATGTGGAGATTGTGAAGCACAAAGTAAAGTTGCTTGGGCGTAAGTTGCTTTAAAACCCATGGTTTTCAGAAAACTTACACTTTATTTTACTTCAGGAATTCGATTTGTTTTGTGCCATACGATTTTTTTTGTGCTATAACTCAGACTTGTGACAAGACTTTTGTTTAGAATAAGAAAAAGCTGTAATCGGGAAGAATTAGTATATGAAGTAGTGGCAAGTCACAGCTTGTGTTGGGTGGAGGAAGAGCTTGATTTGTTGTAGTATGAATTTAGTCGGTGGCTATTTACTTTCTTGTCATCAGTGCCCTCTGGTGCAGGTATAGCTGACTATCTATCTTTGAACATCAGAACAAAAGATCCTGTTTGGAATGAGGAACTCCGGCTTAACGTCAAGCATCCGGAGTCGAAAAACTTGCAGGTTGCCTTATATTTATAAACTATGTTTTCTTCCTGGTCGCCATTTGCACTTTGATGCCAAACCTTGATTTGCACCACTATTTTATCGTTCATTCTATAACGCTAGTGATTCGTATGCAGATTGCTGCTTGGGATGCCAACGTAGTCACGGCTCATCGTAGAATGGGGAATACCAGATTGAGTCTGAACGATTTGTCAGATGGTAATACTTTCAAACTCTGAGGTGCCGAAATGTCCGAAAGTGGCTGCTTCCTTATGAGTAAGAGTTAAAAGAAATCGTTTAAAACACTAAGAGCTAACAAATATATCAATAAAAAGAACAAATTGTAACAGCCTACACTTATTTATTTGATTTTTGGTAAAAGTGATTGTATGTAGTAAGATGAGACATAATACATGATTCACTTGAGTCATACCCTAATTTCTCTACCTTTATGAATGGTGTAACTTAGTTTTTTTCTGGAAGTAGCTAGAATTGACTACTAGCTTGCAAAGTAGAGTTTCTAATTTTTTTTAGTTCGGGTTCAAAGGTTTTCAAGCACGCAAGATTTGCTTAAACTTTTAATTTTTCTAGAAGGTTTGAGATTCAAGTGTTCATCCACCAGCTGGTGATTGTCGTGGTGTTGCAGGTAAGAAGCATGAAGTGGAATTGCAACTAGGAGGGATGGGTGGAGGCGGTGCTATTCAGCTTGAGGTAAACAAAGTGACCAGCAAACTGTGTATGTCGTATTATCATCAGAAGAAATTTTCAACTTTAACCTACACGACACATTTAACTAGTTATGGACTATTCATGTAATTATGGACTGAGATTTCCCTATAATTTGCATATATTTTTTCCAAAGCTTTCCACAGCTTCTGATTTAGATATATCTCGTGATGTTTTGCAAATACCTCCAAAAGTTTTTGCAAACCAAAGCAGTTCGGTTATTACTTCTGGACTGGATACTCCATATATATATATATAGGTTAGTTAAATGTGGCATATATGCCTCCGCAACCGCAGGTTCGATACGAGAGCTTTGAAGACGCGGAGAAGAGCTGGTGGAGGCTACCTTCTTTCACTGATCTGCTTCAGTTGGGAGGAATGGACGGTGTTTACAAGAAATTGTTTGGTGAGGATGGCATCAGTGCTGGTGATTTTGTGAGATCCACTCTGGGCTCTTTACCCATCTTGCTCGAAGCCAAGGAAGACACCAAAGTGCAACTCGCTTCCAAAGTAGAGAAAAACGACACTAAAAACGAGATCACAACTCCGGAGAAAACTGAGTTAAGCACTAATGGTACAACAAATGAGCAGCCGTTCAACAAATGGTTCGGTTTTAGGAAAACTCAGCAGACGGATATCAGCAAGGGAAACAAAGGCCCTGAGCAGAATGGTGACGGTGATTACGTAAGAGCTGTTGTGCAGGCTGTTGAAAAAACATTGGCATCACTTGAAGTGGACGTTGGAAATCTCCCGGTTTTTTATAAGAATACCATGCAGGCTGATGGGAAAGTCATGAACAAGCTAAGTTCAGAGTTCCAGGGCAAGGCTGACGCTGAGTACGTTGAAAATGGGTTGGCTATCCCAAGCAAACAAAATCCAGAAACATCTACAGAAGATGACTCACAGGTGAGAGGATATATGATTCTATTTGCGTCACTTCAAGCATTTTGTTTTGCATGTTTAGGATTGTGTGAATTTGGGAGATGGGAGAGATATTGGGGTATAGCAGCTGCCAAAGATCAAATCTTTATCACTAACATATATAGTGCATTTAGGTTGTCCCACACTAATTTCTTGACATTTTGCATTATATAAATACTTAGTGATCCTACGATCATTTTCATCAGTAATTACAGGAACTAGTAATTTTTAAAGGGCTTGGCAACAACATTAAAGCTATGGAAAAACAAAATAGCGGTTTCCAGGTTGTAAATATGTGAAATCCAAGTATGTAGAGAGTTGCATGCACCTCCAAGTGGCCAAGTGATGAATCATGAGGAGGTAACTTTCTAGGATAAAGCAAGCTAATTGTTAAGGCAATCTAAATGCACTATTTGGTGTATGTATGAAGTTTTTATGCGTTGTGAATGTGAACTGTAGAATAACGGGAGGTACCACTTTATGTGCAGAACCTGCAACCAAACTATGAACAATTGCAGAATGCCTCGAACAGCTTGCTTCAAAACACTGAAAACTTTCTAGGGATGTGGGCTACAGTAGCTCGTTTTTTTCCTGGAGCTCAAAATGAGGATTCTCTTGAAACTTCGACCACGGTTGAAACAGGCGACTTTGTTGGTAGTATTGACGAAGCCATTGCTCTTGAAGAGGACTGTGACGTGGACTGTGACGATGACGAGGAGAAGGAGGCTAAGCGGCAAATGTTTCAAACTGCTGAGAGTGCCGTTGAAGCCTGGGCTATGCTGGCTACCTCGGTGCGTGGTCAGAGTTTTGTCAAATCAGAGTTCGAGAAGATCTGCTTTTTAGAGAATACAAGAACAGACACCGAGGTGGGTTTCTGTCACTCCAGAATTATACAACAGCTAAACTAGACTTGTAAAATTAGTAAAAAAAAAGGAAAAATTTCATTGATACCCCTGAAGTTTGCAATATTTGCATAGATACTCCTGCTTTTTCAGAAATTGCACAAGTAACCTTGGACCATAATTTTCAGGCGTTTGTTTTAATGTGCATGTCACTTCCCTTCTTCCTTTGTGCGCATGTTGCTTCTTTGTTTCATTACATTCCCTTCTTCAACATTGGTCATGAAGGAAATACAAGCACAACAAATAAATGCCTAAATTTATGGCCCAAGGGTATTTGTGCAATTTTTGATAAAGCAGGGGTATCTATGCAAATATCGCAAACTTCAGGGGTATCCATGAAATTTTCCCTAAAATACAATGCATGTTTTTTTTTATCTTTCCTATTCACACTTCGTTGTGGTTTGTGGTCTTGGTTATGGATCCTGACTCGCTGTCCAGGTGGCCATCTGGCGTGATGCAACACGCTGCAGATTGATTTTTGCATTTCGTGGAACGGAACAGGTACTACGCTCAAGACATCATACATGTAGCCTTTCTCCGGTTTAGTAATCCCTGCTTTGATAACTCTGAATTGGATTTTATTGTTCTTTGCTGCAAGAGTTTAAATCTTCTGCTTGGCTGGAACAGGTTTTGTATGCATTCTGGGCTTGGCTCTGTCGTTCTCACAATATTACTGATGTTGGTGCAGACCAAATGGAAAGATTTATCGACGGATATGAACATCATCCCTGTTGGGTATAAACAATTCTCACACTGAACGAATTTGAACTCTCTTTTTATTTCGTCATTTTGCATGTCAATGTGCATAGGTTTGAAAATTAGAAATTTCTAGTAAAGCTACCCATTCAAGTGTGTTTGTTTATATTATCGCTTTGTGTGCACTTTCTGTTTACCAGATTCAACCCAGAGCGTATAGGTGGTGACTTCAAGGAAGAAGCTATGGTACGTCCTGGACGTATTTGAGTTTTAGCTTGTATGCTTTTCAATGGCTAGATCTGCTGAGCACATCAGTTTGTGAACCCGAAGGACTCTCCAATTTTTTAACAACCAAGGCTGAAAAGTAAAACTTTGCCCTTGTTTTGTAGTTGGTCAATCGTAGCTCCTTTTACAGCAGCAATGGTTTAATTCCGGGTCTGTGAATCCAAATATGAATTTAAAATCTCTGAATTCTTAAGTTTTTCCTCCTAGAAAAAATCTGATGTTTTCCACCCCGGGTGTTCATAAATTGGTGTGTTCAGTATATCTAGCCCAATTCGAAGGTTCTTAATTGATGACTTTCTGTGTCCTCCAGCCAATTCATCCCTGCTCTGTTTTGTAGGTTCATGGCGGCTTCTTAAATGCTTATGATTCTGTGAGACGGCGATTGATGACTTTGTTACAAGCCTCGGTGGGCATCAGGTGGAAATCTTAAACCTTCTGTGGACAACAGACAGTTTGCCTATAAATTCTTGCTGAGACCATGTCTTTGAAGTTGTTAGTTCTTATGCAATAAAAGTATTATTTTTACCTTGAATGCTTCAACCCCCTAAGAGTGCCTGGGAGCATGAAGTATGTAGATCTGGAGCTTTTGAGGCAGAATTCAACCATTGCCGAAGAAGTTTTGAGACATAAGAACTTCATTTATGCAAGAGTTTTCTTTCTTCTTCTCGCATCTATTCAGAGTCTTGGACAAAATTCATGAAGCACCTAATGATCAAACTTGTCACAAAGTTGAAGAATAGACAATAATTGCTTTCTAAGCATACTTGGATGTACTTTATATGTTTCATACTAATCAACGTTCATCGTGCGGGGATCACTTAGGGGTTAACTTCTTCCTCTTGATGGCAGTGACATGGATGAAAATCCCTCTCAGAACTGGCAAATCTATTCAACAGGTCATAGTCTTGGTGGTGCACTGGCCACGTTGTTTGCTCTTGAGCTCTCCTCGTCTAAGCTCGCCAAGTAAGAGCTGATTATCACTCGCTATTGCTCTAATCTCTTTATTCTCCTAAGAACTTGCTCACACTTTCAATCCTAGTCTCTCTTCTGGGAAAATCTCGTATTAGGTGTCAGGTTTTTTTGTGATTTTAGTGGTTTTTCTTCTGATATTGGAAACGTTGCAGAAAGGGGCATATACAAGTCACAATGTACAACTTTGGGTCGCCGCGGGTTGGGAACAAGCGATTTGCAGATAACTACAACCAGGTTGAGAATTCAGCTTTTTGTTATAATTTTTGTAATCATGCCATAACTCTTCCGTCTCTTGTTGTAAATTTCTTCTGAACAACAATGTCTCTTTTTTTTATATAAATCCAGGCAGTCAAGGATAGTTGGCGAGTAGTAAACCACCGTGACATCATACCAACTGTGCCCAGGCTAATGGGCTACTGTCACGTAGCTCAGCCCATTTATCTCTCAACTGGAGATCTGGCTGGTGTGGTTGTAAGTCCCTTCCCTTAATTTTTCTCTTCATGCGCAATTTCAAGGTTTTAGAGTTCTCTCAACATGAGCCTACTTTGGTCATATATGGCTGCTCCCAAATCTTTAAGAGTTGAAATAAATTATTTTACAAGAAGCGAGACAAAAATGTAGTGATAAGCCCTACATTTTGAAGGAAAAAGATATGTTTTGAAAGTTAGAAATATCAGCTTCCACAGTAGAAGTTTTTTAGTTTGGACTCCGGCACTTCTAGATTAATATTCTTTTGTGTGCTTAGGTTGAGAGTGGCCACTTACAAGACGGGTATCATGGAGATGTCATTGGCGAAGTGACTCCAGACTTTGTATTTGAGAATTTTGTAAGTGAACAAAAATCCTTGCCATGGTTTTACTGTATCTACACAATTGTAGGTTCTCCAGATATTGCGGTTTGGAAAATAGTTTTAGAAATCGGTTTTGCAAAATAGTATTGAAAATCGTATGTATTGTGCAGATGAAAGGTGAAAGGAAAATACTGGAGAAGCTTCTGCAAACAGAGATTGCAATGTTGCGTGCCATTCGTGATGGTAGTGCTCTCATGCAACACATGGAGGACTTCTATTACATCGCCTTGTTAGAGGTTTGTTCCCCTCCATTTTACACTTTCATTTCTTTGGTTTGTGTTTCTCTAGCTTGCCTAAGGAATACCACCGTTATTTTCATTTTTCTGTTGATACTATATGTTGGAACTTGTACCTTTGATCAACAGGATTTTCTCCTTATGATCATTGTTACCCATAGGAAGATCTCTCTTTCCATGAATTATGAAAAATGTTCCTCTTTATGATACTGTCTGTCTAAATCCCCTTCGAACCACTTAATTAGAGCATTCACGGTGAGTTCAAAGAAATTCTGGCCATCTGAGCTCTGCGGGCCTTGCTCGTTGTGTTAAGGAATCCACAGAGCAAACGGTCCCTCAATTTATGGTTGAGAAGATTATGTACACATAACCTTCCTTACTCATACATATCCAAAGTTTCTTTGCACTAAAGAGCGTGTAGAGAGCCGCCTGTTCTGCCATGCAATTGGCTGTAGGTTGTGCCTTGCCTAGCAAGGCTAGTTCTATAGCCGCGCGCGCAGGGCAAACATGATGGCTCTTTGGACGCCTTGAAGCGTTACAAGAAAAAGGAGCTCATTTTGTCACACAGTAATTGGTCCTTAATGCAAAATTGGTCCGTGTATGCAAAATTAGTCCGTGTTGCAAATATTTTGATTTAAAAACAACACAAACATGGCAAAATGAGCCCCTTTTTCTTTTAACAAATTCTAGTACAAGCACTCAAACAAGTGAAAGACAATACTGAAAAGGCACTAACTAATCATGAGAATCCCACACTTTTGTATCCAAGGTTGCTTTGAATCTTAGTACAAACAATCAAACAAGTGAAAGATAGCGTACAAAAGGCACCAACTACAATCTTTGGAAACGTAAACTATTAGATCAAGTTCACCTTGTGTAGAGTTTAGTGTGGTGCACGGGTCATATTCATAACATTCATTAGCGTGAGGAGAGTGTGCCTTTTCCTCTCCCCAGGCTCTCATCCATGAACTTCATCTTCATTGGTACTATACTAGGAGTGCCAGGATTCCGAACTGAATCCAGTTCAAACCATCATTAGCAAATTATATTATATTTAATATAACAAAGTTGGACCATGACAGTGCACCACTGGTGCACTATTTTTGACTTCTTTTATCTTCAGATTCTCACAAATTCTAGATTCATTAATTGCAACCTCAAACTTGGATTCTGAATCCAATTCAAATCATCTTTATCAAATCATATTATAACTTAATATAACAAAGTTAGACTCATGACAATGCACCACTCTCCTCTTTTATCTGGAGATTCCCACATTGGACGTATTGGGGCAACTTTATGTGGACCCAGCCATCATTAATTTAGCTTGCTTACTATTAATGGGGTGCGCTTTTCTAGGTGCAATTTGTTTGTCTCCTTTAATAATATTTTCCTCCACTGTTGGGTAGAAGAGGGCTGACACATATTGACAAGTGTCCCCATAGCTACAGATGGGTGTGAAATATTCCACACCATTCAGTTGGAGGGAGGGCACTCCTCTCTCTTGCAACTGAATGTTATGTTAGGGATGATCATGCGTCATGTATTTCCGCCATATGAGTATACAATAGAGTTCTAGTAATGTAAAGACTTGACCAGTAGATTCATGTACATTTCTAGGGCAACTTATATCCGTACTTTTTAGAATTTTCACCCTTTATGCTAGAATGATCTTACACTATGTAAGACTTCCCAAGGGAAGTACAAGAATCCTCTTGGCCTATCTTTACGTTTGGTAAGGAATCCCCACAAGAGGATTTCTTATCCTTTATGTTGAGTACAAAACTTAAGCAGGGTGTTTGCTTGGATGTGCAGCGTGTGAAGCAGAAGGTGGCAAGAAGATTAAAATAAACTGTTCCCCTTTGCATCAACCTCAGCATCATGGCTGTAGGTTTTTACCTGCGTTTTACATTTCTCATTAACGATGTACTAAGGTTTTACTCTACTTTGGGAGATAATATAGAAAATGTTGGCATATTATTGCACTTTTTTTATGTGTGGGTGTTATCTTAGGACCTCTTTACACTAGAAATCTTGGCCATCATGAAAACTTGAGGTCGTTTAAATCAATATTTCAACCCACATGGTCCCTCAAGAAAAACTTTAAGTGTTCGTTAAAAAAAAAGAATATAACGGTGGCCTTTTCTTGTGTCTACATGTACTACGGTTAAAAATTGAGGTTATAACTACAAGTCTTGAAAATTAGTATAGAGGCGTAAGGAAGGAAGGAGATCAAGTAGAGTTATTGAAATTCTAATTACACTTGATGGTGTTGATTATGTAAAAGAACAAATGTTTTTTATTAAAAAAAATGTGTTTTAATATAGTCTAACAACCACCCAACCACCCAACGGGTAGAATCTTGTGTAAAGCTCTAGGTTAATTTTAGAAATTTTAATGCTCCAAGATGGCCTCTATTCCTTGTGTAAAGCCGCCCTTATGGGTTAAATGCAGTAGGATTTAGCAAAGTACATGACAACGATTGCATGCCTTCTATTGCCGTGCTTGAGCCCTTGACAAAATTTGTTGTAATACATATCTTCCACCCCTTCAAGTTTGCAAGTCATGGTTTTTGTTGTATTTAGGACATGGTAAAAAAGTCTTCATATGTTTTGGGAATTATGTATACATTGATGTTTATACCCATAAAAGACAAGATACAATCCAAGTTATCTTATATAAGTAGAAAGAAATACATGCATAAATAATTGATTTACGATTTTTTTTAATTGTCCGCAAAGATTAAACATGTTCACAATGATTATCAAACGACTTAATCACAAACATAAATTAAAAACAGAGTGGACATTTACAATCATTATGGGCATTTATAATCCTAGTGTAATATTATTTTGAATAGTTATTTAGGAAATGTTTCTCCTACTAATGCGAATTTTTTTTGCTAATATGTTTTTACAAATTTTGGTTCATGAAATGTTCTAGATAATAATAGGGGGTTTCAAATATCTCAAATAAGCAGTGAATGAGTGGTCATTCACCGGTGAATATCAAGTTACGACCCCTAGGAGGTCGTTATGGCTTGTTCATGGATGACTTGGTCAGGTTGTGCACAAACCTAATTCACGTGAACAAAATTGGTGTAGAATGTCATATTTGAACCCCCTAATGTTATCACGTTTGACTATGAAGAAGTCTACTAAGTCTTATTGTAAGAAAACACATTAAAAATTTCAAATTCAAACATAACAAGTTTCAAATCAATTTGCAAAGTAATTCACTTGTTTAGTTAGTACATACAACGACAATTAACAAAAACAAGTAAACATAAATAATTAAATTGAAACCAAAATGTACATAAAGACATACTAAATTTGAGGTTAGTGGAAAGACAGCTTATCGCTACAAGGAAACTATGGTTGAATTTACAAAAAGTTGACAAAGATTGTGTCCTAATTTACAATATATTGTAAATTAGGTCACAATCTTCGTCAACTTTTTGTAAGTTCAACCATAGTTTCCTTGTAGTGTATTGGTTTTTGGACAATAATTAGTCCATCAATTGATAGATTAGGTGAATAAGACACATTTATTGTACATATTTACAACATTTTTTGAAAGGTGGATCTTGGAGTGTTAATTTCTCATTGGATTCATGAAATTTCAAGTTACCAAATTAGAATAAAGGTTTTGTGCAATATGGTTGTCACATTAGACCACTTGTCCGTCTATCCGCTTGCTTGTCCACCCAAAGTACTCAATTGAGCTCAATTGAGCTCATGTTTGTTCAATGTAATCACCTCATAGTGGAATTCAAAAAATAATAATAAAAGATAAGAAAAATTTAGTACTTCATATATGTTGGTTACTTAGTAACACTCATTGTGGCCAATGTGACGTCAAAATGTGAATTTAAAGTCAATACCATGTAGTAAAAATGAAAAAAGTAATTTGATTCTTCATTTTTTTGGCTCAAAAACCCTAACAATGTTCTAAAAGCAAGAGTGAAGGGACATGTCCATCCGTATTGTCCGTTTTGTGCATCCACCTTAGCTATGTGACAGCCAATCTTGCCCAAAGTAACAGCCATGACTAGCACACATTAACACACTATTTGTTAATTTGAGAAAAACAACTGATTCTAGAACTTCTGAATTTTGCATTTCTAAAAGAATTTTGATGATACAGAGTGGATTGCTATAAAGTGAAGAATGCTCAACTGCGACTATGGCTGGCCAAGAACCTCTGTACCTCAATCACGACACTCACAAGCGTGCAATGGAGCACTCACCATCACGCTTCTTGTCACGCACACTCTCATCACACATCACTCTAGTACGGGAACCAACTTCTTCTCCTTAAGTTACAATCTTCCGTTGAAAAGGCTCACAGTCGTGCCATTCTACAAAACTCACAGCACTCATAAAACTCGCAAAACTGCAATCTAGACACGTCCTAGTTTCAGATACAAGAACCATCTGAGAACATCTGATTCATTTCAGAAACCTTAAAACTGCCAGTCTTCATGGATGTGGTACGTGTTGAAGCAAACCATCGATCGAGCTTGCAAAGTACCGGTCGTAGGGTAGCTTGCTCTCAGGCGTGTATAAATCCCTGGAACAAACATCATTACAGTTCGTGTGAGAGCTACAGAAACTCACAAATCTATACAGCTCTAAGTCCCTCACAACCACAACGTCTCTCTGAATCTTCTTCTCCATAGTCCTTGCTCAGTCCATTATTTGAGCACTTGGGCACTGTTGGAGAAGAGGACTGGTGTAACGATCCATTGCAGAGTTCAGCCAAAGCTCGAGAATACAATGGCAGGGAGTGGAGTTTACATGGCTAACACCATATTAGGTAAATTGGGAAGAACAGTATATACTGGGAACTTTCACTATTTCTGTCATTATGTATATATTAGCAAATCACAAAAAAAACAAGTTAGAGTGCATTTTCTTGTTCAATAGTGAAATCTCAGTGATAGCCTCCAAGAACTTTGATAACTACAACTTTGCATATCACAAAACACAAGTGTGCATTTTCTTGTATAATAGTGAAATCTCGGTGATTGCCTCCAAGAACTTTGATAATTTCATCTTTTGATCAATAGCTATGCCTGCATTTAACTTACTGATGTGGGATTAAAGTGGAGTACAAAATCGTCCCTTCGTTTTTCCCAATTTAACTAATATGATGTTGTTGGCTGCAGTAGTACTTCTGCTGCTGGTGGTCCATGTTTCAGTGGTTGCAATGGCTGTGACGCCGGCTTTGGGAGTGAGGAGATTCAGTCGTGATGGGACATCGCTGTCAAGCCCGAGACAATCTCAGGGGCACTGTCAGCAGTCCGGATGCTCTGAACACCATATCAGGTAAATTGGGTGAAACAGAGGGACTAATCTGTACTCCATTTAATCTTACATACAGTAAATGTAGGCATAGCTATAATTCAAAGTTGTAATTTATTTGAAACTCGTGGAGGCAATCACTAAGTCTTCACTATTGTACAAGAAAGTGCACACTTGTTTTTTTGTAGTATGTTAAATTGTACATAATGCAAGAAATAGTGAAGGTCCCAAAATGGACTATTTTTCCCAATTATCCTAATATGGTGTTGTCCGGCAGTAGTAGTTGCTGCAACGGCATTTGTGTTGATGTCTCTCAAAGCGTGAAGAACTGTGGAGCATGCAACAATTCATGTGCTTACGACCGAGAATGCTGCAGCGGCGTTTGCGTCGATATTCATACTTCTGATTCTCAGAACTGCGGTGCTTGCGGTCGTGTTTGCTCCGAGGGTGTGTTGTGTCTGTTTGGCATGTGTGGGTATGGGAGTGGTCGGATAATAATCCCATAAGTTTTGGTATTAGACTTCTCAAGTTTGGATTAGTAGATTAGATGGCAAGAATTACTGGTTCTCCAACTTATCTTGTTGTAGAATAAGTTCATAAAGACTAAGAAAAGCCCTTTTATATTTGAATAGAATGTGATGTCTAGTAAGGTGGAAGCACCCATTGCTAATGTCCCATACCCAACTAATAGGGTGCACAATTTCTAATAGGTGCGCTAGAATGCATTTTTCTATCCTTTTCAAGGTAGGGACTCCTTAAGTCATGTCATATGTCCCAAAGTGAAGTAGGAAGTAATGAGTAGAAAGTAGTTTGGCTATTATTGGGAATTTGGAATTGCAAGAGTTTAGAGGTTGATAAATGGGTTCATAACAATTTTTGACTCCCAAATTCTCTTAATAATTTCAATTTTACAAAAAAATATCAAAATAATTTGCAGTCCCAATATTTCTTATCTTCCTACAAAAATATTTGTTGCCTCAAACTCTTTGTATTTTGTTGCAGAATCGCTTAAGTTATTGGGTATGGCCGTATCGGTGCTTGGCCACCTTACAGTAGCTAATTCAGTAATTCTAGACTTCTAGTCTTTAGCCCTTTGCATAGTCAAATTCTTCTCTGAACATATTATTTTTATATCCATGTCCAAGCATATCACTTACCGCGGTTTCATCAAATTGGTCGTTAAAAAAAAAGTTATTTGCAAAGTTTCAAACGTTGGTTTTGAATCTTTTGATTGTAAAACTGAAGAGCTGTTACCACCATTTTCAACAAAATCGGGACTTTAAGCGCATTTTGGGACTAACTACAATCAAGCTCTAGTTGAATTACAGGTCATTTTTACAGATTTTGAAGATGAACATAAGCATTTATTCGGCCAGTTGCAAATTATTGAAATAGGAGAACACAAGCTATGATGTATAAAACGTGACATCAAGTAATTATAACATAGTTGGATTTTGGGTTTATGATTTGGGTCTTTCCAATTTTAATTGAATATGGTATTGAGTAGGTTACTAAGTATGATATTTCATGCTACAAAACACTGAAGACACCACCCAAAAGCACCCTTGTCATCATCCAGAGATATGGAGTTTGACCCTTCAGCGCCCAAGCCATTTTCACCAAAATTAGGGTTTTGGGAGACCTATAACTATGATGCATCGTATCTCAATCAATTGGATGATCCATAAAAAATGACCATTGAATATAGTGTAGCATTTACTTAGGAAGCAATTTGCAAACTTTGGAACCAGTTGTTTGTGGGAGACGGGAAATTCTAACAATTGATCAAATAACATGTGATGACAAAATCTCATTTTTGGTAGGTAGTTGCTATTTAATCAATTTTTACAAAATTCTACAAGCCCCTCATTTATCTCAATTTTGGTAAGTAGCAAGATTAGATGTGAATGCACACCCTTACAAATTATTGACAATTGTGCTTCTTTTCATGTTAAGTGTTAGTGCTTCAAATTGTTATTGCACAAAAATTGATGACTAATATAGCTGGTGAGGGTTGCCATGACAAGGATCTAAAACATGCTTGAACCCTTGCAAACAAATTTCCTATTACCACAAAGCACACTCAAAGAAGCTTGCAAGGGGTATTGGCCAGGTGCAGCATGTAAAACATTGCTTGCCACCATGCCTTGTATGGTGTTTCACCCAATCAAGACTCTTGAAGCACTTATACAACCTTTGGCTTGCCTTGTCATTACTCCACTTGCATGAACCACTTAAATTCTTTTATAATTGTGATTTATAGCAAGTTTAATAAATTAGATCCAATGCCTCAAACAAGCTGCTGAAAACTTGTGAGGACACTTTTGGTCCTCTGGAACGTTCAAGGGTTAGGGGGACTGTGTGGGGTCAAATCTGAAATTTGAAAAGCTTGCCTTTAGAAGGAAGGTCTCTCTCTCGCACCAGTCTCTGGAGAAATTTGCATCAAAGTAGTCTATATTCAAGTGTCCTTATTATTAAACCTTTTTCCAATGACGTAATTTTACCAAACTTTTTCTTGAAGATATTGCTCGGCAATGTGCCTGAAGTTGAAAGGACGCTTTTTGGAAAAAGAAATCAACTGATTTGTAAATAGTTACAAGTTCTACTTCTTCAAAGTTTAGATGGATGATATTCAACTCATTCTAAGCTATTCATGTGATTCTAGACTATATATTTTTATATTTTTGTATAAATTAATCAAGAGGCATCCCAATGTTTTATAAATATCTTTTGTTTTATTACATGTATCTCCTAAACTTCTTCATTTGGGATTATTGGTTTTAAACTTTGAATGATTTAGAATTAGCTAAATACTGCACTATGGCGGCTTACAATCAAAAATATGTATTCTTGTACAAGCCAAAACAAAGGTCATTAGTTGTTACTTATGTATATTTATCTAGAATGTCCAAGACTTTAAAGTGAACTTTTTTTTAATGTGTTCACATTTTACACGCATTATTGAGGAGTTTCATATATCTTAAAAAAACAATGAACTAATGATCGTGAACAAGTTTTTGTTCACCAGTGAATACGCTATGACAACCTCCAAGAGGTCATCATGGCTTGTTCACGGAGTGACTTGCCCACATTTTTCACGAATCTTATTCACATGTACAATTTTGGTGCAAAATGCCATAATTAAAACCCCCTATTGTGTTATCATTAGCATCTTTATTTGCAAACAAGACATCTACATACCAACCATAAAATAGGGGCTAGTTTAAAGTGAAATATTGTTATACAGTCGCACCATTGAAAGTACATGTGTAGAATTCCTTGTTCTAATAGTCGTGCTAAGAGCATCCACATTTAAGGTGTTGTTTAATATAAGGATACTATGGTACATATTAGGATTATCAAAGTAACAGCAGTGGATAGTTTTCAAATTAGAAACGTTTTTAAAGCATTATAACATTTTAAGTTCAAAATCTCATGACTTATATTGTAAGAATCCAAAGCACATGAATCAATTTGGACTAAAATTATGTGGTGACCTTTATTGTTTAACAACAGAATTTGATAAATGTTTTGAGGTGTATAACTCCTTCAAAATTTTGATGAGCGCTTAGGAGAGCACATTACAAGTACATGATTCTTGTTCATGGCTAATTTTGGCAAAATTCAAAAATAAATTGTTTAAGAAAATACTTTTGGTCCCAAGAAAAAATAATCTAAAGGTTAATAAAAACAACAGTTATTATTTGATTGCTGTAACCTCCAAATCTGAACAGACGAAAAATAAACGGAGAGAGATAATTACGGTTTCTATCCACAAACTACCTGGACCAGTTGGTGAATATTGCCAACACCATTACATATGAAATTTTTAAGTATTTATAAAGTCATTCATGGATACCTCAAGTATCTATTAGAAAGTGAACTTGTGAAATGGCCTAAAAACCAAAACGATTTTGAGAAAAAGGATCTAACTTATTTTGAGTAAGAATTTGAAAACAACAAGAAGTACAATAAGCAGAACAAAACACAAATACTTTAGCGCACTAAACTCGAAATAATACATATTTTACCTTGCCCTCCTTTAACAAAGTTGGATATTTTTTTGATCACATAAAGCTATCATGAAAAATATCAGTCCAAAGTTTGAAGATGGTACATAATTTCAAGTGGGTCCAATGATACTTGACCTAATAAAAATACAGCTATGAATCCCAACCTCTAACTCTTTTTATCTAAACATGTGCAAATCTTTCATTGTCAATCTCAAATCAAGCTTGCATGATTGAGAGATCTAAGGCCTCTAATGCAAGGTTCCATTTTTGTCAAATGTGCATTGAAAGTATGAAAAGTAGGTTCTCAAACCCAACTTTCTCACCACACAACACTACTCACGAACACGGCACGCTAGATTGCAATTTTCTTTAGAGAGATAAAATTAGACCACGTAGATACTGGATTTAGTTAATTTTTTGCAAAAAAATCTCAAAGGTACACAGCATTAAAAATAAAATAAAGTCTCCATAATTTGTAATACACTTCACACGTGTCACAATTTGCAACCAGTCTTTATTGGATTTGCAAGAAAGTTCAAGATGTGATGTATTTCATATACCATCTTCACACTTGAACAATCGAGCAACTGTTTGCGACCAGTACAATATGGGGGTACATTTTTTGTATTTGGAATGCATCCACATCTTTATTACATTTGAGATCAAAGAAGTTAGAATATAGACCAATGTTGTTCTAGTGAGGTAATCAAGATCCCAAATTAAAACTTTTTATTGGTGGCAAATACCAATTATACAACAGCGTACATACTATTTATTATAGTAGCTTGGTCCTTTAACCCCTAAAGGCCCAAGCCCTTTTTTCTCTGAAATCACTGAAAATTACCACTTTTGGGGAAATGAGTATAATGGTAAGAAAAAAAGCTTTTCTTGAAATCCAACCATAAGATCTTGCCCTAGACTACGGGAGGTACTTGTGGGAAAAAAATTATCTCATTCTAGATGTAGGGGAGTGAGATATCGACATCTGAAGTGAAAAGAAAGTCTTTTTCCGTGCTGCCCAAAAATCTCCAAAGCCTTTGACCATTCCTATATCAAAAAAAATTGCTCTATGCAAAACTCAAGTTTTTTTTTCCACGTAGAAGACCAAGTTAGGTATGTGTGGGAGAATTTTCAAATGAATTGGAGCTGTGAATCATACTTTGTAAAATCTTGCAATGCCGTAAGGCCATGAAATTTGCACATACACTAGGCAAAATTGGAGGATTTATGTAAAATTGAGAAATTTGAATTACTTTGATCCAAATGGTGAAAACCAAGGATTCTTAGTCTACTACAACTTGGAAAAAAAGTCAAAAAACAAATACACAAATTGCTAAAAAAAAGTAAAGCACCAAATTTTACAAGGGACAAAAGAAATGGAGGTTTGGGAGTCCCATACCTACTAGCAAACTAAAACTTCTCATAACTTTCATCTCATCAATTAGAATTGATTGATTCAAAGCTTTCCACATATTGAAAAATCTAAAGAACCAATTTCAAAATTTTATTTTAAAAAAACACAATTTTTTTTGGGGGGATTGCCCAATTCTCTCTTGTTTTTCAATTATTCATGCATAACTTCTTTAATAAATGTTAGAATGAAGAAAAAGTTAGATGTCCATATAGATCTTTGAATTCTCCATAAATTTTTTAGAAAATCACGTAAAATAGTTTAGTTGTAGGTACATGCCCAAAACCCCACTTGGCCCCCAAGGGACCACTTGGGCCTTTAGGGGTTAAGCTCTCATGAATACAAAATGCCATTTGAGGATGCAAACCGGTGCAACTTATTAGTTTGAATAGTTGGAGTTAGAGTTGGCAATTGAAAGGGGAGATAACATCACACATGCCATTTTGTGAGAGAAAACCTGCAATATGCCTTTGTGTGAAGTTTGGCAACCTAAAGTTATGAAGAAATGGTAACAAAGCAATAGGAAGGAAAGTCTGCACTCAACAACACATTCTCTAAATGACGAAAAATCCCCAAAAGTCAATGCTTTAAGCAAAACATAGGAATCCTTGCATTTTGACAATGTGGATGGTTGTTCTTAAAAGTAGGGGATTTTCTTTTTTGAAAGCCTAACGTTGAATCTCCCTCTTCAACTCCCTACTTACCCTTGTTGTAAACAATACAAAAATCAACTCGCAAAGAAAAACTTTATAAAATATTAAAATAAAGTAGAAGAAACTGGTGATCAATGAGGAAAATTTGATACATTCCTGAGAGAAAGAATGTTCCCGAGCAAGCTTCAGATTATTTCCATATAGTACGGTCAGGTGGCTGCCCTTTAAATCGTGGTAGAATAAAAGTACATATATATTGTTTTTTAAAACTTTGAAAGCCCTCTTGAATGCCGATTCTGCAAATTCTTTCTTCATTACATTTCCTAGTCCACCGGAGTTTTTAAGAAAAGACCTTCACCTGCTAAAGGTATAAAGTTAGTACATTTTAGATGATATTTTGGCAAATCTGACACGCATGCTAAAAATCTACCGTACCCTTTCTCAGAAAATTTCCAGTAATTCTGCCATTTCACAATCATTTGGAAGGGTGGTTTTCAACAGGGAAACATTTTTATTTTTAGGCTTGAGGGCAGCAAACGAATAATTCGTATTAATTGATATGATATGGAAATCTCTTGCTTTTATTTGTTTTTCATTATGACTGATACACCCAGGTTGCTGAATGAAATCTCTATGCACGTGCATATAGCGTAGGCACAATAGCTTTGCTACCAGGGCCGCTTCAAACTAGGAGTCAAGAATAATGAAAGTTTGGGGCCTTTGGGCCATTCTAAAGGTCCAAGCTGCTTTTTCACCAAAAATTCTCCAAAACTATCATTTTTAGAGCATCGATCAAATTTGAAAGCACAAATATTTCAATACAAATATAATCATAGGATCTTCTAGTAGAACAATATTAGAAGATGCTGAAAAAAAATTCAGAAATTTTTACCACGTGGATTGGAAAGTAGAATGGTTTGACTATTTAGAAACTTTTATTTGAGCCATGTGAAAAAATTGGGCCGTTACTTTTCAAAAGGTGAAATTCTTAAGGAAAAAAAAGATTGTGTTGGTGGTGCTTCTTCAGATTCCTTATTCCTCCCAAGTAGGTCTATGTCAAAAAAATTGTATAACACATGGGAGAAGAATGGTAGTAAATAGAAGTAAAGAATGATTCAAAACACAAAATTGTAAAGGATGTAATTATGGAAATGAAAAATGCCAATCCCAAGGTTGTAACGTTGTGATAACTATTTTGTATCCTTTAATCTTGTTTTTTGTCGTAAATATTGGAATTTGAGTAAAATAAAAAGAAATCGAATTTTATTTTAGAATAGAGAATCCATAAATGCCCACAAACAAAAACTCCTCATAACTTTCATCTTGTTGATCAAAATGGAATGTTTGAAAGCTTTCCACATACACATAACTCTCTTGAACCAATTTCAAGTTTGTGTTTCTGTAAAATGCGATTTGTTGAAGCTGCCTAAATTGCCCATTGAGTGAAGAAAGCAACATATTAGGCCATGAACTTTTACTCATAATTCCAAATATCATGAAATTTAGTGCATATGAAGATGTTCCTTGTCCTCACCTTCCATTAAAATTTCAACCTAAATTATAAAAATCTCCATTCATAGGTACGTGCCCAAAATTGCTAGGTTTGCCAAAAACGTAGCTTGGTCCTTTAGGAGTTGAGACAGATATGTAGTTAAACTGCAAAAGTTGAGTTCATTGTTGTGTTTAGATATCTCCTTCAGATTATCATTCCAGAATAATGATTAGCAAACGTTAACTTTGCATGCTTTATTTATGTTTATAGATTCACAAACAGGTGTATATTTGATTAGTGTTTGTTGTATATGTGCAAATAGTACGTGTGTGCATTGTTGCAATCTTTTGAGATGTTTCAACCATGGATGTTGGCAACAATTTCCCATTTCTTTTGTTTTGATATTTTAACAAATTATTTCTGGATGAACTTGTTGAGTTACAATAATCAGTTTGGCCATCAAAATGCAATTTGAAGCCATTTAGTTGATGAAACCATGCACTTCATACATTGATATTTGTTTAGAAAAAAAGGTGACATCATCTCAATCTTCTAAGAATTCCATGAAAAACAAAGTTAGCATCAAAATAATTAATTATACCGATAAATATTTGTACCAATAAGAAGACTATTATTCATTTTGTCTTGTTGATTATCAATAACTCCAATAAATCATCTTAACAGTCATGCCTAACATTTTTTTTGCCAAAAAATGTTTCAAAAAATAGGTGGTGAATTCATTGTCAAAATCATTTCAAAATAATAAATTTTGATACAAGAAAAATGATTATTCTAGAGTATCCACAAGTGATGAGTTCTATATTTTGAAACATATTAATTGTTCATCTTAGATGACATGAAGCCCCTATTATGAATCATTAAGTGTAAGTCGTCACTTTTCAAATCAACACTTGGGCTATGAGCAAGTAAGCTAACAGATGCAAAAATTTCCCCATTCCTAGAGTATCTCCTAATTTGAAAATACTAGATTTTTCAAAGGATAAATTTATATTAAACACTTTCAGATAAAAATTACATTCTAACTTTAAGACTTCATATTCAATTTCAAGAGAGACTATAAAACATGAAATGAACCTTATTACGCTTTTACTTTCCATGTGCCCATATGGCTGGTAATTTTGTCACAATTTTTCTTACCCTGCAATGCACTTCAGAAGCCAATGATTGTGAAAATTTTCTTACCACCTCTACTAGTACACTACAATTACAGCTGCTTAAAGCCAAGTAGTAAATCCTTTCCATGATATACTGAAACGTGACAAGTAAACTGCAAAGTCGTCAATTCCTTTCCATCACCTTCCAAATCTTTAAAAAAATCCATCTTTTCCTCACATACATATATCAAAGTCCACAACCTCTCAAAAATCAATTTAAATACTCACTCCTTAACTACGCTAGAATTATGAAGTCCGATTTCTATAGTCCGATTTCTATATACTTCAAGGATATATTGGCATTTGGTGTGACTAATAAAATGAGTAAATTGAAATTAGTCTAAAGGTGTAACCTAAATTCATTTTTAAGATTCCTGCAAACCCTACTACTATTCATACATGTGAATGTACCACAAGAATTCTACATATACTCATAGTGTACAGTACTCCTCAATAAGTTAACATTTGGGCCTATTTTGTTGTTTAAAGAATTTTGCAAAAGGTAGAGTATAAATTTGCATTTTTTTTTGCCTTGCATTACAGTTTTGTAATTCTTATGCAATCCCAATCAAGTATGTCAAATTTTAGGTACAAAGAATCAAAAATCCGTTTTTGGTAAATTGTATTGTACTAAATTCATGGTTTTACACAAAAATCAATTGAAGAAATTTGGTGATGAGTTTTTGAAGTTTGATTGCATTGGGTATGTAAGAAACATCCATATGTATCATTTTCATGTTAAAAACAAACATAAGGAGGTAATAAAAACATGATCTACAAAGAAATCAATGTGACATTATTGTGGAAGTATAGTAGGACCAAAATTTGTAAATAGATATTTCTTTATAATAATTATATTTTGCTATTTAACTTATACACTATGCTTTCATTTGTACCTTTGAGCATGAAAATATGGTTTCTTAGCCAAAAGCTAATTATTACCTACTTTCAACTCATTTCTCTCAACTCTTGACAAAATTTGGCCCCTCAATCCCAAATCTTCTCAACTTTGTAGTTATAGTGTGAAGAGGCCATAGGAAATGCCAATGATCTAACCCCAAAGCACCCTAGTACCCCAAATCTAGGCTCTCCATATTCTCCATTATGTTATCTTTGACCATTATAGTCTTCTGATTTATGCAATGAAAACTTACCAAACTTTTCATACAACTGTGGACCCTAGACCTTGTGCAATGTCAAAGGTTAACTTTTTTAGATGTTGATTTTGAACTAGGCCGGGGTGCCAAATTGTTTACAATGAGGTCCTACACTCCATGAATTTGAGCTGGGTGCTTAGGGGTTAACCCCTAAACGGCCCATTGGCCATTTGTGGCCATATGTACAACTGTATATACAACTATATTCGAGCTGCTCTAAGGGCTTTCCAAAAAAAAATATGCACCCACCATTGTACAACCCTTCAATATGTATGGTTGCAACACTTAATTTCCAACTAATTCAAACTTCTGAATATTGATTGCGACCGTATTTGGTATTGTATCTCTAAAGCCCAAGGGCCCTTCAAAGGATGTTATTTTGTAAATGGACTCTTGTGTTGTATACGGATGGGGTATTTGGATAACACATGAATCTCATTGGAGTTGTAATTTCAAGACAAGTCAGAAACATAATACTGGTCAACTAGGATTTTTTGGGAAATTTTTGACATTTGTTGTAAAGCTTTTCTTTTCAAGTACTAAATAATTCTCCTACAAATACATACAACACTTTTGGTAGGCAACATCCTTTAGGGTATACAACTTCGGAGGTAGTCATCACTATCTTAGAAGCTTCCGATTAAAATAACTAAAAAGCTAAGGGGTATAAAAAGCAAGAATGCAGCTTAAAAGTAGACACCACCCGGCGGAATTTAAAAGCGGTTAAACGAAAAGCTCAACTAGTTCTCCTACTTTTCCGGACCCATAAAAAAGAAAGATTTATTAAGAGCAGAGACCCCACTGGCCCCTGCCTTTCCCATGATTCCACCTAAATCGGTCCCACACACCCCCCGGCCCCACCTCACAAGCTACGAGTCTAAGACATCATTCCTTCCATCACCGCCCCCCCCCCACTCGATCACCACGTCTCACTGGTTTCACTGTAGCGGCGGACCACCAGGTACCTCGCAATCAATGCAAAGCTTCGAAAGCTTCGGCCATGCCACCCCAGCCGTACCTTCAAATAAACATCAAACATTCAAACTAAAAGCCACCATAGCCTCAGTTGCCACAATGATTCACCCTTTCCAATGCAAGTCAATGGAAAAACAGTAGTTCGGCTATTAAGAGCAGCTTCACCCCCATTTCATTCACTACAAAAAAAAACGCTACAAGTGTTCTGGAGAGCCACAAAGCAGGTCAAATGCAATAGTGGTTTCATAATTTTCAAAACATTCCCATTGCACTCATTCATGCTAAACCTTGCCCCCTAGTTATTGTCAAAACTTTTCAACTTCTTCTCTTTAACATCTTTCAACTATAATTAGAGAATTGAAGTCTTTCCGTACGCTCTAGTGTGAATGGGAAAAGACCTCTACACTGGCATGAATGTGTCATTGTTCTCCATGTTATTTGAAATAGGATAGCAGCTATGCAGTGGAGGCCCAAACTCCAAATCCTCCCACAAAGGTATAAGTCTGCCTTTCCGTCTCCAGTGGCAATGCTCTAACATACTAGATTCCCCTTGCAACATTCTAAATTCCCCTTGCAACATTCTAAATTCCCCTTGCAACTGTAGATTATTCCCCTCCAGCTTGACTTACTCAGCCATGCAACAAGAGTGCGCAGTGAGCAATGAAAGATGCATGCGAGAACAGGCAAGGATTTGAGAAACAATATTAACAAGTCATATTGAGACAATAAAAAGTGAGGTAGAGGCAAAAGCCAAAGTGGTCACAAAAGCACCAAGCTCAGGGTGCACACATGTTCAATTGCGTAGCAGCAGCTCGTGTGAGGAGCTGCATGGAAGGTAGAAACATCTGATAAATAAGCCGCAGTATACAGAAAACCTACTCCTATGATCCCCACCGCAAGCAGACATTAAATCACCCACCCACTCACTCACCGCAACTGATTTCTGTACATAAACAAAACAAAAAAAAAAAAGGTCCAAAATTGCCCTGCGTATATAAAACAGGAGAAAAAGAGAAACCCTCGTCATGATGTTTCATAGCCCGCCACCAGAAAACTCAAAAAACTGGAAGGAACCTTTACATTCATGCTGACTACTGATACTCCTCGTCCTGCGAGCTGCCTGCAGCAAGTTGCTTGCCCAGCTTCTGTTCCGCAGCGTCCATGGGGTTCACGATCTTCAAGCTCTTCACACAACCCCGGAACTCCCTGCAGTGAATGAAAAAACAACGACATCAGAATCTGCAACAAACAAGCTTCATAGAAAAATACTCTATCCCTCAAAAAACGTCCAAAAAGCTTCCATGCAAAGGTCTAACTGTGTTTTTAGTCTTTGTGCTAATGACACATGCATTCTAAAATTTCTACACCATCTACCAAACATATGCAAAATCTTTAACTTTGATGTCGCTATTTGGACACCCAAATTCCATGCAAAAAATACCATATTTGTGCATGTTGCCAACTCCTCAATGTTGATGATTTAAAAATTAGTAGCAACAATGGTACCCTCATATGGACAAAGCCAAGCTTGGTAGGAGAGAAATGGTCTCTAATAGCTTAACTTGCCCCATGAGATCATTGAACATGGCAAACGCTTTCTCAGAGTTTGAAATTAGCAAAAGGGAGCTTTTTAGTGGTACAAGAAATGTGTCTGATTTGGAACTTTTCAAAGGGACAGAGAGAGTAGTAAGGTTGTGAAAAAAAGTTTGCAGGGACGTACTCCCAGGGATCGTCTCCCACGAGAAGCATGTCGTTCTCGTGGTCCTTGTACACGAGCTTCCAGCCCTTGGAGGAATCATCCAGCTGCCCTTGCAAGTTGAACAGGATCGCCAGAGCGCGCCATAGCCCAGCATAGCTCTCGATCTTCTTCAAATCCACGGTGCGTCCAAATTGCCCCCGCATGTACACCTGCACAGCGTCACCAGTTACGAGCTTCAGCATCTGAGCAGTAGCAAGGTATGAGCACCCATGAACGTGAAACTAAGGGTTTTGGGGGTAGGGAAATCAGTCAATGAACTTTGAAAAAAAACAGTGTTAAGTTGGGAAGAGGAAATCAAACAAGTTGGCATTAATTTGAAAGTTCCAATTGCAAGTATGTGTTCACAAATATAGATTTTTAAGTCCTAAATCACTGAAAATGTATAGTTGTGTGTATAAGATGTCTTTAGTGTGCTCATATGCCCATAATATTAACTTGAGGAGCTCTTAAATAGTGAGATGGGACACTCAAAATCATCATGCCAATCACTTATAACCATCACTTTGTCACCCATAACCATCACTTTGTCACCCATCACCAAAAAGAAATTAATTATCAGCCACTAGCATCATTGACACAAGTAGATATTAAGGATAAGGCATGCGGACACTAACGGTGAGGGATGCTCCTACCTTAACAGCACGCAATCACACGTGGATTCTGCAGAAGTAGCTCACCTTTGTTCCACTCCGCATTGGAGTCTGAGAACTTGATGACCCTGCAGTGAGCTTGTTCACATGCTGCTGGTCGATGGACATGGCGGATGGACCGGGCCATGGAACTGATCCCTCAGAGTCACTGCTCAGAGACGAGGGCGCCGAACACACCACCGCTGCAGGTACCGCCTTCTCCGCCAGATTAATACCGAACAGCTTGCACTGCTGATCTGGCATCCGAGGAGACGTCGTCTCCAACTTCATTGCTCTGTCCCACAGAGTCTCATACGATGCTTGATTCTGTTCCGGCAACAAAACCTCGGACTCATTGTTAATAGGCAGCCTCTCGAAAACAGGACTTGCACCTGCCGGTTTCGAACTACTGCACAGCCAGCTTGGAATCTGAGGGGGTGGAGTAGGACACGGTGGCTCGCGGAAGGGAAAATTGACACCGGATGGGAAGTCTGAGCGCCGAGCGGTAGGCCCAGGGATGTGACGATCCGAGGGACCGCCGAACTTCGCTGAGAGATCCAGCTCACTACCACCGGGAGGCAGAGGCGCTGCGAACGATGCCACGGAGGATGACTGCGGCGTCAGCAGCTGAAATGTATCAGCAGATCTTACGAAAGTTGACATGTCTGCGCGGGGTAGCCAGCACTGCGAACTTGGCATCCTTGGTGACAGCTCCTGCTTGAAACTCACCCATGGCGGCACTCGACATGACTCCACCTCGCCGTCCTCGTCGTCGTCCGCATTCAGCTCGATCCTCGCAAACTTGTTCGGCTCGTAGGAATCCAGCATGCTTTGAATGCTCCCTGAACACAACGTGACGTGTACAATCAGTACACCAATCAGATGACATGTAACGAAGGAATCCAGCATGCTTTGAATGCTCCCTGAACACAACGTGGTACATATTCAATCAGTACTACAACAATCCAAAGATGACATGTAACGAAGAAATCCAGCATGCTTTGAATGATCCCTGAGAGCGTCTCCTACAACCCGCCATTTATTAAGGCTCCGCTCAAATCCTGATAGAAAGCAATCATTTCTACCGGTGTCTACCTCTACATTTACCTTTCTCCTATAAATATGGCTCATTTGAAGGGGTCTCTAAACCCTCTAAACCCTCTACAAGCTAAATTTTTTTGTGGTCATAACTTACTCTATTACTTTTTAAAGTTCCTTGACTTATGATTGATTGGTGCTATACTTAGTGGGTTGCATTGTTGGGATACAAGAGAGGAATTGAGAGGAATTGAAGGGCCTGGACAATTGGAGGGTTGCAAGAGATGCTCTGAACACGACGTGACGTGTACAATCAGTACAGTACACCAGTGTAAAGGTGACACGTAACGAAGGCGATCTCATTAGCGAGCCACGTACCCTGCAGGGCAGCATCTTTCACAAGAGTAGATGGGCGGCGCTTGGGTGGTCGCGGCACTGCAGGAGGCGGTGGTGGCGGCGCTGAGATCGGCACAAAGGGCTCAATCTCCCACGGAGATACCCTTTCCGGCCTCTCACTAGCAGAGATCTCGTCCCACTGCACTCGCATCAACCTCCACGACGATCCCGGCCACTCCACTGGATCCGCATCGCTCACTTCCACAATCGTCCCTGCATACCTGCATTCACGCACGCCATTTGGGTTTCAACACCTCACGCATCACCAGCAAAAAACTATTATTCAAACAAAAACAACTGCTATGGTGCACGACACTTATAACCAACAATTCTCAATTCAGGTGCTTAGCCTAAAGCTTTATTGTCAGAAAAAGGTTACCACGAATTCGAGTCCACCAAGCTAAGCTTAGGGTTTGTCCCGCTTTGTGATGAAATAATTTTGAGCTAATGAGTATATATGTTTATGTTTTAGTATTTCTTGTTTGGTCAATAGTTGTTGGTTACAAGTGTCATGCGCAGAACCAGAAGGATTTGAGCAACGTACTTCCTATCTGGTGGTTCCTCAGACTCGAACTTCATCTTGAAGCGGCATCCCGCTTTCAGGTCGTTTTCTTGGGATTTCAGAAACTTGTGATACGGAATCACAAACTCCGCAGGGCTCGTTCTGCATTTTGCAATCAGATCTTTAGTCAGCATTATTACATCCTTACCTCAAGATTGCATTCACGGCACTGCAACATACACAACTTACACCGCACTTCGTCTTCGACATTCATAAGAATAACTCATGTGCTAGTGAAAGATATATCATAAGATTTGTCCATAGACTCGCTACTGTATGCCACGCCCCTGACTCTGACCTGGGATTGAAGATCACGCTGAACCGCAACGAGTTCTGCGCTGCATGAGTGGCCGCTGCCAACACGCCCAGATGCAAGTTTGTGCTCGAAAAGCACGTCGATTTTGTTTGTGGCTGCTGCCTTGAGGCTCTTCGCACGCCCACTCTCAGCTGCCCGTTCTCTCCACTGAATGTACACATCCACTCTATCAGTCACAAACTGAGATCCATGCATCCCCATCACCTCTGAAGCACGTCACAAGGAATCACATCAACATCGAAGCAAGACGAAAATTTAACCCTAAGAGCATCATCAATCATGTCCACTGCTTCTTGAGTGTCACCAGCGTGAGGGGCTGGTATCCACACGTGAGTAAGGATTGAGGCAATGTCCTTCAACTCACCGGAGAAATATCACCGTGTCACCAGCTACAAGCTTCTTCGCAGACACAAATGTGCTCCACCCTGTCGTCAATAAATGCCTCCGAGGCTGACCTGTACGCACCCAAAACCACATCAGTTTGTTACCACAACAGCTTCAACGCCATCCTTACTCCCTCCAGCTCGTGACACTCATCTACATGCGTTACGCTAATGTCGTCCTAAAACCCCAAACAGCAGCACGCCATGTGCAAATCCATCCAAACTCTCCGTACCCCGGTAAATATGCCTAAAGCTCCACTCCGTCCCATGCAAGTCCTTCGCCACCAGATCCTGACATGGCGGGTTCATGCTCTGGTCCTGTAATCATAACCAACCGGACTATGCTCAGCGCCCAACATTCCACATACCATCACACCTCCCGTGCATACCACCATCAGCATCGTTTGAAATTTCGAAATATCTACACAGGTGACTCACGAGAGCAGGCAGACAGAGCTCGGCCGGTCTTCTGGGCACTGAAAACCCGCCATGAGTGCTCGTGTCACTCGCAGTCAAGGTCTTGCAAAACATCCTAGAGCTCGTCTGTTTCACCGCTGGCGGCTCCTCACGCATCTCCTTCGTCACCGAGTTCTGCCATGCCAACCGCCGTTACCACTGCTCACTCACACCAATTCTCTGTTCAACTAACGTCGTCAATTCACTCAGTGACAACAATCCAGAAATGCAGGATCTTATTCAAGCACATGCGGGTGTGCGGTGAAGATCACAAACCTCACACTGTGAAGTCAGATCCATCTGTGCGAACACCTCATCCGATTGGGGATCGGCCTGAAGAACAACCCATAGCACAGTCAATGAAACATGAGCAGCACACGCATCCATAGCTCTTGCAAGAGAATTCTGACATCCAACATGCAACTGAGCCAACGGTCGTCGATGTTTCTTAGGATAACTAGAAATGCAACATGATGAATGTTGTTTTGACAAAAGGATCAATCATGTCAAGTACACCTTCAGTGATTATAGACACGGCACTCACTTGCAGTTCCATTCTGCTGATCTTGCACAACAGACTTGACGACAGGTTGTAACTCTTCGACGCTGCACGCACATCGGTGGCGGCCTCGGAATTGGGCGTGCATGCTACCACCTGAACCAGCACGACAAATGCGTTCGTCGTTAGAACTACTCACACTCGCAACGCAAGCTACCACAGAAAACATCCACAGACACAAACACACACCTGTTCGATGTGGCCTTGTGGCCAGTACACCACAAGGCTATCCAGCGGCGGCATCGACGTCAGAGGCCCCGCGCAGGCGTGCCACAGCTCGTAGTCCAGCTCATCCATTCTCGAAACTCCTCCATCGGAGTCCATCCCGAAGTACATCTTCGGTGGCCGTTCTAACCGCCTCAATCACCGTCGTGCACTCTCTCGTGCCTTGTGAGCGTCCCCCACCGCGAAGGCTTTGTAGATACTTAGTCACACCGGCTTAACCTTCTGCAACAAAACCCACCACCACAAGCTGAAAACCTCAGATTTACTCACACCTGTGCTTGCTAACGCTAAGCAAATTTTCCAATTAGCTGTTGATCATGCCAGTACGACCGGGAGGCTAACCCACTCATAATCTGATATCCGCACCCCACACACCACCGCTACTACCACTAGTCGAAGTATCTGGACAAGTGGATATCTCCCAACCACACAAGCACACTAACCGATCAAGAGAATGGCCAGCCATGGCTTGCTACCCAAGTCCGCCGCCGACGCTCCCAAACTAGCAACACACACACACAACTACAAGCTCGCCATCAGCGCTCCCACGTACTGCAAGAATTGCGTGCCACGACGATTGAACGTCACTCAACCTCTACGCCTGAAATCGTGCACACCGAATCCCCGCTGCAGAGGACGAGAATGATGATGTGTTGCTAGCTACTGCTGTTCCACATCATCATAACCCACTCATATCCTCACGGCCAACAAATTATGCTCCCGATTACGCTACGACGCATCCCTCAGGCTCAAGATCCTCGAGAGACACGGTAGTACTAGTTCCAGTCTCTCCGCAACCGCCATAACGTCGAGTTTCAAAGAGTATCTATCAAACTCGGTAACGGCACCCACCTGCAACAAAAATGTTGAAACCAAAATGACGTTCTGCTGGACGGGTTCGAGAGAGAACTGTCTGATCTCTGCTTGTTGCGGATGTGGATGTCAGCTATCTAGCGGCAACACGAACAACACCTGCAACAGAAGAACTCAAAGCTGATGAAACAAGACGTGGTTGTGATGAGTGGAGGTGGTCTTGTGCAACTGGCTTGGACAATATTCCATACCAATTCCCGTTCAAAGCATGGCCTGCTGAGTCTTGTGTATACATCCAAGGCAGCTGAGCTAATATTACGACATGCTACTGATGCTAGTGTGTCCGCCCTTGAGTCTCGGCGGTACTGCTACAAGAGCGCTTTACTCGCTTGCTTGCGTTGCGGATGGCATGCCCTAGGGGGGATGAATGTGTCTCCTTTTCAGTTTGTCCTTTTTTTTCTCGTCTTCCTGGTTTGGGTTTCGGTGTTTTGGCTTTTGACGGAGGAATTGAATCCCGAGAAGGTCGCGGTGGTGGCTGTGCAGTGAAGTGCAGCGGAGCCGGACATCATCCCAGGCTCCCACGCAATCCATGGCCGCCCTGGATCCGTGGCCCAGCTTCTTATTCAGTTTATTATTCCCTCGTCCACTTTTCGCATTTTGACTTGGGGTTCTCTGTCGTTTCCATTGATTGGTTCCATCATGCGATTCTATTTGGGTGCCCTGTCAGTTCCTTCTCCCCGTTTCCTTTTCTTGTCAAGTGCTTTGAACCGCATTCCCCTTCCTCTCGAGTCTCGCGTCTCTCTCGCCGCGATCTCTTCGCTTCGCTTTGCTTTGCTACGACGAGCCTTCAGTTGGCTTGGTGTGCGCCGCGCAGCGTTTCCTGGGCTGGCGACACAAGCGTACACCGGACCTGCACTTGCACTTGCTTTTGTACCGGTACATGGTTTGATCCCTTCATGTGGGTTTTGTGTACTTTGTCAAGGCCTGAGGTTAGAGCATCTCCACCCGCCCTGCAAAACACCTTGTTAGGGGTACTTTTGGATGAAAAGAGAGCAATTAATGCTTGGACCAGCCAAAACATTCTCTCCTGCATTGCAAAATCTGTGTTTTCTCAAGGGGAATTGATATGTGTATCACACCCTTTGAACTACTATACCACACTCCAAGGTAAATTTTAGATTTCTACTATCAAAAAGCTAAATCTGAGAATTTTGAATTTAGACTTGGACTCAGAGATCATGATTTAGTCTAGAACCATAAAAAAAATTGCAACTCAACAACAACCAATGAAAAGGTTTAGCTAGGGAGAAAAGTGTTACTTTTACTTTTGTTTGTAAAAAAAGATAAGTTTTTTCATTAGGTGTTGTTGAATTGCAGCTTTTTTTATGGTTCTAGACTAGATCATGGTCTCTAAGTCCAAATCTCAATTCAAAATTCTCAAATTCAGCTTTTTGATGGTAGAAATCTAAAATTTACCTAGAGGGTGTGGTATAGTAGTTCAAAGAGTGTGGTACACATATCAATATCCTTTCTCAAGGCTTCTCCACCCTCATAACATTCAATAGCCTAAAAAGAGGCCGCCTTTCCCTCTTTTCAAGTATCATCCATGAACTTCATTCTAACAAATAATCATTATTATTATTATTATTATTATTATTATTATTATATATTTTGTTGTTTTGACATGTCTGGCCCCCCACATTGACATATGTGCACTGGACTGAGCCTCCCTTTCCTAAACTCTTTGACAAATTCAACTGGACGGGAGGGCAGCCTTTACTAGTGCTACTGATTGTTATGCTTGCATTAACAGGGGACTTGACACATGCCAAGCATGGATGAGAAATGTTCAAGGCCCCTCAAATTTCTCTCATGGCACTCCATTCTAATGAGTCAAAGTAGGGACCCTTCAAAACACTATTCATCCTAACTTTAATGAGCTTTATCCTATATTCCCTTTGATGAATAGACAAAGGACTATTTCTTGGACACGCTTGAAGTGTAGGGGTCATGCTTGAAGCGCATGACTAGAAAGCAAGAATTTTGAGGGCCCTTCCAAAATAGATGTATTATCTTGGAGTGTCAAGTTTGAAGTGCAAGGATGGAGATGCTCTCAATGCATTGTAACTCCTCTAAACACTATTTTTCTTTTTATCAAGTAATAGGTTGAGTAAGCAATGATGAAGATTTTGTCTATTTTCTCAAGAAAGAAGGCTTATTATTGATTGAGCACTATTTTGCCTAGTTGCACAGGTGGGGGAAATTGCAGTTCAAAGTAGGAAAGGTTCCCCAGGATGAAAAACTATTGGTGTAGTGGAGATGCTCTTAGGTGACATGTTATTTTATAGGGCCAGGGTAGGAAACTAACTTGAGCAGTTTCACCTGCCATAAATTAGGTATTCACTATCATAAGATTGAAGTAGAGAATTCTGAATTCGAAATTGGATTTAGAGACCCTGATATATTGTTTATTGTCATTTAGGAGGATGCTACATTGAATATTGTGTTTAGGTTGCTCCACACTAATTTCTTGACATTTTACATTATATAATTGCTTACTAATAGTATAATAATTTCATCAATAACTATTGCAACAAACTAATTTTAAAAGGCCTAGTAACAACAATAAAGCCAACGAAAAAACAAAGCAACAGTATCCATGTTGTAAACTATGTGAAATCCTAATATCTAGCTAGTTGCATATGCCTCCAAGTGACCAAGCAATGAATCATGATGTAACTTTCTCGGGTAAGGCAACTTGATTGTTAAGGCAACCTAAATGCAATATTTAGTGTAGTGAACAATAGAAATATTCTTATCTTTGGTTATAAAAAACTTTGTGGTTTTGCTAATATGGCCCTACAATATGGCAAGTCACCTAACCCTAGCCCTTGTCAAGCCCCTTGCAGCTATACTAGCTTTTGCAGCCCTGGACCAATCATGGGGATTCAGTTGCAAAGAATTGTGAAGAGTACAGTACCATGAAGAAAGAGTACACAAGTCCCTCCTATAAGATTCAAAGAAGTTTGTACTATAAATAAATTAGTTTTTGGCAAAATAAACATATCATCATGTTTAAAGGTACAAATTTTATGACAATGTATGAGTCAAATAACAAAAACTAATTTTCATAAAGAAATATATATTTTACTAAATTTGGTCATAATTACCCTAACATTAAAGTCTTTATAGATTTTTTTTTTAATTTTTTGGAAATGTTTGTTCGAAACAAAGATGTGCATATGGATGTCTCCTACATATCCATGCAACCAAATCTCAAAAATTCATCACCAATGTTTTTTAATTTTTTTCTTGTAAAACCATGATTTTGACACAAAACCATTTACCAAAAATAGAATTTTGGATTTTAGTAACTAAAATTTGGTATGCTTGATCATGATTGCACAAGGTTCACATACAAAAAATCTGAGGATAAAATGCCAATTATATTGTTTATTATACCAACTTTTATGGATGCCATGAAAGGGACTTATGTACTCTTTCTTTTGGGTACTGTACATGGGGGTGGCAAAATGCCAAGTGTCATTGTTGCTATAGCAAAACAATAGGGACCAACCATCTTTAAATAGCTAAATTTTGCACAGTTTCTCCTAAACATTTTAATACAACTAAAAACTTGTGAACTAGAGTCCTGGACAGTAAGTTGTAATCCTTTTTATAAAAAAAACTTCACTTACTCATTATTTTACCAAATCTAAAATTAATTATCTATTTGAAAAGCCTAGAAAAAGGAGCAACTTTTGTTAAAGTTTGACGTAATTCTAATTAGGAGGAGTGTTAGAAAAACAAAAAACATTTGAAAAAATATATAGTTATGATTTAAATGCTTTTAAAATCACAACAAGTTCGTTGAAAATTTACCACCCACATATTCTCAATCTATTCTCAACGTATAACAATCTTGCTTGAGTTGAGACAATTTCAAGTTCTAATAGGTGGTTAAAAGCCACAAAGATGTTGATGATGTTAATAAAAGTTGATAAATATGGCATACCTTTATGTGCAAAATCGCATTTGGCATGGATTAAGAGCATGTAATAAGAATAATCTACTTTTAAAAAATCAAAAACATTTTATCCCCCTTAACAAGCTTTTCAAACATGTAATCACTTTTTAACTTGATGAAAATTGAATGTGAGGAAGGGGTTTTAAAATGGACTATGACTTTGTGTCTAGGGCTCTATACAATGTAAATTTGAAAATTTTAGCTTTTGAGCATTGTTTTTGAGCTAAATATGAAAATCATATTTAGGATCATTAGCAAGGACCATTCCTCTTGAATTATGGATTCTAGTACAATTAAATTCTTTTGCTTTCTTGTTGAAAATACATATTGCTCTCCAAGTAACAATACTTGATATTTTTTAATCTATGATTAGGTTATATATATACAATTGGTAAGGGAAAAAACACTCAAGCTAGTAGAAAGTATATTGGCAAGGAGAAAGCAAAAGGTAAAAGAACAAGCAGCTATGCAATAAGAGGATTTGTTCTTGCAGCACAAGTTGCTTTTTGAGTGAGGTATCAACCCAAATTTCCTTAACCCCTAAATGCGCAAGGCACCCAATTTGGGTGTTTACAAAACTTCAAAAATGAATAAAATCTTATTAAAGCACTATTTTTGGTACTATTTTTCCCAATACAATTTTGTTTTGAAATCTATTTATGACATCAAAAATCAGATTTTTAAAATGAAAGTTGATAGTTTTTCTACTCAAGATTTTGTACAGGGGTGTCCACTGCAATTTTGAGTTTTCTAGTGTTGGGAAATCTTGAAAATGAGCCTCAAATACACTAGAGCTTGGAGGAAAATCCACATTGGAAATTCATTTAAAAAAAGGTAGGAATAGATTTCAAAAGCCATAAATTGATTGAGCTTAGACATGTAATGACCTTAAAGCTCGTATTTTTTTGGTGACCAACTTTTTAGAAATGACACATGAAATGAGGATTGGAAGACTTCAAGTCAATTTTGCAATTTTCACACCCTCATGTTCAAACATTATAATCTTTCAAACTATAAATGATATTGTTGTATTTTATTTTTCCATGTAATCTCTAACATGTCTAGTTTAAATTAGTATGGTTACAATTTTCAAAAGTTGATGAGATTTATGAAAAAGTTGGTTGATTGTCTTGTTTCATGAAAACTCTCAAAAGCCTAGAAAGGCCTTGGGCATTTAGGGGTTAAAGTAACTTCCTTATTATGCAAAGCCTCCTCCCTTGCAGTCTAAGGCCACCAAAATAAAAGAAGAAACAAGTTGCACAACCCTAGAAAAGTACTTTTTAGGCATGAATCAAGGACATCAAAGTGTGGTGCCAAATTTTACTTTGGTCACGAGTTGGTGCTTCTGCCATACTTAACTAAATATGGACTTTATACAATTATTGGATTTGTTTCAAAACATAAGAAACTTCCTACAAGTTGGGGGACATAGATATCCTCATGTTTTAAATAGATCTTCCAATGTTTTCATGATATCTTGATGTTTTACATATTATATGCAAAACATTAGGAGAACTTCAAATATTTTACATATAGACAATTTTCCCTAGATTTTAAAAAGTCTATACTTAACCCCTAAATCCTTTAGTGTCCCCTTGGAGGACAGATGAGATTTCAGGCACGTACCTATAGCCTAAATTTTTGTTTTGATTTTTTGAAACTTTTTTTGAAGATAGGATTAGCTTTTGGGGAGTATAATTTTATTCCAATCTATAGCCAATAGCAAAAGTTATGCCTAGATAAGCACAAATTTATGGAGATTGGGCAGCAAAACAAATTTTACAAAAAGCTTGAATTTTTTTAATTTTTCTTCTCATAGGTTATAGTTTTGTCTACATTTAAAGCTTTGATTCATTCCATTTGGACTAGTTATGAGAAAGTTACGGACAATCTTGTTTTTCAAGCATTTCAAGCATCTTCTTAAAAAAACAACTTATAAAGTTCATTTTTGAATGCAAGTTTATTATTGTTTCAAAAAAAAGTATTGGAGAGGGTGGAGTTTGCTTTCTAAAACAATCTCATCACTGGGATTATTGTGTTTCAACTCCATTGTAGGGTTATCAACAATTTAAGTTTTTGTTAAATCTCATACCTTCTACCACTTAAAGTTTTTTTTTTAAAGAATGAAAAACAAATATTTTTTGTTTTGATTTTTTTCCAAAGATTCACAACTCAATTTTCCACCATAAAAAAATAAACCTCAAAACTTTGTGGTGCAAAAATTTAAGTTAAAAAAGTGTAAAATCAAATAATCTAATCATGCAAGGTGCAAAAATGTTGGTTTTTTACACTTTAAATGTAAATATATCTTGCATTTGGGTGGTCAAAGTTTTGGAGTTTTTTTTCCCGCATTCTTATACTAGTCTAGTGTAAGATTCTATGGCTAGATATGAAAAAACACCAATTTTCAACCCTTTTTACTTTTTGCAATAGAAATGACAGTTTTGAGTGTCTTTTTAACAAAATAAATGCCCCAAGCTTTTAGGAGTTAATGAAGTATGTCATGTTTGACTTTAGCACCAAGTTGTGGTGTTTATACTTCATGGACAATGACCATCTCAAACACTAATCCTTACCAATTGCCCCACTTTGAAATAGGTGAAGCTATAACCAAGCCAACCTCCTTTACAAATATGGTTCATTGTCTGCAAGTTTTCATTTTTAACAACATGCCAAAAAAAAACTCATAACTTTAGTGAAGTCAAACAAAACGATGTTCGAGTATCATATGCAATAGTTGAAAAGGGTTTAAGTTCTCTTAGTAAAAAAATCAATCTGTACCTATATATTATTTCCTTGCTTAGTTTAGAATGAATTTTGTACGTTTACCAATGAGTATATACTATATACTTGTCATCCGGATTAATCATTATCACAAAGTCTATACAACTTTAAAGAATATAATAAATTCTTGAAAAAGCATACCTTCACTTTCATTGCATATCGAAACCAACACCTCTCTCACCAGACTAGCAAAGGGCAACTAAAATGTAATAATTTACTCACAAATACAAATGCGTCATGCTTCGGAAGGGCAAGGAACATGTAAAACATAAACCTGGATTTATGGCCTTTCACTTTAAAATTGGGTTGGCAATCATCACTACTCTCGAAGGGTTCTGAGGCCTTGCATTTTTTTTTAGAGATTTGAAACTTAAAAATCCGTTGTCTATAAAAGCATTCATTTGGATCTAAAACTATAAATGACAAGAATTGCAAACATAAAATTGATCCATTTGTAAAATTCTCACAATGACAATAATTGCAACCCAAATCTCATTTTTGTTTTTTTGACAGTTGCTAACCAAGTTTCAATAACCTTCCATTGAAACTGACTTGGTGGATGCCAATATCATTGTTTATTGAAAATGACTTGGTGGATGCCAATATCATTGTTTATTGAAAATGACTTGGTGGATGCCAATATCATTGTTTATTGTAGTGGTGCAAAGTTATTTCTCATTGCACTTACACTTTCAACAAAGACACTGTTCAATGACATAAGATAGTATAAGAACTCAAGGATATTGGATTTCAAAAATTCAAGCAAGAAATAAGCTTTTTAACTCTTAAGTTTAGACTCTAGAGAGTGTTGATTTCTTTGAGAGTGCTTTGGTGAAACAAGATAAAACAATTTCTACACAAAAATAATTTGACATCACTTTGCACATGAATCATTGCTTCCTAATAAAATGTACAACTTGGAAGTCAATGGTAGGAAGCTTAAATGTTAATCCTGTTATCCGTGGTTATTGAGTGGGAGATAAAAAGATCCATTCCTTGCTTAAATTCGTCCCATGCAGTCATTTCTTCACCGAATCTAAAACTAATCACATTATTTAAAAACCTAAAAAGAGGACATGGTGAACAAAAATTTGAACATGAATCAAACTAGAAGTAGTGTTAATAAAAACATTTGAAAAAGGCATCAAATCAAGGTTAAAATGTTCTCAAGCCCACTACACTCCCATCATCAATCTATCATAAATATCTTCTCAATCCATTCTCAATCTACAAGAGACTTGCTTCAATTGAGGCAAAATCCAAGTTCTATAGGGCGGTTTGGTTCAAAGCCACAAAGATGTTAGTGGAAGTTGATGAATATAACATACTTGATTCTCAAAAAATTGCACTTGGCATGGGTTAAAGGCATGAATTGGGAATAGTTTACTCTTCAAATCTTAATGCATATTGGCCCCCCTCTCTAGCTTCAAAATATGTAATTAATTTTAGATTTGATAAAGAACTGACCGCGTGGGAGGGGTTTCAATGAGGAATGGACATTTTTATCCCCATCTTTACCATGTCCACCTTCATTGATACATCCACCATAAATAGCTAAATTACACTAAAAAATGCAAATGCAAATTTGTCCTAGATGAAATCTTATTACAAGTTATATTACAATTTTGAGTGTTGCATATTTATGGCGCCCAAATATGACGGTCATTGTAGTTTTGGACACACTCAACCTTTTGTTTTTGCACCTCATTTTGAAAGCAAATTAATTCTTGTCAGATTTGATTATGGCGTCACATGAAGAATTAATTTCATTTTTTTAAAATTATATAAAAAATATGATTATTTGTGATAGTACACTCATCTCATGAGCTAAAAGGCACTTGAACAACTTGCAACTATTGTAAGTAATAAAAACTAGCAACATGGCAACACATGAAAAGACAATAGGCTTGGAATTTCTCCTCCCCACATACCATCTAAGGGCATCCTTCCATATGAGTCAAGTGGCCTTTGAAGCTAAACATAGCTCATCAGTAATTGGTTGAATGGGAGTTCCAAAAAATTAAAACCCCCATCCATCAGATTATTGATGAGCTATATTTAACCTCACTAACCACCGGGCTCACATGGAAAGACATCCTAAGAGGGATATGTTGGAACTCTCTCCTTTCACTAGCAACCCACTCTCTTGACTTGGAGCTGCCATAGTGGGACGGGGAGGGCAATTTTTTGCTTAGCTTATTTGACCAATGGGTTGGGTGTAGATGATGTAAGAGCGTTATCAGTTCAGCACTCTAAACAACTCATTATATACATATATTCAAATTTTTTACTTGGTGTAAATTTACAACATGTGTTTATTAAAGCGCATGTGAACATAATAACATATGGATTTAGGAAATTAAACAACACAAAATAAAGCACATTAAAATAGAGCTGATCAACAAAAATATAAAATAAAATAAAATAAAATGATATGAAATATCAAATCATGCTAAAACCCCCTAAGCTCCCAAGCGGACTGAAACTGTCCGCATTCCTGTGTATTCTGAAAACCCTGGGCGCTCAGGGGTTAAAGAAAAGAAATAACATGGTAATGACAGGGCAGATTTCTAAGGAGGTCAGCTTCGCCCCTACTATGAGGCTGAGATCTGATATTGCGGATTCTGAGACAAATCTCAGAAGTGAAAGGTAAAGTTGACTCTTGAGAAAGTAAACGAAGATGGAGTTGACAATCACGGAACCTGAACCCCTCACCAGTTTACTTTTTCCTTTTCTTATTACTATTATTTTCTAAAGAGTACTAGAAAGGAACACTACGGTGAAGACCTATGTTTGTACATGCACATATATTTTGAATTAAAAGTATTATTTTATCGAAAGTAGGGGATTTGAATAAATTCTCTTCAGGACGGAATAGGAGTTCAAATGGCAAAACTTTTCTCAAATATTTTTGTTTAATTATAGCCAGCTTTTCTTATAATTGGTACATTCTACCAATTTTTCGGCCCCCTCCCAAAAGGCCCGAAACGGCTTGAGTGCATGGCGTATCTATAGTAATGGTCCCAAAGAGATGCTGCCACGTCATTTCTTGATAACATTTCATTGGTCGAGCGACATGCCGGTCTGGGATTTTGACTAGGACCATCAAGTAGTGGGTGTCAAACCTGGCATATTTGAAGGTTTCGGGATAACTCTAACTGGATTTTTTTGTAAAGTTACGGGGTGGTGGCTGAACTAAATTTTCCAAAGTTATCACCCTTTCAAAGTTTCACAAACTACTTGATAAAAATTTGAGTAAGTCTTCATAACTTATGTATGGGATAATGTCACAAAGATTGATGTGTGATACTAAAGAGGGAGGGTGTGATACTAAAGAGGGAGGGTGTGATACTAAAGAGGGAGGGTGTGATACTAAAGAGGGAGGGTGTGATACTAAAGAGGGAGGGTGTGATACTAAAGAGGGAGGGTGTGATACTAAAGAGGGAGGGTGTGATTCTAAAGAGGGAGGGTGTGATATTAAAGAGGGAGGGTGTGATACTACAGAGGGAATTTAGATTTTAGTAGTATGATCAGTAATAACACTAACATCTTTAATGTCACACCCTCCCTCTTTAATATCACACCCTCCCTTTTTAGTATCACACCCTCCCTCTAGAAGAGAGCTACAAGATCACTTTATAACTTTATAGAGATGCCATAACTAGTTTAAGTTTTCAACCACCTTTAGAGGTGGGTGATGAAATTATCATGCCTTATAATTTCAAAAAGTGGTTGAGTTGTGGGGTGGATCCAGCCAAACTTGTCACGTGGAAAATAGCCAGGTTTGACACCCACTAGTGTGCTTGCTCATTCATGATTCGGCTATACACATTCATCCAATTTTGGCAATGCGGGCGGATGTCGTGTTTCTTATGTTCCTTATGTTTCTTTGAGAGGAATTTGACGGTTTCTTTTGTTTATTTGGCTTCCTTTTTGTGTAGAGGTATAATATGTTCAGTGACAGAAGAAATAGTAGGGTTTGCAACTATTCTAAGAATGCAAATAGTGTGGGGGCGTTCAATACAATTTGAATGATGTCATATTGTGAACTATCTACTAGTTAAAAATTAGGCATCACTCTAAACTTGTATATATGTATTGAGTTTTAGTAAGAGAATTGTTACGCTAGAAAAGAACTTAGCAACTATTAGTGGTTGCTTATGTTGTAGCTTTAGTTAGATTGGACCCATAAAGATGCAATATTGAAGGCCCATTAGCGCTAACACGTCTAATATCTCATTGTGACAAAGAGTTTGTTTTCATTTTTGATGTGATTTCTCACATGCTCTCTTTAGATGCGTTTTTGCAACATGTGGGAGAAGGTGTCAAGCAAATATTTTTTTTTAGGTGATGCATTTCCCTATTCCAAGCAACAAAAATGGTGAATATTACATATAAGTTCTAAAAGATGGGAATAACCATGTGGAGCCTTCTAGGTGATGGGATTATGAAACTTTCATGTGCTTTTAGATTATATTTGTGTTTTTTTATTCACATTTATTCCCTAGAAATTTCTTGTTAATGTAAATTAAAAAGTCAAAAAACATATTTTGAATAGTGGCAATATTGAGCAAATCCGTCAATCCATGGGTCAATGCAAATGGGACTTGAGTCACAACTCTTGGATTGTTTGTGACTTGCTACTTGTTGTTGGGACTAGATGGGGGCCTATGGAATTGTCTACAGTACTTATTATCAGTTATTTCTTTTAATATTGATGTGCAGATGTTGTGTACTTTGAGCAAGGGATTTTTCTAAATTGTTGACGCTTTAATTTTTGAGAGCGCCAAGGAAGTAGAGTTATAACTAGTAAGCCAAAAAAAGTAACCAAAACAATAATTATACCTTTATTTTTATCTATGAAACTAGCAACATTGATGATTTTGTACGAATGCTACTAACATCTCTAACATAAGGAGTCTTATGCTTTGCCATGTTGAAACAAAACTTCATCACAATGCATTTAACAATGCAAATGGTAATTTTGGATGTCTATCTAAAACATTCACCATCATACAAATACTTTAGAACACTTTAAAAATTCATTAATCATTACTAATGATTGGTTTTGGCACCAAAATTACCACACTAAGATTTAGGAACATCTAATCAATCAAAAGTTTTGCCTACAGCTTTACGTACAAACGACGCATCCTTGTCAAACAATCCCCAATTTGGATTTCACTGATCTCCCCTCGGACCTTTCATTTGATATTATCTCGAACAATTCTTAATAAAACCCAAGATAATTTGAATCCACGTCACAGTACAGTCACACTATATCTGAAAACTAGTGTGGCTGGACCCCCAAGACTGGACAGTGGACACTGGGCAGTACACAGAAAAACAAGGGTGCCTGGAAACTGTAGGCATGTTTGTCTGTACCTTCAGTCACCAGAAATTTGCATGCCCGAGACTCTGGCTAGCTAATAATGCAGCTCTATAACCCTTCTGCATGGAGAGAGGTAAAATCCATCCAAATAAACCCGTATTTTTCATCCATATTTTCTTCCTGCGTTTCTTGTGACTTGTTGGTTGTGTCTCCTTGAGAGAATCCATTCCACAACATTAGAGCATTTCTACACTTACTTGTCAAATTCGATGCGCTAAAAGTTTACAATTATTTATTTTTAAACCCTCAAAATACTTGTCCCCCGCCCTGGCTCATCAAATGTGTCTCATAAACAGTCAATTGATCAATCACCAAACAAAGTATAGGATAAAGCTTACTAAACTCAAAAAAAAAAAAAAAATTATGAATATTTTTAAAATTTGTAATATTTGTACATATGCTCCTAGATTTTCAAAAACTGCACAAACACTCTTATCATATTTTTATAATTGTAGAAATGCCCTTCTCTACATAAATCAAAATTGCATGTTACTTACCTAGACATTGAAAGGCTAATTCTAGCACAATTCTTGCCCAAAAGTAGGTGATATGCAACTTTGATAACTATGGAGAAGGGCGTTTCCATAATTATAAAAGTATGTTATGGGTATTTGTGCTCTTTCTAAAAATACACAAGCACCTAGTACAAACTTCACAAATTTCAGGGATATCCATCAAATTTTCCCCACGATGAATAATGTTTTCAAGAGACCACTGCTTGACATGCTAGGATTGAAAGCCATTAGAGCATTTTGAGGGGCTTAAAGCACTTTTCATTCAAATATGGCAAGTGCCAAATCCTTAATACATAAAGATGGAGATGCTCTTACCTAGTAGGATTGGAGGTTCTTCATACTCAAATCCAAAAGCCCAAATAAGTTTTGAAATCCATAGTAAAAATAAAAAAGAAATCAGCTTTCACAAGTTAATACTAGTAAAGAGAAATCAATGAATAAGTGAGCATTGAATTGGATGACATTTTGATCTTTTGGTAGGATAAAAAGGTTTGTTTAATCATTTGAAACCATTATACCTTTTTTATAATGGATAAGGTAAATACACCCATTCCTGAGCGGCTCCCAATTTTACACCTTAGATTTGAAGGTTTCACCACACACTATTGAACCCAAAGTGGAGCAATGAACATTATTTGCACAAGCAAAACTAGCCACATGGCAGCTGCTAAGCTAATTTGGGAGGGTTGAGATTGGGACCATCAAGTGCTGTTATAGGAACACATTCAAATAGTTTTAAGATCAGTGTAGAGTTGCTTTCAGGGATCCTATGAGCTGTAACTTTACCCTTAAATATAAAATATTCTACAATACTTTTTTCAAAAAAAATGGCATTCCACGATAGCTTGTTGAAATTCTAACCCTATGAATGTTTTTCTTGAACTTTCCAAAACCTTAGGGTACCCTAAACCCTTAAACGCTCGGGAATGGGTATGTCTACTTTATCAGTTCAAGGCCAGCAAGTAACTAGAGCTTTCAAATCTTTATATCGGTGTTCTAATTCGACCTTGTATCGAAATCTGAAGAAGTTGAAGAACTTTCAACATTCATTGACAAATGTTCAACTCCGGGACACTGGAATTAGGACATGGAATGAACAAAACTCAATTGAATTTGGCCTCTTAAATTTTCTGTATAAATAATTCAAATAAATCTCTTTGAACCAGTGAAGTTGAGTAGGAATTTGTATATGAGTGACTGAATATTTATACCGTATTGCAACATAACCATGGATGATAGGAAGCTACATGCTTTGAGATAAATTGACATATCTTAGGATTGCACTACAATAAGTGTTATTGTTATTTTAGAGTCCAAAGAAGGTTCCAATCCTTGCCTCTCATTGGTTGAAGTTTGATGTTATATTCAAGGCCTATGAATTTTAATAGTTTTGGCTCAAATCTTGAAAATGTTCTAAGTGTTCAAATTGCAAGATTTATGTAAAGTTGGATTCACCGAGAATGTAAGGCTAGTATGTAAACTCAAAGTTGTTGTCAAACTTTTACATGTATAATTGTTTAAAAAAAACTTATTTGTTATGGTTTAATCAACACTATAGAATGAAATCAAAATCCCAACAACTCCTCTTTTGAAAATTTCAAGGCTTATAGTTATGGCCTCAACCTTTTAAACCCCATAACTTTACAAGTGGGGAAAATGTCCCCACTAAGTTACAAATCCCATGTCCGATCAATATGGAGTTGTTAGTTATATATGGAGTGTATTTAGACTTTGTGTTGGTCCAAATATAGTCCACATATAACTAACAACTCCATATTGATCAAATATGGGGTTTACACTCTTATTACAACAAACCCTTGAGGCCGTTCTTGAGGCCATATTGGGTTGAATTTTATTCAAATTTGTCTAAAGTCTTGATTGTTTTGACTCCCAGTGTAAATCTCCCTTACGCCAAAGGAGGCCTGCCCATGGAGAACTCACCATATTCCACCATATCCCAACACTGTCTATAGAATTCTTCTTCGTAGCGTTGGTCCCTACAGTGCTTTTATATATGTATAATTTAATTAATATATAAGATTTTTTACTAAAACTGCAAAGATTCCCTTAACCCCTAAAGGACCGAGCCATTTTTTCAGTGAAAATCATTCAAACTGTCACTTTTGGGGGTTAGTAAGAAGGTAATTTTTTTTTAAATTTGGGAAATCCAACCATAAGATTTTGCCCTATACCGGATTAGGTACTTGTGGAAAAAAATCAAGTCATTCCAGATGGACATGAGTGAGATATTTACATTTAAAGTGAAAAGAAAAGTTTTTTTCATGCTGCACCAAAATTTCAAAAGCCTTTGACCACTCTTATAACAAAAAAGTTGCTCTACCAGTTGCACTTTATTTTTTCCATGTAGGAGGTCAAGTTATGTATGTGCGGGAGAATTTTCAAATCAATTGGAACTATACAACACATGGAAAAAATAGTAAGTAAAAAGAAGTAGAGAATGAGTCAAAACACTAAATTGTTAAGAGTATAATTATGGAAATGAAAACTGCAAATCCTAATGGTCAAAATGTTGTGATAAACAATCTACATCCTTTAGTTTAATTTTATTTCCAAAATATTGAAAATTGAGTAAAATAAAGGACTTCAAAGTTTATTTTAGAGTAAAGATTCCATAATTGCCCACAAACAAAATCTCCTCATAACTTTCATGTCATTGATTGAAATTGAATGATTCAAAGCTTCTCACCTATTAAAAAATCTAAAGAACCAATTTCAAATTTTAATTTAAAATAATAATAATTTTTAAAGACGTTTTTGGGCTGCTCAGGCGGGCAGTCCTCCCCAAAATTTCAAAAATTCTTGCGTAACTTCTTCAATAATTGTCGGAATGAGGAAAAAATTAGATGCCCACTTAGATCTTTGAATTCCCCACCTTCGATAAAAGTTTCAAAAAATCACACAACGTAGCTTATCCAAAGGTACATGCCCAAACTCCCACCTGTCCCCCAAAGGAACAATGATCCTTTAGGGGTTAAGAAAACAAGGGTTGTGGAGAGCACAAGGAACAAACTGCTTGAGGCTTTGGCAGATACAAATGCACGGAAACCTCCCTTAGTGCATGGGAATGGTGGGGATGTATTGAAAGAGTATGCACATACAGAGGTTTTATTATATAAGTGATGTATTGCGGCTTTCAATTAATGGACAAGTGGCTCAAGACCCGGGAAGCATTAGTATTTTTTCTAACTTTCCTTACCTGCTAACAAGAGGCACATGACTGTAGACTAGACTAATGGTCCCACTCATAAGAATAACTCCAAAAATAAACACAATTTATGCACATAGAGAGTATGCAATTTGAGAATTACAGATAATTATGCAAATAGGGAATTTGCAATAAGAGAGGTTTACTTGTACATCTTTGACAACAATGTTGTCATTTTCTTTTCATTTGGCATTAGAGGTTGTTGGTATGCAATCATCACGATATCAAAGTTGTGTTCTTTTTGTACTAGGTTTTAAGAGCTACTTTTTATGTGACAAATAGTGCAATCCTTGCAATGCTTGCGGATGCACTATGCAAATGCATACCCAACTTGTTTTAGGACAAACAAGAGCACTAAAAAATTTCCCACTCTAGTACCCTTAGAGCATCTCCACCTCACCGGTAGTTTCTCATCTTGGGGAAGGTTGTGAACAATCTTTTCTTGTGTTGAATTGTAGCTTCCCCCACCTATGCAACTAGGCAAAATATTGCTCAACCAATAACAAGCCTTGTTGCTTGAAAAAATGAATAGGATCTTCATCATTGCTTACTCAATCTACTAATTGATTTAAGAAAAAACAGAATTTAGAGAAATTACCATGCACTAAAAAATACAAATTTTGCAGTGCACAAGAGAGAATCTCTTGACATGTCCAAATGGCTCTCTGTTCATCCAAAAGTGGCCACAACAAGGTGTTTCATCATACGGGTGGAGATGCTCTTACAAGGGCAACTACACAACTTTTGAAATATCAAAGGTACTCATTAAAATATTTCAAAACACAGGAACCAGCATAAAAGAACTTCCTCTGGCACCAAGCCACAGTGTCAGTGTCAGAAATTGGTGCCCCAGGGCCCAGGGCCATGTTTTCTGCTAGTGCATATATTATTCTAAGTTTTTTTCCATTTGGAATTTTGGACCAAACGCAGTCCAGTTGTACCATACAGCACGACATTCCAAAATACCAGTGATATTTATGCAGTGACTGTATGGAACCTTTGGAGTCCTAGACCTAGTACTGTAGAAGACCCCAAATTCCAAGCATCATGTATCGAACGGTCAACAGGTTCTTGTCAATAATGGGAAATATGCTCAAAGTAGCAAGAGGTGGGACCAAGTCCACAGTGTCGACCGTGTGAGGGACATTCAACTGCCTATTCGTGGAAATCATGGCCTTCCTGGGGATGTCCATCCTCACTTTTTCTGTTCATTCTTGTAGTACAGTAGTGCCTCTTTAACCCCTAACCGTCCAAGAAGACGAAAATCGTCCTTTCAATGCCAAAAACACACCCTAAGGGTAGAAACAGATTTTTTTTGCAATTTTTTTTTTCTTGAAAGTGATCAAAGAGATGTGCCATATCACTGAATGTCAAAAATAGCTACTTTCAATGCATCCACATTTTTTAAAACACCAATTTGTAAAGAGATATACAAGGTCCCGGCTGCCCTTTTTGTGAGGGCACGATACACTATTGACTTTTCCTTCTTTTGAGGAGAATATTATCTCTCTTGGACACATGCCACAGGCTGTCCATTGCCCATGAACAGTGCACTCTCCTCGGTTTGTGCCCTAGGTTGCCCACGGGTTCAGGCCTAGTCCTTTAAGGGTTAAGATGAACCTTTATAAGAAAAAATGCTTAGCTAAGATGAAGGAAATGACTATCCCTGGAGGTTGGGGAGCTACAGAAGATGTGTTTAGTTACAATGAATGCTTTCCTTACATGAAATGAATATGCTATCCGGATACCTTCATCTTATCCAGCCACCACTGTACTAGTTTTAGGGAGCCGTCCACGCTATCAATGTGTCATGTCCCAGCTCTATGCCAAATCCCAAGTCCCAACCCTTGTTGAGTTATACTCCCTCCACCCCAAAATGATCTTCTTGTTATACAAAATGTTATAGATTAACCCTTAACCCTTAAACGACCAAGGAGCCTTTTGCGGCCAATACAATATTTCGTATTTTCTTGTATTTGGAATGCATCCACACCTTTACTACAGTTGAGATCAACAAAGAAGTTAGAATATAGATCAATGCGGTTCTAGTGAGCTAGTCAAGATCTCAAATCAAAACTTTTTATTGGTAGCAAATGTCAGTTATACGGCAGCATATTTACTATGCAATATGTAGAGTGGTCATTTAAGGGTTAAGCGCCGAGAGTTATTTTAGGATTTAGGAGAAAATGAGGGTTTAATGGTCACCACATCTTGGAAAATTACATCCAGAAAAAGTGACTGCAGGATTTGAAAAAGGACTACCTTCTCTGCTCATGGGGACTAGCCACGATTGTTTTCACCGTACAAATCAAGAGAAAAAGTGAGATAAAGTTGTGGGCTCCAATGACATGATCTTATTGCTGGGGCGCTTAACCCCTAAAGGACCATTGTCCCTTTGGGGGACAAATGGGATTTTGGGCAGGTACCTACGGCCTCAATTTTTGTCCTAATTTTTTGAAACTTTTTTTGAAGATAGGAAAACACATCAACTTTTAGAGAATGTAATTTTTATTCCAATTAATGCCAGGGAGCAAAAGTTATACCCAAATAAGCACAAATTTGGAGACTAGGGGCAGCAAAAAAAATTCTTATAAAAACTTGAAAAAAAAATTTAATTTTTTTTTCTCATAGATTATATCTTTATCTACTTCTGGAGCGCTGATTCATTCCATTTGGACTAGGATTGAAAAAAAATATGGACAATCTTGTTTTTTGGGCAACTCAAGCATCTTCTTGAAAAAATAACTTATAAACTTCATTTTTGAATGCAGCTTTAACATTTTTTCAAAAAAATTGTTGGAGAGGGTGAAGTTTGCTTTCTAGAACAATCTCACCATTGGGATTATTGCGTTTCAATTCCATTGCAAGGTTATTAGCAATTTAAGTTTTTCTTTGATCTCTTACCTTCTTTTGCCTAATGTTTTTTTGAAGCATGAAAATTAAGTATTCTTTTTTTTTATTTTTTTCCCAAAATTCCCAACTCAACTTCCCACCATGCAAAAATAGACTTCCAAACTCTGTGGTGCAAAAATTTTAAGTTAAAAATGTTCAAAGTTAAAAAATCTAGTCAAGCAAGGTGCAAAAAAAGTTGGTTTTTACTTTTTAAATGCAAATATCTTCCAATCTGTGCGGTCAAAGTTCTTGAGTTTTGTATGACACATTCTTATAATAGTCTAGCACAAGATCCTATAGTCGGATATGCAAAATTCTTGAATTTCAAACTTTTTTACTCTTTGCCATAGAGGTGGCAGTTTTGAGTGTCTTTTGACAAAATAATGGCCATGGTCCTTTAGGGGTTAAGGGTTAAGTTAAAAAAGAACTATTTTTCAAATAATTTTGACTTATGAATAGAGTTTGATGTCCTCCTATTGTTCTAAAATTTTGAGTTTCAAATTAGTTTTCAAAGAGTTGGTTTCAGAGTGCTTAAAAATTGAATTTTTGAGGCATTTTTGAAGAGCACCGGCGGGCACTCACTTGATGGCATGGGATTGGTTAGCATGCCCATGCTTTTGGATTATGTGCAAGTATCACTAGCTCCCTTCTTCCTCCAACAAGAAGGTCAATTTGGGACACTAAAAAGAGGGTTTCAATTATGGCATTTTGCACCAAAATTGTGCACGTAAATGAGATCCGTGAAAAATGTGGGATGTTCATGGAGTGAACGAGTCATGATGACCTCCCGAAAATCGTCATAACATATTCACTGGTAAACGAGTTTTCGTTCACGACCATTCGTTCATCGTTTTTTTGAGATATATGAAACCCCTAACAAAGGTCAACAGGTAAGTCATTTTGAGACAGAGGGAGTAAAATATAAACAGACCAAAAGAAAAGGTACTAAGAAAAAGCTCGCACAATTTATGAGAATAATTGTTGGGGGCCTTGGGGTTCAGTTCTTGAGTTTGGTTTCCCTCTCGTCGTTAGATTTGACTCTTGGATCAAAGTTCTGCTTTCTTAGCACCAACACTTCCCAAATATTCTTTGTCTTGTAGGCGGTTAGGAAAGTGGTTTGGGACTTTGGACTTGAGACTTGGTGTGAAGGGAATATGCCCCCACACTTACACCTTTCAAGTACTAATTAAATTTTGGGAAAAAGTTGTTGGGACTTGGGACATACTATGAAGCTATGAAAATCAATTTCCAACTTGAGATTTCAAAAATCCTTGGTGTGATTTGGGATATGGCGTCAACCACTCCTTTGTGTCACCTAGAGGCCTTGACCTGAAGGGGAGGAGAAGGTGTATCTATCTACTCCAAATACTGCATTTAGGTTGCCCCATACTAATTTCTTGACATTTTACTCTATATAAACATTAATCATGATTTCAGTAACTTTAGTCAATGTTTATTTTGATAAATAATGGAGGAAGCAAGCAAAGGTTGGACGCAACAATGAGCGCCAAAGCCAGTTAGCAGGGAAGCTGGAATATTACACAAAACCAATGACTATTGTATTGTAAAGAGGGTTGCATGCCTCTCCACGTGGTCAAAGGTGAGTCATAAGGTAATTTTGCCAAAATAAGGTAACCCAATTGTCAAGACAAGCTAAATGCACTATTTAGTGTGGGTACAGTAGATTATTATTCTTATTTTTGCCTAAGCGCCCAATCGACCATTTTCTAGTTGCTGCCCATTTTTGCAGGCTGCCCAAGACAAATTAAACTTTTTTCAAAAAAACATTTTCTTGTATTAATAGAAAATCAAGTCTACTTTCCAACTTAACTTGAATTATGTCAATCCAAGTTAAATTCCACCAAGGAGAATTTTTCAGAAACAAACACTTCAATATTTGCTATTGTTGTAAAATTGACTATTTTGGGAAACTAATGATGTTCTCTCCTTTCAAAAAATTGCATTTTTGAAGTTTAGGATAGAATGTTTATTTTTACCAATCATACCAAATTTTGAAATCTATGAATAAAATTTGTAATTTTGGTGAACATTAAATGATAAATGTTTTGAAATTCATTACATAAAAATCTTTTTTTTTTAGTATTTGACCATTTAGATAATTACTAAAAATTATGATTCTTATTTTCTCTTTTGAAGCAAACTTCATCAAAGTTACAAAAGTACCATTTTATAACATCTATGTCCTTACCCCCTAGGGCCTTTAGGGGTTAAGGCTATCTTTTGTGCTTGATATAAATTGTAAAGATGTAGAAAATAACAAAAGAGTTAGGGAGTTATGAATGGAAGTGTGCTACAAATCAACAAAATAAAGAACTGGAAGTGGTGCTCTTGCAAAAACAGCAAGAAGCGTAAGAATGTTTGGAGTTTGAGTTTTAGACATCAAAAATTGCTTCTCATTGTGGTCATTTCCAATCAAACATGGAAATTTTCTCATATCATACCAAGTGCTTGTGGATTGAGAGTTCAAATTTTTTAAAATTAATGAATGTGAGCAAGCATTGTGCGTACAATTTTTTTTTCAACTATCCATGTGCTTTTAGATACTGTTTTGTTGTTGTATGTTTGTTAAGTATAAGTTAGATCTCCAAATTCAATTTTGCAATTGTTCTGAATTTCTACAAAGAAAAGTTGGTACTACCTTATTAATTAAAAAAAAATGGTTCCAAAAACGACATCTAACAAATAACTTCAAAATGTAATCATGAAAGAACACTCATCGTAATCAAGGCTTTTGAAATTGTAAATGTACAAGAAAAATCGTCATAAAAATCATCAACTTTCATTATATGAAAAATATTCAAGGATTTATGAGTTGTCTGTTTACTGATTATCACTCATGAGTGCAATGTTAGTTCCAACCCACATGATTTGATTTATGACTATAGTTTATGACTACTGTTTGATTTTAATCATTCTTCAAAATTACTCTTTATAATGCATCTTTGCCCTTCTGAGGAATCTAGATTTTCATCGATTCTTAAGCATTTTAAGTTTATGAAAAAGCAACAATCATTCTCCATTGACCAATATGTTATGCATATTGGTGTAATTGATGGAAGCGAGCTCTCCTTCTTGATAAACAATAAACAGCCAAAAGAAAGGCATTCAAAGAAAAATATCATTTATTGTTTCTAATTTTGTTTAAACTCAACAATCACACATAGTGTTGCCCTAAAATGAAAACAGCTACTAAATCTCAAGGTGTCACATACAACAAACAGTTATAATACATTGCTTATAAACATTTGTACTAAGTTACTAGTGAATTTGTAACTACCTTTTACACATTAAATATAAATGTATGTCATTATCTTCATATGGGAATTTGAGAATTATTTAGAGAAGGAGTATGTTGGTTCTTTATACGGCATATCTCCTTTTGAATACATTAAATCCTAAGCGCCCAAAGTTATTTTAGGATGTAGGAGAAAATGGGGGGTTGATGGCCACTACAGCTTGGAAAATTATATCCAGAAAAAGTGAGCGCAGGATTTGAAAAAGGACTACCTTTTCAGCTGATGGAGATTAGCCACGTTTGATTCCACCGTACAAATCAAGAGAAAAAGCGAGATAAAGTTGTGGGTCCCAATGACAGGATCCTGTTGCTGGGGTGCTTAAGGGTTAACCCTTACAGAACCAACTGTCCCCTCGAGGGACAAATGGATTTTGGGCATGCACCTACAGCTAATCTATCTTTTGTGATTTTTTGAAACTTTTAATGAAGGTGGGAAATTCAAAGATCTACGTGGGCATCTATTTTTATCTTCATTCCAAAGTTTATTGAAGAAATTATGCATGAATTTCTAAAAAAGGGGGAAGGCGGGCAGCCCAAAACACAAAAGAACAAAATTGCATTTTTTAAAATAAAAATCTGAAATTAGTTCTTTAGATTTATACAAATGTGGGAAATTTTTGAATCATTCAATTTTGATTGATGAGATGAAAGTTATGAGAAGTTTTAGTTTGCGGATAGGTATGAGACTCCTAAACCTCCATTCTTTTTGCCCCTTGTAAAATTTGTTGCTTTACTTTTTTGAGCTCTTTGAGTTTTTTATTTTTTTATTTTTTTTGCAAGTTGTAGTAGACTAAGATTCCTTGGTTTTCACTATTTGGATCGAAGTAATTCACATTTCTGAATTTTGCATAAATTCTCCAATTTTGCCTAGTGTATATGCAAATTTAATGGCCTTGCGACATTGCAAGATTTTACAAAGTATGATTCACACCTCCAATTCATTTGAAAATTCTCCCACATTTACCTAACTTTGTCTTCTATATGGAAAAAATAAACCTCAACTTTGTATAAAGCATTTTTTTTTATTTATGAGCCATCAAAGATTTCTAAAATTTTTGGGCAATAGGGAAAAAAACTTTTTTTTCACTCTAGATGTCAATTTCTCACTCCTCTACTTCTAGAATGAGCTGAAATTTTTCCTACAAGTACCTCCCATAATCTAGGGTAAGATCTTACAATTCAATTTTCAAAAAAAACTTCTTTTCCTACCTTTCTACTCATTCCCCCAAAAGTGGCAATTTTCAGCGATTTTCACAAAAAAGGGCTTGATTCTTTAGGGGTTAAGGATGGAATTCGCTATCTAGGTCCATGGAACTAAAATAGTTGAACCATGTTTACACAACCACTTAATTAACTCTGATCTCCTATAATGGAGCTACCGTAGTGTGACATGGGTTTCGTTTTTCGAAAGCCAGAATAATAATTATTTTTACCTAAAGAGGTTCGTTTTTGTTTAAATGGAATAATGATGATTTTGTTTTTGTAAGTACATAATTACTAGATTTTTTGTCATATATTCAATTTGAACAAAATATTGAGTCCTTTCTAATTTAAAGGGACAATCAAAAAACTATTAATTTCTTATAATGTTTACAATGAATGAAAGTGGAGTGGGTTTAACGGGTTTTAATTGAATTGGTAACGGTTGAAGGTACGGTACTATAGTGGATTTATGAAAAATATTTTGTGTTACTAAAGGACAATTATTGAACTTTTTATCATATCTCTTACTCAATTTTCAGAAATTTTGTTATTTTTTTCATAACATTTTTTGAAAATTCGTTTTTTACATTTTTGAATTAATAAAAAACGAAACCCATGTCACAGTAGGGTAATCTTCCTCTAATATAAACAATGAATGAATTCCAATATGTCTTTTTGATAGAATTACTTTCATTCATTCAAATTTGAAAATATCTAACTTCGGATTTATTCTTGTTGGGGTCAAATTTGAGAATTTGGAAAAATGTTCCTCAGAAAAATGCAGCAAACCCATATGCACCCTTGCATGGTGGAACTCAAGTCCACTTGATGACTAATAAACACATGCCATCTATGGGGATATGTCCTCCACCTGCTACGTGGCCTGCATGGCATGTAAAATGAGCATCCCATCAAGGGATTCTAGACAAATGACACACACAGCATGATGGATTCATGTTGACACATCATGGGAATGCATGATGTGCATGGGGTACAGGATTCGATTAGCATTCGCTTGTTGAAATTGGTAAAATAAGATAGAAACATATCTTTACTTTGCTATTTTAGGGGTGGTTAGTATCCCACTATCCAACTGTACAAGTCCCCTGTTCACTGCAGGGTTTAACCCTTGAACGACCGAGCAGCCCTTTGCGACCAGCACAATACGGTGTATTTTTTTTTGTATTTGGAGGGTATTCACACCTTTATTATATTTGAGATCAACAAAGAAGTTAGAATATGGATTAATGTTATTTTAGTGAGGTAGTCAAGATCCCAAATTAAAACTTTTTGTTGGTAGCAAATGTCAGTTAAACATCAGCATATATATTATGTATTATAGTAGCTCGGTTGTTCAAGGGTTAACCCTTAGACGTCAAAGAAACCATTTTGTGGTTTTTGGATGACTGAAAAGTGCTCTGATAGTGGAATAACATTGTTTTTCATCCAAGATTCTGTTGGGATATGAGTAATGCAACCTAGAGCATGTAGATAGATAGCTTTTGCATGCAATAATGTTCACAAAAGGGTCCCACTTGTCAATTGAGTAGTAAAGATGCACCACCGTGTAGTGTATTTTGAATTTTGAGGATCTTTTTACCAATACTCAATTTGAGTTATTAAAATGATGTGTTTTTAGTTTGAGCTTAACAAGCATTTGAAAGTTTACCAAATCTAGTTTCTTTTAGTATTTTAAGATTTGAAATTTTTTAAGTTTTGAAATTTTCATTACTATCAAAAGTTCAGTACCTATTACCATGGAATGGTTACTTTTTCTAATTTTAGCAACATGGGAAGAAAAATTCCATCATGATGATCTTCATCATGATTCACATCCATGATAAAAAAATTGGCATAATTGAATACGTTTTGTAATTAATACGAATTTCTTTAGCATTTGCTTCAAAAAATTACAATAACTTGAAATTTTCACCAAAATTTATGAACATTGTTTATACATGTAGTATGCACATACCTTTTACTACTGAAATTGTAATATTGATTTTTGATGTTGATTGCATTACCAAAATAACTCCTAGAAGATGATTGCAATTCCACATAAAATTCATGGTTGTAGGCTTGTCCTTTAAGGGTTAATTTTTGTTTTTGGCAAGGTAGAGCAACCCGCACCCTAGAGTGTAGGTAGGTCACAAAAATTTAGCTAAAATTGGAATAAACAAATGATATCTAGAGGTTCATCCAAAAAACTAGTCATATAAGCTACTTTCATCCACAATATGGCGAATTGGATTTTTCTTGAAGAAGAATCTGGCAATTTCATCCAACTTTTCACGTGGAAATCTTAGTGTAACGATTGCCAATTAACATTCAAGATAAGATTTAGGCAAAAGTTGCCAACAAATTAAACGCTGCTTTACGGTCCCAACTTTGTTATGTTGTATCTGATAAAATTTCATATTTAAAGGAATGCTTAAACTATATATATATATAGGGATTTGATTTTGTAGGTGGGTTTTTGTTTTTGCTAAATACAGATCTTTCAACAAAGCCCCTTAGTCTTGATGCCAAAATTGATGCCTAAACATCTAGAAAAGGCTACCATGTAAGCATTTATGTGCAGATCAATACTGAAATTATAGATTTGGAACATGATGCAAAGCTACAATCTCAAATTCAACTTCTCAACCAATGGAATTTCGAGAATGAACTTGGTACATAGAGTGATCTATTATTTAGGTGCTCATGATATCAGTTTCTCAGACCTTTTCCAAAACATCCAATATTACACTTTGGTCTTAACCTCGGCGAAATGGAATTCCAAAAACAAATAATTTTTAAATCTTAACTCACTAAGAAATGCCTATGAGACGAAAATTTTGAAAACTTTGGCACCAAAAAAGTACGTGGGACTATGCTCCAAGAGTTTAACCCCTCAGCGCTCAACCCATATTCATCAAAATCTATACCCACTCACATTCAATCCAACCAAATTGTCATCACAAGCAAGATTCACAAAATTTAACCATATTGAATGGTAGGTGAGACAAGCTCCAAAATATAAGGAAAAAGATAAATAATTTGACCGTACCAATAGAAAGATTATAACAAGTCAAACAAGAACTTTTTCATTTATGAGCGCCCCATTTTGAGGTCCTAGGACGCTCAGGGGTTAAATCTAGCCAAAACCAATACCAAAGCTTGGGACTCAAATCTCAATTTTTTTTTTTTTTTTTTTCACGTAACATGCAAGTATATGATTAAAATGAGATTATGCACATGTTCACAAACTCAACTTAGTCAGAATATGAAAATGAGGAGGAATTTTGTAGTGTTGAGACAAGGACCATAGTGTGATGTGCTCCTTTTATCATAGCAAAACCACCTCCAACAAACTTGTTCACAGGAATGTAGAAACCCAAACCCCTCATTTTGAGAGAAAATTTGTCCATACTTTGTTGTATTTTGACAAATACCATTGTATATTTGAAATTGCAAAAATAACTTTGTAGGGGTTCCATTGTACCGTGGTGCAATTGTATTATGGGCAACCAAAAGCATTTGACCATCCCATGACCAGCCACACACGATACAAAAGAATACCAAAATATCTTCCTTCAATTCACCACCAAAGAAACAACTTAGCGTTAAAAAGAAAGCTAGTGGCTTAATGCTAACTAGGTTCATTGGCATGTGCTGCCACGTTATCCTTTAACTACAACCTAAATTTTCAAGGACAAAAATTTAACAAAATTTGCTAGGGTGTGTTGTGGAATTTCTACCTTACAATGCAGTTGCACCACAGTCCTGTGGAACCCCTACAAGGGTGTTCTTGCAAACTCAAAAATAGTGTTTTTCAGAATACGGCAATATATGTGGGTAGTTTCAGATTTTCCCCATTTTCTATACCGTATGTTTGTGAGTTTGTGAGTTTGTTTGTCTGTTTGGTCCCTCATTTTCTATCCAGCATGTTTGTGAGCTTTATTTGGTTTTTTCACCGGCTTTGCACGGTGGGAATGGGGGTTGGAAGACACGGTATTTGTGAACAAATAGGAACAAGCAGCCCTTGCAAAATTCCCAGGCTGGTTCGTTCATGGGATAAGGTAGGCGCACCCATAAGCGTGGAAATAAGGGTTTTGGAGTAGGTAAAATAATTGAACAACTTTGAAAAAAATACTGTAAGTTAGGAAATGGAAACCAAAAATATTGGCATCAATTTCAAGGTTTCAATTGCAAGCATTTAGTCACAAAGATTTTTCAAAGTCCAAAATCATTGAAATTGTAAGGACCATGTGTAAGAGATGCTAAAAACAAGGTTTGCTAGTTCTCAAACAGTGAGATGGGTACTCAAAATCGTCATGGAGTCACCCACAACCATCACTTTGTCACCCATAAATATCACTTACGTATCTAGAAGCACCCTGGCATTGTCAGTGACGCCCATGGGGACGTCATGCCCATGGGTGCAGCTACCTTAAGTGATTAGGGGCTCGGTTTAGTGCACATTTGTCAATGTGGGGCCAAGGTGGAAAATTGTAGCTTTTGTTTATAGATCAGGGAAGAAGTAATAAACTGCCCCTATTTTAGCGTTAGTCAATGGTACCATTTTTTTAGTTTTAGACTAAATCAAGGTTTTTGAACCCAAATGTGAATTTGTAAAGATTGTTTGAACAAAACTCTTTGTGTTTTTGGTTATCCTTATACCTAGAACATAATGACAAAAATTGTAGAATGGTGTTAGATGTGTAACGTCACTCTTGGCTAAAAGTACATGTGACAATATATTTTTCAAGCAACACTTACGCAAGCTAAGGGCCTCACCCATAGGCAATCTCACATTTGTGACAAAGGTCACTTGAGATCCACTTTGGTTCCCACTGGCTTAAATGTGAGAATGCCCTCAAGTGAGCCCTTTAGAGCATCCGCATTGTTAAACGCCACTGCAAGATGTCAATAGAAAATGTTGAAGGCACATTTGTGATCAAGGGACTGCACACCTCATTGTTGCCCTTGAGCAGGAATGGAGAGTGCATCACTAAGGACAAGTGTCAAGGTTCAATCGCAAAGCACTATTGCCGACCAACCAGCAAGCCTTGACCTTCTTGAATTTGGGCAAGCTAATAGATTATCCAAACCTTTAACGTTACTTTGCGTTTTTGAGCTGCAATTGAGTAAGCCCTAGCTTGCATACAACTTTACCACGTATACGGTAAGGCACACCAAGTGGAGCGGGCATGCCAGATGGTATTCCAAGTGCATTTTGCTTGTAATGGTGAGGATGCTCTTACCCTACACAAGATTCTCTAACTCAATCTCTTGATTAATATCTAAACTCTTACATTTTATGATGGGTGAAAATCAGAAATTTGCCACCTTGGCCTCACGTTGATGTATGTGCAATAAGGTAGGAGCACCCCCTTCCCATGGATGTACCCATCCTGAGACCTATTGTATTAGAGCATCACCATCGTAAACAGAAATGCACACGTAACCCAAACCTTTGCAGGAGGACCTCAAGTTTCGGCCTCCAACGCACAATCGCTAGCGATCCCTAGAAAACAAGGAGAGACTCTACAAGCTTCTGATCACGCCTTTGTGTAGGTCTTTAGCGTTCACGTTAGAGCGCACGGAAGGACTCAAATTTCTAATTATAGTTGAAAGATGATGGAGAGAAGAAGAACAAAATTAACATGAGTGCTATAGGAAGGCTTTTGAAATTGTGGAGCCACTACTAAAATTGATCCGCTTCCTCGCTCTCCAAATCTTTGGTCAGGTTCCTTGTTGTGGGAAAGGGGTAGAGTTGCTCTTAGATTGACATATATTGGTTATGGGTGACAAAGTGATGGTTATATGAGTTACAAAGTGATGGTTATGAGTGCTCCATCTTACTATTTAAGAACTCCTCAAGTTAGTATTATGAACATATGAGCACACTAAAGACATATCCTACACACAACTATAAATTTTTAGTGATTTCGGACTTTGAAAAATCTTTGTGAACAAATGCTTACAATTGAAACTTTCAAATCAATGCCAATATTTTTAATTTCCTCTTCCTAACTTAACACTATTTTCTTCAAAATTCATCAATTGGTTTTCGTACCCCAAAACCCTTAGTTTCAGGGTTCTTTTAAGGCTTTTTAAAGCTATAAAGCTACAAAAAAGAATCAAGCTACAAGCATGTACAAAAAAAAGAAGAAAAAATAGGGTTTTGGTGCCAAATGTTGCTCAACATTTCAAACCTAGATGCCTGTCACGCATTAGAGAAAAGAATATGTTATTGTTTGTAGCTAGTCAACTAAGAATTTTTGTTGGACAACAATGTGTTCTTCATGCCATGTGGAGCCATATTATTTGAAAATCAAGATGTCCTCAAGTTTCTTCAAGATAAGGTCTCTTCTTATTTAAAAAATTTGGGTTTTGCAACCCACTTTTTCAAAAAATTCATTCTTGCAACACTGGTTTTTTATTTTAGTAAAATTTGGTCATAATCAATAAGCTCAAAGTGTAAATACTTGCAGCCTAAATTTGCACTTATAAAAATCTCATGTAGCCATATTTGCAACATCAAAATTTACCATATGGCTTGAGAAGGTGCCAATCCAAAAAAAAAAATCCCTACTTAGGGCCGCATTACACTACAAGTCGAGGCTGTTTTCCAACCTCTAACACACATGATACTAGAATCCAATTGGTTCATATTTTGAAAACAGCCTCAAGACCTTTACACTAGGAGTCAAAGCCCATTTTTCATAACATATTTTAGTATTTATAAGACAAGATCTGACACGGCCCCAACTCCAGAAATTGGGTCTCCTCAAAATGTGAAGCCAATTCTTGGCCTTGGGGCCGTTGTCAGATTTTATTAAAATATAATTTGTTCAACTAAAAAACATTCTTTGGAGATACTCAACACCATAGGATGGAATAAAATATCAACGACACTACCAAATCTCTTTTTTTATCCCTTTTCTCTTGAAAATTTCAAATTCTTCTCTAATGGCCTCAACCTTTTGGCCTCAAAGTCTTTAGACATGAGAGAGTTAGCCCCCATTATAGTCATATTACATTAGGCACTTGGGATTGTTCCCGAGACCATTTTGGCTCAAATTTTGGTTGAAATGGCCTCAAATTTTGGTTGAAATGCTTTAAATTTTTATGGCTCTCCTAGTGTAAGGGCAGTTTCACACTATGACCAGCCAAGTCGAGAGGCTCTCAAATTGAGTGTCCAAACTTTGCTAAGAGGCCAAGCAAATATGCTGAAAATAGACAATAAATGCTGAAACTAACTGCAATAAATGTTGAAACTAATGGCCTCTCACCCATAGTTTGGGTCCAACATTTTGTTAAACCCAAACCCTTGCCCAAGGGCCGTCAATCTTGAATGATAAAGTGCTGCCATGTAGGCAAATGGTGAATGATGACCTTTGGAGTTTAGCCTCTGGTGTGAAGGCTTGGGCAGCCGGACTCTCAGTTTCGTGCAATTTAATTGGTACAGACCGACGACCTCTTGACCTTCAACCAAAGTGTGAAGCCGCCCTAAGGCTGCCCTTCGTATCACGCTTATGGGTGCTCCTACCTTACACCAAGCGGGGTTGCCGCCTGAATAAATAGCTGCGAGTTCCGAGGGCGAGCAGGGGGGAGCAGGACTGGTTCAATATCTGGGGTTTTGGGGGGAGGGTTCGTGTCGCGGAAGCCGAAGCGCGGGTGGAACGGGGGACGGTAATAAAAATCAAGGGACAGGCTGAGTCACGTGGGCGGTGGGTCCCCCACACAGAATAAAGAGGCAGATGAGGCAGATTTCTTTAGCCTCCATCCAAAGGCTCAGAAGCAGCAGCCGCCTTATGCCTTTCCCAGCCAATGGCAGGCCTCTCCCTCCCTAGAAGTGGACCCCACTACAATATCAAAAAGCGAACTCCTGTTGCACCCTAGGTCAGTCAGTGCCGAAGCTGATCACCCCCCTAGCCCCTGGCCCCTGTTCTGTTCACTGATCTGAAGTTCACTGATCTGAAGTTCACTGATCTGAGACTGAATTAGCAAATGCCCAAAACACGTTGTTCACAAGTGTGGCTAAGTTTAGCAAAGTCCTTTCCATAAACCTGAAAATAGCCAAGTTTGTGCTTTTGGCACAATTAGCACTTAGCAGACTTTTCAAAGCCACTGGAGCTTCGCATTTTGGAAGCATTGCTAGCAAGTTGTCACCTAATGACCCAAACCCCTAACCGTTGTCAGACAAAGGCCAGGCTACATCGTTCTAGAATGTCGTTTAACCCTTTAAGGACCACGCGACCATATTTTGGTCGCTGGGTGTGGTTTTTGGCATGTAGGTTGGAATTGCTTAGTAATTTGGAATTTGGTTTAGAAGTATACATGTGATCACAAGAATTTTGCATCCATCTACAAAATAACAATGCAATCAGGTATGTGAGTTGACAAATAATGACGTTTATACGGCATGGTTTCAAAATACATATCCAATTTTTGTCAAAGATGGATCAAAGCAACAACACAATACATCAAGTATGCAAGAAGAATGTCAAATTTCAATTGCACAATTCTAAAAAATTTCAAATTGCTTAAAAAACACGCTTGTATTGTTTTCCTATACGATAGTAGTATAATTGTAGTGTTTGAAAATCTACTAAAATAACGTTGTCATTTTGGCTTTAAATTTTGTCATCCTATATTTAAGGCCAATTCTTGATTGTTTTCACCAATTGGATTTTCCAAAATTATTATCAAATTTCTTGTAGAACCGTTTTAGGGTAGCAAAGAAAGTGGGTTTTTTGACCCTTTTTGTTCACTTAGCTACACCTTGTGATTGCTATTTTTGTCTATTTTGCGTGAAACTAGTCTTGTTGGAAAGGTGGGAAACCCTGCTTTCTAGAAATGTAAGGCTCTTCTCAATCAAAGCTTGCATGAAAGGTTAACATTCAAAACTAAACAAGAATGAAACACAAGAGAAGTTATGCATACGGCTCACTCAATCATTATAATGTTCCACCTCCAATGGTAGATCTAGCTGAAATTTTGGTGTTCTACAATAAACAATGTGTACTTCCCATTTGTACGGTTGAATTACTGAAAATGGGTCCATATTTGAGTCAATTCCAAATCTAAGCTTACAGCCCCTGTTTTCAGTGGACTTTGTGAAAATGGGTGTGGTCGTTAAAGGGTTAACCCCTAAAGGACCAAGGGTGTTTTTTGAGAAAAAATCTTAGAAACTACCAAATTTTAGTGAATTGCCCAAAATTGAAAAATAAAACATTTTTTCTCAATTTCAACCGTACAAAAGTAAAATCGGTAAGCCAATGTGTGGAAAAAAAATTTAGACCATTTGACCGGGCGGATTGTAAGATTATAATGTTTGAAGTGAGAAAAACAACTTTTTTTCATTCCTGCAAAACAAGGTCAGCATACTTTGAGCCTTCCTAGAATAAAATTTTTACTCTACACAAATTTGAGCTTTTTGACCATTCATAAATATATGATGTTAGGTTCTTTCATGAAAATTTTCAAATGCAAATATAAAATCTAGTTTATTCTAAATCATCATGCATTGCAAGGAGGTTTAGTGAATTGGCAATACATTAGTCATTCTTTCATGATTTCCTATGCAATGTGGAAGTCTTTTGTTTGAAATCTGAATGGTACAAAGTTGGAGACAAACATTTGGAATATGTGAAAAATGTTTCAAGAGCTTTGGATTTATAGATTGAAAGATAATAGGGCTTGAAGTTAGAGGAATTTATTTTCTTGAAACTGCCCAAACATAGTTAACAAAGTTTGACTTCCTTCAAAATGTGATGGGAGAGTTTTTTTTTTTTTTTTTTTTTTTTGGTGATTGTACATCATGTTTTTATAGTTACATACTTGCCAAATTTTTGAAGTTGATGAGAGTTTTAGCATAAGATTCTCCAAAGATGCTCAAACTTCCCAAACTGCCCAATTTCTTTTAGGCAACAGAACTTTTGAACCAAGCATCCAATTGGAGAAAAAATTAGAATTCCACTTGGGGGATACATATTTGCACTTTGTGTAACAATTTTGAGAACATCCAATAAAGTTTAACTCCATATGACCCTACTTGTGTTCTCAAGTGGTTGTTGAATAGCCACTTGGTCCTTTAGGGGTTAAAATATAAAAAGTAGTGGTTACTTGCTTCTTTTATAACGTTAAAATGGATTCTTTAAACTTTTACACACATGTTTGTGTTCCATTTGAAATCGATAATTTTGACTTTTTATAATAGGTAGTCTCTATACTCATGCGTTTAAATGGTAGAGAGGTTATTTTTGGTAGAATAATACATGGAACCTTGAGCAAATTTCCTCTAATATTCCAAAAGTGTATTTTATTTCTTCATCCGTTCCAAACCAGTTGCTTTGGCATGTGTGGCCCTGGCATGAACAAGAAACCTTTTTGCAACCAAGCTTTAGTCTACTTATATACTCCCTCTGTCCCAATATAAAGCTCCAAATTAAGCATAGTTCTTGTCCCACTAAAAAGCTCCATTTTGCTAATTTCAATTGTTGAGAAAGCAGATGTCATGTCCAATGATCTCATGGGGGCAAGTTAAGCAATTAAAGAGCATTCCTCTCCTTACAAGCTTGGCCTTGCCCATATGAGGTACCATTGTTGCTACTAATCTTTCAATCATCAATAATGAGGAGCTAGCAACATGTACAATTATGGTACTTTTTGCATGGAATTTGGGTGCTCAAACGGCAACATCAAAACTTGAGATTTTGCACACATTTGGGAGATGGTATACTGATTCTAGAAAGCGTGTGTCATTATCAAAAACATTAAAATAGTGAGGAGCTGGCAGCCTTCACAAACTATGCACAAATTTGATACTTTTTGCATGGAATTTGGGTGTCTAAACAACAACATAAAAACTTGAGATTTTGCAGATATTTGGTAGGTGATATATTGATTCTAGAATGCATTTGTCACTAGCATAATGACTAAAAAATACAGTTAATCCCTCATGGAGAATTTTTTTGGAGTGTTATATTGGGACAGAGGGAGTAATAGATTAGTGTTGTCTGTCGGTCGTATTAGTTGAGGGTAAAGAATTTGGTGTTAACAAAACCTGCTATACATGTTAATAACTGCATGAGTAAAAAATGGCATGTGTAAAAAACTGCATGGGTAAAAAACCAAAAAGTATAAAAAAAAAAGAACGTGAATGATTACTATGTGGGTAAAATATTTGTGTAGGTAAAAAGTTAAAACACTTTTATGCGTATCTGTAATTGATTAGGCTGTTTGTCGGTTTGTGTTAGTTGCAACATAATGGAAACTTATGGGTAAAAAAATTGCGTACGGAAAAACTTGTTGCATGGGTAAAAAATTGCATGAGTAAAAAATGGCATGTGTAAAAAATTGCTTGGGTAAAAAACAAAAAAACAAAAAAAATTGCTTGAATGATTGCTATGTGGGTAAAAAATATGTGTAGGTAAAAAATCAATAATATTATTGTGCGTGAAAAAACAACGATGTTCCTTTTATTGTGTGGGTAAAAATCTTTGTGGGTACAAAACAAAAAATGTTTTAATGCAAGGAAATGTTTGCTAAACAAAAAAAAAAAAACTACCACATGGGTAAAATTTGAAATTAGAGTGCGCCGATAAAAAGTAAGAATTGCATTCTTGCAGGGGAAATGTTTTGCGTAGTTGGGCTTGAAATGATTTTGCTTCCCGTCGAACCGATGGGTGCTTATAACTATTGTCAAACATTTAAAATATGTTGCAATGAGACTCATTTACTTATTCATACATCCACTGTCAAAAAGCCTTGGGAGATAGGTTTGAGTATATAGAGGATTATTTTCCAAAGTGTGTCTATAGGACACACATGTCATACTTACACTGATAATCTTTTTTTTAATACAAATGAAAGATAATTCATTGCATGAATGATAATACAATCCTCCAGCCAAAAAAGTCTAAAACAAAAAATAACAAAACTAAAGATGGATTGACGAAAGTAACAATAACATGGAACTCAACTCCTACTAGTTAAGAGTAGCCTCAATGCCCGCACCATATTGTATCATTAAGATGAAGGTGACAAGAAGAAAAAAAAAATCAATAAAGATGGTAACAAATGCATCTAGTTGGAGTGCGCACCAAAGGAATGCTCTAAAGCAGTATTTTACAACTCATTATTACGCTTGCAAAATGAATAACAAAAAAAGGTGTCAACCTATGTCCGGGAGAACTGGTATTTTGTGTAAATTTGGTGTGTTGATATTTGCAAAGGAACTGATAATAAACTAGTTGAGATGGGTAGTGGAGGAACTGAACCCGGTACGAACACAGTAGTCATGGTGGCTGATCAGCGTCCAAATTATTTGGGGAAACTTCATCTAAAGAAGCCCTGCTATGTGGATATTAGTTGGAAGGAATCTTGTCCGAGAAAATGTCTCTTATTTTTTCCTATACGGATGAGCGGAACTCATGAAATTAGTAAATCCATTAGTAAGAGTAAGCCATAGAGTTGCAATGGAGTTGCAATGGTTGAATGTCAAATTAGTCATAGGCATTTGTCATTCTTTTGTTACCATGGATCAATCATGTCATGTCACGGATGTGTTAAACTTCATCACTATTTGTTTTCTTTGATGTGAATGGTGAATTCAATTAGTTGAAAATCACCTCTAAATTAGAGTGGACCAAAGGTAATTTAGAAATTTTTTGGTTGGCCAAACTTGATAAATGACATATACTATTAAAAAGATTTCAACAATATCTTTTCAATGACATGTTCTATATGGAGTTTAACAAAGTAAATAGATTTTGCATGTCTTTATTTGCTAAAGAAATATTTATCTATTTCATGTTTAAAACCTTTAGATTGTTTTGTTTTAATAATACACAATGCAATGCTTTTAATCTATGTACAACAAAAGATGTTGTTGCAACTCTCAATCTATAATTTTGAATTTCCACGCTAACTTTACAAGCAAATAAAAATAATTTAAAATTTCATTTTATAATCTTGTTACAAGTTCTATCCAAACTAAATTGCCAAAATTGATATTTTGGTAGATGATGCGCAATATGGCGTTGATAACATAAGAGTTGTATAAAATCTAGAATCAGATCAAATTTACAATCATAATGATCATCGATATCGTCACTACAAAAAGAAAAGAAACTCTCTTGTATGCCACATGCAACTAAACATTAACTATTCTAAGTCCATAAATAGTAGTTAAGAATTTGTTAAAAGGTGTTTGTAAAATATTGCGAGGTACTTACAAAGCATGGAGAGATATTGCCAAATCAAAAGACATGCAAAATTTGGGAAACATATGCAAATTATCAAAAAGTTTCCAAGGCCTAGGAACATATGAAGTTCATAGTCAACATAAATAGTCCATATTTAGTTTGATGCAGTATTTGTGAAATTTATTCAAAAATCATAATTAACAGACATCCAAACAAATTCTTCATAAATAGTTCTAAATTTAGTTGTTATTGTGCACTTGGGACTTTGTTTACATGTTTTGGTCCAAAGCATAACCTCCAATTGAAAAGTCAAAATGTCACAATATCAAAATGAAAATTACAGAAATTATAGATAGCAAAAACAAAAATTGTAATAGATGTAGAAATACCAAATTTCACTAGGCTTTCAAATGCACTCCAAAAACAACATTTATATGTGCAATTTTTTTTATACAAAGTAGACCTAACTTTGTTCTTCTATTTAGAAAAATTTATAAGAAAAAACTTGTTATTCTAAATCACAAAAATTTATAGTGAAAGATCAACTGCACAAAACTCCTTCTATATCAAAGTCTTTTAAAATTATTACTCTTCTCCAATACTCTCTAAATATTTTCTCAAAATCTTTAAAAAACTTTGATTCATCAAACTCCCATTCTTTCCAATTCTCCAAGTCACTAAACGATTCAACACTTGAAACCATACAACCCATCTTTAAATGTTTGTAAATGTAGGCATTGGTAACAGTACTTGCCACAACTTCTTTAGTTGCTTCCTTTGAAAATTTGCTTAGTGCTGATGATGTACTTAGAATAATCAAAACTACTATTCTCCTAGCACCAATCAATAACTTTTTTAGGGATGTGGTTTCATCTAGGCAGTTTGTGAAATCTTTTAAAGCCCACATTAAAAAATTAACATCCTGTGTGTTGATTTGTAGATTTGTTGAGCTTCCTGGTACCTTGTTTCTTGAACTTCCATGGGGTCTCATTTTTTTTCTAATTGGACTCATAATTCACAAAGTAACAATTTATATAAACAACAATATCAGAGAAAGATTGTAAAACGCAAAAATATAAGAAATCAATCAACTAAACAATAGTGTTTGAGAATTATATCCAGTTTATTTACTCAATGTGTTTTTATATAGGTTCCATTGCTATTTTACTTTGCAATCGATTTTAGTTTTAGAAATTTAAAATTTAAAAGCCAACTAACTTAGTTCAATGCCTTTTACTTTCAATGCCTTTTACTTTAAACCTACTGGAAAACGTTCGTCCTGCTCTTGTTTGTCCACGGCATGAACGATAGTTTGCACCGATTCTCGTAAAAAAAATATTACCTTGTTTTGACACTAGGTACTTAAATACTAAAAGAAATTGGGTGAAAAAAATAGACGAGGTGCCAAATGCCTCTCAAATAAACACCATGAGACTCAAGAATAGGATAAAATTTAATGGAATTAGCATATTATGGATGAACCTGCAAACGTGGATGATTCTATCCATTTCCCTTATTTTCCCTTACATGGATGAATTCTAGGGTGCATGTTGCTTGATCAATGAAAGAACAAAAAAGAGCAAGGGATTCTTGAGCGCCAGGTCCAGTTTACGTCAAGAGGCAAATGACATGAGAAGTTGGAATATGGGAGTTGTAATTTTATTTGGGAAAATTGATGGAGATCCTTAAAGTTTGTGATATTTGTATAGATGCCTTAGTTTTTCAGAAATTTGCATAATTATACTTGGATTATAATTTTCAAGTGTTTATTTTGTTATGCATGTCACTTCTTTCATGACCAACGTTGAAGCATGGAGCACAATAGAACAAGAAGGAAGTAGGGTGCACACTAAAGGAGAAGGAGATGACTCGCACAACAAAACAAATGCCCAAAAAATATGATGTGAGGGTATTTAAGCAATTTCTAAAACTAAGGGCATTTATAATTTTTTTGCAAACTTCAAGGGTATGCATCAAATTTTCCCATTTTTAATTTTATGTTCTCATCGCTCAAGTGGTAAGAGCTATACCTCTCAAAATCAACCCCTCAATGCCTAAGGTCAGCGTAAATTTTCTTGGCGAAAATTTGCCTAAATCTTTCCTTGAAACAGGCCTAGCAACCACAACACTAGAAAAAATCTCTGAAAAATGGATGAATTTGTCAAACCCCTCCCCATTTTTGCAGCAGATTCGCCAGATTTTGGATGAAAGTTACTAATAGTAGTAGATTTTATGGATGAACAAGTAGACGTCAATAATTCTATCCAAAATTTCCTTACCTACTGACATGGTGGGGTGCGTGTCACTCTATCAGTGAAAATACAAAAATAAACGCTGTTTAAGGTATCTCCAAATGCATTGAGAAGGACCGTATTTCAACCCCTGAGCATTTAGGCAATTCTAAGTAGTTTATAGTAGGGAAAATTTCATGGATACCCATGAAGTTTGCAATACTTTCATACATACCCCCTACTTCTTGGGAAATATCACAAATATCCTTGGACTAGAAATTTTAGGTGTTTGTTTTGTTATGCATGTCACTTCCTTCTCTCTTTGTGCACACACTACTTCTTTCTTGTTATGTGTGCACATAAAGGAAGAAGGGAAGAGGCATGCACAACAAAAACAAACACCCAAATTTTTTGGTCCAAACATATTTGTGATATTTTCCAAAAAACAGAGCTATGAAAATATTGCAAACTTCAAGGGTATCCATGAAATTTTTTGTAATACCAAATATGAATACCTTTATACCTTAGCATGAATTTTGACCTTTTAGCACAAATAGTAGGCTTTTTGCAACTTGAACCACATAAAGGAAAATCCCATAAACAAATCTTGATTTGATCACGACATTCTTGAGAAATCTAGTACAGTAGAACCTCCCTAAACTAATATGGTTGGGATTCCAAGAATCAGATCAGTTTAAGTAAGTTATTAGTTAATTTTGTGGAAGTGTAAATGAGGTAACCTTGAAGTTAGTGCCGAGATAGCATTATAGGTAGCTTGGGTTTTTTATATTATGGTTTTGACATTGAGATTTGTGTTATACATTAGTTTATAGAGCATATTAGTTTAAAGAGGTATTAGTTTAGGGAGGTTCTACTGTACACGGAAATTGGGAAATCTAGACATCCTCTATTGACAAGCTCAACTTGGCAAGCAAAATATCCTGGTGCAACTTAACTCTTAAACATTGAGGTGGACGTTTTGCGTCTGCTGTGAATACACGGGGCTATGTATCCACGGTCACTTGCACCAGCGTTTAACCCTTTCAGGACCATGCAACCATATTTTGGTTGCTGGAAGTGGTTTTTGGCCTGTAGATTGAAATCGCTCAATAATTTGGAATTTGGTCTTGAAGCATGCTTGTGATCACAAGAATTTTGCATCCATCTAAAAAAATAATAATGTAATTGGGTATGTGAGTTGACAAATAATGGCGTTTATACGGCATGGCTTCAAAATACATATCCAATTTTTGTCAAAGATGGATCAAACCAACAACACAATACATCAAGTATGCAAGAAAAATGTCAAATTTCAATTGCACAATTCTAAAAAAATTCAAATTGCTTAAAAAACACGCTTGTATTGTTTTCTCATACGATAGTAGTATAATTGTAGTGTTTGAAGATCTACTAAAATAATGTTGTCATTTTGGCTTTAAATTTTGTCATCCTACATTTAAAGCCAATTCTTGATTGTTTTCACCAATTGGATTTTCCAGGATAATCATCAAACTTCTTGTAGAATCGTATTAGGGTAGCAAAGAAAGTGGGTTTTTGACCCTTTTTGTCCACTTAACTACACCTTGTGATTGCTGTTTTTATCTAGTTTGTGTGAAACCAATCTTATTGTAAAGGTGGGAAACCCTGCTTTCTAGAAATGTAAGACTCTTTTCAATCAAAGCCTGCATGAAGCATTAACATTCAAAACCACACAAGCATGAAACACTAGAGATTTTATGCGTACTGCTCACTCATTCATTATAATGTTTCACCTCCAACGGTAGATCTAGTTGAAATTTTGGTGCTTACAGTAAACAAGGTGTACTTCCCATTCATACGGTTGGATTACTGAAAATGGGTCCATATTTGAGTCAATTGCACATCTATATTTACCATAACATTTAGTAGCTTGAAGAGAGGCTGCCGTTCCCTCTCTTCAGGTATCATCCACGAACTTCATCTTGACAAAAAAATAAAAAATAAATTTTCTGACACATCTGCCCCCCTTGATGTGTGTGCACTGAACTAAACCTCCCTTTCATAAACTCTAACAAATTCAGCCAAGTGTCCCCATAGCTAAAAAAGGGCGTGGAATATTCCACACCATTCTCTTGGAGGGAGGGCAGCCTTTACTAGTGCTACTGAATGTTATGACAGCCCCTCTTTTTAGTGGATTGTGTGAAAATAGGTGTGGTCCTTAACCTCTAAAGGACCAAGGGTGTTTTTTGAGAAAAAATCTCAGAAACTGCCAACTTTTAGTGCATTGCCCAAAATTGAAATTAAAACCCTTTTTTCTCAATTTCAACTATATAAAAGTGTGCAAAACAAATAAAATAATATGTGCAAAAAAAATCAGCCCATTTGACCACGTGGATTGTAAGATTATAATGTTTGAAGTGAGAAAAACTAATTTTTTTTCTTGCAAATCAAGGTCAGTAGATTTTGATCCTTCTTAGAGTAAATTTTTTGCTCTACACAAATTTTAGCTTTTTGACCATTCACAAGTATATGATGTTAGGTTCACTCACAAAAATTTTCAGATGCAAAATTGCAATTTAGCTTGCTCTAAATCATCCTCCAATGCAAAGAGGTTAAGCAAATTGGCAATACATTAGTCATTCTTTCATGATTTCTTGTGCAATGATGAAGTCTTTTATTTGAGATCCAAATTGTGAAAAGTTAGAGACAAACATTTGAAACATATGAAAAAAGTTTCAAGAGCTTTGGATTTATAGATTGAAAGATAATAGGGCTTGAAGTTAGAGGAATTTTATTTTCTTGAAACTGCCCAAACATAGTTAACAAAGTTTGACTTCCTTCAAAATGTGATGGGAGAGTTTTTTTTTTTTTTTTTTTTTTTTTTTTTTTTTTTTTTTTCTTTGACAATCGTACACCATGTTTGTATAGTTACATACTTGCCAAATTTTTGAAGTTGATGAGAGTTTTAGCATAAGATTCTCCAAAGATTCCCAAACTGCCTAAGCTGCCCAATTCCTTTTAGACAACACAACTTTTGAACCGGGCATCTGATTAGGGAAAAATTTACATTTCCACTTAGGGAATACATATTTGCACCTTGTGTAACAATTTGGAGAAAGTCAAATAAAATTTGACTCCATATGACCCTACCCGAGTTCTCAAGTGGCTGTTGAACAGCCACTTGGTCCTTTAGGGTTAACCCCTCAACGCCCCTGCAATTTTGGAGTATCTTAGAATGTGCTTGAAAGTGAACAAAATGCTGGCATTTCAATCAATTTGATCAATCTTCTTTGAAATGTAATTGTACAAACTCAAAGTAGACATGTTATAGATTGCATACAAAAAGAAATCACAACTATTTCACTTATGGATTGAAAGATTATAATGTTTGATCATGAGGTTGTTAAAACTGCAAAAGTGATTTGAAGTCTTTCAATCCTCTTTTTGCATCTCAAACCTAAAATTGAGGGTACCAAAAAAATATGAGTATGTAAAGTACAACATGCATAACCCTAATCAATTTACGGCTTTTCAAAATCTACTGTACAATTTTTTTAAATGAATTTTTAATGCAATTTTTTCTCCAAGTTCTAAGGCTCATTTCCAAGAGCCTTCAACACTAGAAAGTGAAGATTTGCAATGGACACCCTTGCACGAAATCTTGAATAGACAAATCATGTTAATTCATTTTCAAGATCATACTCTTGATGCTAAAACTAAACTTCAAAAACAATTTGGATATAATAATAACCACAAAAAAAATCTTGAAAAAACTTTTGGAATCCTTGAACAAAATGGGCGTAAAAACCGCCCCTTGGGTGTTGAGGGGTTAAAGGGTTAAGGGTTAAAGTCAGCCATTAAGGTCAAAGGCTCGAACTTTGTTAGGGCATTAATTCCGCTCACCTCCCCAATGATCTCCGTCAGTACATGTCTTATTCATAGCCTTTCCATAATATACTAGGGACGTACATTTGAGGAGGTGCACCATTTTAGGGCCCTATGACCTTTCCACTTCAAAATTGCATAACTAATTCCACATTGCTCTAAAAATACAAAATAACTTGAGTTAAATGCTAATTCCTCTTGTCTTTCTAGGAAAATTTACTGAAAAATATTTCAAGGAGTTCCACCACCCCAAAATTCAGTTTCAGCTCTTAAATGGTCGCTTTACGAGCCTCTTACCTTATATTACCTCCAGCTATTTCTGTAGCAATTGAAGAAGGATCCAGAAATATAGAATTTCCGGTAAGTTCACTTTTCCAGAAAGGAAGAATGTACTGTACAGTTGCCTTAAACCTGCAGCCTCAGAAGTAGGGTTAATTAAACGTACGTCTGCTTCATCATGAGCCTTCTAATTCAGACCCTTGTCATGTACCGGCAGCAATGATCGCCTCCCCAGCTGATTCCGGCTGCCCACAAGTGCTTCCATGAATCCATGTGCATTCGGATTTATTTTAAACTTGATGATCATGATAAGTTTCCTTGATACTTTCATTCATGATGAGCTGATCATGCAGTGCGGCATGTACTTTTGCTTGCTAGAAAAAAAAAACATCTCCATGTACCGAAATAGTGCTGCAGACTCCAACTTCCATGCTGCATTGGAATTAGAGAATTGTACAAAACAATGTTGTTCCTGCAAGTTTTTAGCAAGAAGCATAAGAGCAGCCCCTTTGAATAGAATGCAAAACGTTTTTTGAAACGTCACACTGCAAGTCACTTGAAGTATGTCAAATTCTATATTTAACCCCTGAGCCCCCGGAGTTGTTTTAGGGTTTAGGAGAAAATAGGGGTTTAACCCCTGAGCGCCTAGAGTTGAAATGAAAGAAGCTTGACTTGTGTGCAATAAAAGTGCCCTTGTGGATTAAAAAATACGATCCACAAGATCCGACCATATGAATTGTTAGTGGAAATAATCTTCATCATGCTGGGCTTGATTGGAAGTTGTTTCACCGGACGTGCAATGAGATTATAACGGTCAATATTGAGTTGACCCAGCTTTTTGAGGGACAATATACTATCATTTGGGCGCTTAGGGGTTAATGGCCACCAGAGCTTAGAAAATTACATTCAGAAAAAGTGACTGTAGGATTTGAAAAAGGACTAACTTCTTTATTGATGGGACCAGCCACGACTGTTTTCACCGTACACATCAAAAGAAAAAGTGAGAAAAAGTCAAAATCCCCAAAGACAGGATCTCGTTGCTGGGGCGCTTAAGGGCTAATCAATATGGAGTTGCATATTATATATGGAGTGTACTCAGACATTGCATTGGTCCACATGCACTTCATATATAACATGCAACTCCATATTGATCAAATATGGGGTTTAATTGATCTCCTCTCTTGAAGACACTTGTATTGACACTTGCATTGCGCCCCATCTGTGGCAATGGTTGTGTAGCTCCCTCTCACCCCATTTGTGACAATAGCAATGGATTTAAGTTGTTGAGTGAGCTTTTAGATCATGATAATTTTTCTTGATACTTTCATTCATAATAAGCAATGCGGCATGTACTTTTGCTTGCTAGAAGAAAAAAACATCTATGTGTACCAAAGTAGTGCTGCAAACTCCTAGCTTAGAGCCAACTTTCTTGTTGCATTGGAATTGGAGAATTTTGGAAACAATGGTGTTCCAGCAAGTTTCTAGCGAGAAGCATAAGAGCAGTCCTTTTGGTTTCACTTCAAATAGAATGCAAAAAGGTTTTTGAAGAGTCATGTTGCAAGTCACTTGGAGTACTTAGTAGCATCTCCCCTTCTTTCAAGATACTTGCATGACACCCTATTTATGGTAGTGGTCAACTCTGTAGCTCCCTCTTACACCAGTTATGACAACAACAATGGATTTGAGTTGTTGAGTGAGCTTTAGTGTGGTCTTAAAAAACCTACACAATGGTATGAACGTAGCAATGTAGCATCCCTCCCCAAAGTGCAAAAATTGATAATGGTGATGTGGTGGAGGCTTGGAGCAGCAAGTCTTCTAGCTAAAGTACTAATGAAGTGTCACTTTCCGTTTGCAATGGAGCTCCTCTTAGAAGAATTTTGAGAACCTAAGCAAGAATCATCACTGTGGCCAATTTCGATGTAGTAAGGAAGTTTGCTAATAACTTACTTCAAAGAAAATTTCCTCAAAAGCTCTACAACTTGCAACAGTTTTGACTTCTTTCTCTTTAAAACAAGTGACAATATCCCACTAAGGTAGTGGCACCTAAAAGTAACACCAACTGTTTAGTGATATCTAAAACTAAACCTAAAACTGCACGGTCTTGCACCCAAACAAGACACACATGCATTCCAACCTGAAATGCAAGTTAACATAAGGGAACACAATTTGTGTAAGTGGCAGTTTAGGGTTGCATGTGATGTGATCTTTTTGTTGTTGCTTTTTCAAGGGTCTAGTGTCAACAATAGGTTAGTCTAGGGAGTTACCTTCAACAGTCTGTAATTTATTCATACGATCTTAGAAAATTCCAGAAACAAATTTGCTTGCTTCCATGTCCATTTCCTAACATGCGTATGCCATAAGATTCTCAAAAGACCCTCAAAATCACCACATATGAAGTAAGTGTCACTTTTAGGTGCCGCTACCTTAATTACTACTTTAGAAAAGTAAGGGTTGCAACGCTTTTGCAATGCTTTTGGAATGTAAAATTATTTCCCATAAATTCTTATTGATGTGACAATTCTAGTAAAACTACAGTGCATGACACTTATAACCAACAACTCCCAATCCAAGTGATTAGCCTAAGGTTTTGTCAAAAAAAAATTTCAAAAATTCGAGTCTACCAAGATGAAGCTTAGGGTTTGTCCCATTTGGTGGTTGAATTATTTTTGAGCTAATAGATATATGTGTTGTGCTTTAACCCCTCAATGCCCCAATAGCAAAAATTTGTCTCCCTTTTCCGTGTAGTTTGTGGTACCCAAGACGTTGAGGGATTAATATTTCTTATTGGGCCAATAGTTGTTAGTTATAAGAGTCATGCACCGTACTTCAAAATCGTTGTCAACACATTCACAAAAGTCATGTCCGACATGGAAGCAACGGCAAATCAAGCAGAGACTGTTACTTGGAAGCTTTGGTTGCGTTCAATTTGTTGTCTCGGGACCTGTCTTCGTCTGCGGAGCAGCACTCTAAGCTCACATGAAGATTGCACCATAACTTGTGCGGTTCATGATTCGCTCTACGGATATCTGCAATGAATCTCTGAAGAAAAATCTGGAACGACTGTTTCGGAACATTAAATTTTTGAGTTTTGAGGTTTTAGTGGAAATACCATCGATATCAGGGAATACAATCACAGGTACCTGTGACCTGTGATTGAAGTCATGTGAGGGCTGACTTACAATGCTTGCACAATTTTGGTAAGATCCACTCAAAAGATCGATAATGGATACCCCTGAAGTTTGCAATATTAGCATAAGGTAGAAATACCATAAACGGTTAAAATAAAGCACCTTAGCCTGAAGATATGGGGAATTTTTTGAGAAATTAAGCTCAATTTGTGGAGAAACAAGGATAAGGAAAAGTGTAAAAAAAAGAAAAAAAAACTCAAAAATGAATATTTTATGCAACATAAATGTGGATTTAGGGTTTGGACCGATTTTGGTTTCATAGGTGCACCTTAAACGGCTACCTTTAGAACCTTGTTTCGAAATAAATTTGAACCAATCAAAAGCGAGGAAAGAGCATCTTTTTGAAATCTTTTTCAAAACCAGCTCTTGTTGGTTTAAGAACACTCTACTTTGTCATTATCGGGCAGTAATCATTTATGGTATTTCTACCTTAGATACCCCTGCTTTTTCAGAAATTGCACAAATACCCTTAGACAAAAATGTTCAAACGTTAGTTTTGTTGTGCATGTCACTTCCCGTCTAACTTCTTTTGTGCCCACACTGCTTCTTTTTTGTTTTATTACGGGGAAATTACAATAGGGGCACAAAAATGAAAAAAATTACAAATAGGGGCAGAGTTTCAAAATAATTACAAATAGGGGAGACCCCTTCAGTGAAATTTCCGGACTTAAACCTGTTTTAGAGAGGCTTTTAAGGTTTTTGGAAGTTGGCTAACATTTAATGTGATGTATTTAAATCGATCAATTTTCAGACCATAATTATACTAGACTTTACCAAAAAAAAATTGAAATTGTGCCCCTATTTGTAATTATTTTGAAAGTGTGCCCTATTTGTAATATCTTTCATTTTTGTGCCCCTATAAGTAATTTCCCCTTTTATTACATTCCCTTCTTCAACATTGGTCATGAAGGAAGGACAAGCACAACAACTAAATGCCTAAAAATTATGGTCTAAGCATATTTGTGTAATTTCTGAAAAAGCAGGGATGTCTATGCAAATATCGCAAACTTCAGGTGAAATTTTCCCAAAGGATTAAATAGTGGAATGATACTTGTGCATGGTAGTGTGGATTATTACAAAAGAAGAAATGCCCAAACTTGACCTGTAAGGTGGAACTATCATTACTTAGGAGTTTTGTTTGATTGTGAAATGACCAAATTTGGTAGTTAGAACTTGTGCTTTTGAGGACAATCCACTGCAATCATGCGACCTGTTGTAGCGGGTGATAAAACCTGCAATTTTGCTCCAAAGGGGGAGTGTAATATCTCATTGGAAATGCATTGTTGAGAGCTTTAAAATTGTATATCATACATCTAATGAGAAAAGAAAGAAAACTTCACCCATGGGAGTTGTTAAAGAACTGATGACAAGACACATTTTGAATGTTAGCACTGTTCAGATTTTAAAGCAATTGTGCTTGTTTTCTTCCTCCTCACAAGGAATTAGGGGAATTTTTTATTGTGAATGTAAGAATATGCTTTACAAACATCGAACTTGTATCTGCTCAAACTTGCCAAGCACATGAAAATCTGCCCCGAGGGAGAACTGATTAGAGATACAAGTGAGAGTCAAAAACTGAGAAAATGTATATTTGTTGCAACTCCCTCGTGCAATGAGTTTTTAGTTAGGTGGGTGTGAAATATCAAAGGAGAATCTCTTAATTTTTGTATGTTGATGTTAAAGAGTCGACAGATTGACGAGTGGTCCAAGAATAAATTATGTCCGGTCACTGGTGGGTGGGTTTGCTATATGGCCTTGAACTTTCAAGACTAGAACAATTGACTCAAGGTTGTTCAAATCTTAGTGAATAGGAGGGCTCTCCATGGAAATAAGTTTAGGGTAATGTTCAGCAAAGAGGGCATTACAAAAAGAAGAGAGGAGATGAAGGATGACAAGGAAGGCAAAGCTCAACGTGGAAACTTTAATCAGAACGTCCTTTCCTGTGAATGAAATTTTGCAACAGACTGAAGTTGATTCAATGGATATGAATGTCGAATCCGTGATTACGTAGAAAAGTTGTGCAATGCCTCTCAAAATCCAAATTTTGCAGCATAATCCGCCCTACAAAATAACACAAAGTGGCCTCCATGTTTGTGTTTTCTTGAAGTTTGTTGAGTTGTTGTGGAAAAATAAGAGAAACAGTGCCTCCATGAAAGTAATGTTTTCGGATTGCTTATATTCAGGTTAAATGAATAATGCTTATGCACAAAGTAATTGTTTAATTGAGTAAGAAACGTTCTATGTGCAATCTTAAAAGTCTGATGATATAAAAATGATGTTATGCTTGAAATATGTGAAGGGTCTGTATACAAGGAGCCCGCTCCTAGAATGCAATATTGCTCCTTGAAGGATCATCAATAGTAAGGCGTTAAAATTGGTATACAAAATTACATTTTCACCTCACACATACTCTTATCACTTTGGAGTGAACAAAGCAAGTTAGCGTCCTCCAATCAACGCTTTGCTAATGGAGCCTCAATTTGCCAAGTGATTTTGTTTTGTTGTTGTGACACAACTTCCTTCAAGAATATGTGCTGCCTATTGTTTTGTTTTGACTTTGATTTTGATTATAGGAAAGTTTCGTGGATACCCCTGAAGTTTGTCATGTTTGTATAGATACCTCTGCTTTTTCAGAAATTGCACAAATACCCTTGGACCATAATTTTTAGGTATTTATTTGTTCTGTTTGTACTTCCTTCATGACCAATGTTGAAAAGGGAATGTAATGAAACAAAAACAAAGCAACATGCGCACAAAGGAAGAAGAAAAGTGACATGCACAACAAAACAAACGCTTGCAAATTTTGATCCAAGAATAGTTATGCAATTTCTGAAAAATCAGGAGTATCTATGCAAATATTGTAAACTTCAGGGGTATCCATGAAATTTTCGCTTGATTGTAATGTGCAACAAAATAGGTGGAGAGGAGGTAGCTAATCAAGAAGATCTATTGTGACAAGAAATAAATAACTTTGATATTATCATCTTGTACGAGATTATTTTGTCCTTTTCCTTTTTATGATCTCCCAAACTCCAAATGTAAATTTTGAATGCAGCAAAAACTATCTGGGAACAATATAGAATTGGTTTGCAGTTCACTCTTCTTTTGTACAAAGAAGAGCTGTTGCTTAAATGCTGGATTTATCTTCTTTGCAAAAGTGCACATTCGCTGTTTGCATGTTAGTTGATGGTGGAACAACTGTCGCAATGGAGGAACTTCATTATTTAGAAAACGACACTGCTCAAGAGGCCATGAAGAAATTTATTTGTGCTATCTGTGAGTGCTTTGAGAAAGAGTACTTGAAGCCTTCAACAGTGCTAGTTTGAAAATGAAGATGAAAACCAATGCACAACGTGACGTCTCAAACATGTTTGCTTTCTCTTGAATACATGCTTGGGGCTTGAAAAGGATTGTCCCGTTGTTTGGTGTGGGAAATTTCAAGTCAAAAGCAAAAATTGATTAGTTGTCCACAAAGCAATTGCCAACCAATCACTATAGATTTGGCATTGTTTTTCTGGATTTCCAAGGGAATGAATAACATGCATATCTTTGGATGTTCTCCAATTCTTGCAAAACACTTGCATAATGAGGGCCACTACTTGACCTTTAAAGTGAATAACTGTATCTGCTCATGTTACTACTTGTTGTGTAATGGTATGTATCAACAAGATAGTTGTCAGGTGCAAAAGATTCAAAAGTACCGACAAGAGAAGAAAATTCAGTTTGCCAAGGTAAGGTAAGAGGCTCATAAACCGTGTGGTCATTTTGAACTGCCATGTAGGAGTTCCAAAGACCGTGCACTCAACTTCTTAAAATAGGTCATGTTCTTTATGTTCAAAAATTGTACTTCTGCATGCATTGTTTTAGAACCTCAAGAGAGTGACATGAACTACCACTAAGTGTGCTTATTGTCATAATTGAGTTCAAAACTATCTTTCAGTAAAATATAAATACATGTCAAACTAAAATAACTGAAAACTTGTTCTCAATCATGATTTGAGTATTAAAGTATGGAATGGGTGCTTGCACGCTTTAAGAGCCTTATTGAAGCATTCTTGACTTTGTAGTAGTTGCTTTTAGGACTCATGTGCTCCATTTACTAGCCGTCTTTGCATCATGCTACCACCTTTAATCAAAAATGACTATCTATACACCTTTTGCTTTGATAAATTGTAGTTAATTCATACATACTCAAAAAATTTCAATTTATATGGTCATAAAATTATTTCTTCTTTAACTTTCTACCAAAAATACTTCCAAGCTACTAAACTGGCTTGATTTTTGTACAAACGTCATCTTTCCCTAAAATGCTCGGTTTACGAGCCTCTTACAGTCCTACCTTATAAGATGTGTGCTAGGATGTTGAATGTGCATTTGGCGTTTTGCAAGCATGTTGGAAAATTATAAAGAATCTAAGTCTCTAATGGAACATCAATATCATGAACAAGATTATGCACATTTGCATTATTACGTACAACGAGATAGTGCAAAATAAATAAAAATTGGATATGAAGCTACGTTATGAGCAGGGAATTATACGTGGCCGTATGAGTCTGTTTTACCATAAGATTGTAGAAGCTACATTGATTATGGAGGACATAAATGCCCTCTTTTGCTTAAGAAACAATCATATCAACCATCTTTGACAAATTAAAGGAGATATTACCATTTAAAGTTTCTAATCTTTGACAAATTAAAGGAGATATTACCATTTAAAGTTTCTAAAGTTATTGAGGGTTCTATACATCTATAAGCGATTATGTTTTTTTCTCAAATTTGCTTTGTATATTACGCATACACTGCAATATGAGTTTAAAAAATTGTATTTTTTAAAAAACTTTTGCATGTCTTCTTTTTTACAATAATCAATATATACTACTAAGTGGGAGGATTTCCCTCTCTCTACCTTTTTAGAATCTTTTAGAACCTTTTAGTGTAAGTTGAAGCAACAAAGGACGTTCAAGACATAGAACACCACGCACCCTTCAACCATGTCTTTTTTCAAAAATCTTTAGAACTTTTTGGTGGAAGTTGCAATAATAACTGGTGGCCCAAATATAGAACACCACATGACCTCCAACCATGTGTTAGAGAATCAACAAAACGCCAAACACCCCTTTACAAAGTTTTAAAGAATAGTACTACAATGAAGACAATTGGTATATTTGATCTCAAAAAAGAACCAAAATGATGGTACATCACGGTTAGAGTTTAGAACAGTTGTGAGATATTGGTTTTTTGTAAAGTACATCACAATTAGATTCTAGACCAATTGATCTATGAGATATCAAATTTTTGTACAATTGAATATTGCTTTACATATACATCTCCATTTTGCGCAAAGTGTATGCCTATATACTAGTAATATATACATTTCAATCTGTTTCTCTTTTTCGATATTTGTGTTTTCTCTACTTCATGATCATGACATTGTGTTGCTTTGGAAGTGTGTGCTATATATGTTTCTTTTTCTGGTTTATGGTTTTTGAATTCTAAAATAATATTGAGGCTCAATTTGCAACACAATATAAGAAATTTGGTTTATGTGAATATATTTCAGACTTTGGTTTTTTTGACCGTATCTTGTTTTGAAGACACTAATTTTAATTTATGGACAAAAAAAACATAATATTGATTTGGGCATTGATATGTGTACCACACCCTTTGAACTACTGTACCACACCCCTGGGTAAATTTTAGAATTCTACCATCAAAAAGCTGAATTTGAGAATTTTGAATTTAGGTTTGGACTTAGAGACCATGATTTTGTCAAGAACCATAAAAAAAGTTGCAATTCAACAACACCCAATGAAAAAGCTTATGGTTTTTTATAAACAGAAGTAAAAGTAACACTTTTCTTCCTTGCTAAACTTTTTCATTAGGTGTTGTTGAATTTATGGTTCTAGATTAAATCATGGTCTCTAAGTCCAAATTTGAATTCCAAATTCTCAAATTCAGCCTTTTGATGGTAGAATCTAAAATTTACCCGGGGTGTGGTATAGTAGTTCAAAGGGTGTGGTACACATATCAATTCCCTATCTATCTATATAACATAATACAATTTACCAATATGGCAATCCTTTTACGGCAACATTTTTACCATCTGTGTAAATAAACCTGCATGGGATGAAAACTTGTGTAGGTAAGAACTTGCATGAGAAAAAAATATATGGGTAAAAAATTGTGTGTGGAAAAAAATGCAAGGATAAATAGTAAAAATGTAACAAAGTTACTTAGGTAAAAAAACAAAAAAAAATGCATGCATAATTATTACGTGGGTAAATTTTTGTGTAGGTAAAAAATAAATACTATTTTTATGTGTGAGAAAATAGTGGCATTCCTTTTATTGTGAGTAAATATGTCTATGGTTTACTGCAAGAGAATGTGTTGTAAACAAAAACAAATAATTTTTTGCATGGGTAAAGTTTGAAATTGGCATGCGGGTGAAAAGAAATAATTATTTTCTTTGCAAGGAAATTTTTTTGTGTAATTGGACCTAAAATTATTGCGTTCCGTCAGACCAATGGGTGCCTATACTAGTTGATTTCTATCAAATTTTATTGTGTGGGGTCCATAGTTTGAATGTACTATAAAAAAAAATTTCAAGATTTTGTCACAATGAATATATTTCAACTTTTGATTTTTTAAGGCACTTATTGTTTTAAAGTCACTCATAATATCTGATGAGATAAAATTTGTGAGCCTAATCTCTATCAAGTCGTAGTTTGAAACTTAAAAACTGGTTTTAATTTTATTGATAAAAACAATATAGTTTCACCTAATAGACAAGAAGTGTAAAAGCTATACTATATCTTTGCAACCTATACACACATTCGTTCAGTAATTTGAAAATCCATGCAGCTAGAAGAAGGGTGGTTTTTGCTCACAAAAATAAAAGACGTTTTATCAAAATTAAACTGTGGTGGCATTGGTAAATTCAATTACTGCTTTTAACTTTCTCGGTTTTGTTTATTATTAAAATTAATTATCACTTTCACAATTTTTTTTACATTACTATGTCGACTTCATTGTTTTTTAATCACCTCATCACAAGAAAAAAATTATATGTTTGTAGATTGGAAGAACAAAAGTAAAAAATAGGTATATTGCGTTCATTGCTTTAAAAGTCTAAATAGTCATAAGTCTAATGTTAAAACCTGTGTTATTGAACATACTCCAAAATTTGAAGATCCACCTATTATGACTTGGAGAAAAAATCCTAGTAACACAATCCCTATATTGCATTATGTAACTCAAAGTTTGAAAATAAAAACTTTATATGGCATATTGCAAGGCTTATATACCAATACCAAAAAGTATGTTTGCAAATCATAAACAAAATTTTAGTAAAATCTTCTGTAAAATATCAACTTGCCAAGCTTGTTTGCCTCACCAATCAAGTTTTTACTTCAATGTATAATCTAATTATCATGAAAAATCATGTACCTTGATTATAAATTAATGAAAGTGCAACAAAAAGAAGCGTTAATAAAGTTAGAAATCTAGTCATTTCTATTTATATTTGCACAAATATGGAAAATTTGCAAGGTAAATTTTATAGTAACATTTTTTTTCTTTTTTTTTAATTTTCTTTTTTTAAATGTATATCTTTGTAGACTTTTTGTTTTGCTTGAGTTGTATTCCGATACAACCTTTGTTTTGTTCTTTTTTCCTTTGATTGCAATCTCGAGGTAGTTAGGTGATTAGGTCGAGTCACCCAGTTTATATTTTAGGAGAATATGAAAAGCTGAACATTTCTCATTGAGCATTATCCCGCAGTTTTGTAAAGTTGAATTATGATATTGATGTAGTCATGTAATTATTTATTTATTTTAATGATGCTAATTGTAATCTATTTATTTTTCTAAATGAGACATTCTCTATAATGATGTGGTATTGGTGTGTGGTGCATGCTAGACAACATGATTGTGTGTTTAGGTCTTTTCAAATTCTATAATTGAAAAAGATTTTTGGCAAGGATAAAGTGTGTTGGATTAATGTTAATTTAATAAAATGGTCCTTGTGTAGGAAAAAATTACGAAATTTGAAGTACCAAAGGTCTCCTTTGTGTAATTGTTTTATAGGGGATTTCCCTTATAAAGCATAGCTCAATAAAAACTCCAAAAATTCATCAAACATAGGTTACCATGCAAATAATTGAATCCCCTAGCTAGGTCTTTGTGCATAGGGTAAAGCACCTCTTCAAGGGTCTTTTTCAAAATAGGGCATTCCAAGCTTAAGAACAAAGCTCAAAGATAGAAAACACTTTATTTTGAAAAAGGCCAAAGAGGAGGTACCTTACACATTGTAATGCTCCCTCTTAAAAGCAAGGCATTTGGGTAAGGGTGACCTTAATTTGGTTGGATGAGGACATAGTAATAATACAATGGAGGTGTGTCCAAGCATAATGGGAGAAAATTGTCTCCAATTTGTCTACAAAGCCAAATAGAAAGCTCAAGGGCCTTAAGACAAGAGTTGTTTTGGCTAGCACTTAAAGGAAAATTACAAAGCTAAGAGAGGAGGGAATGCTACATTGTGAGGGGGGATTCCTGAGCTATGAGCTTAGATTTTGTAAAAATACAAAATTTCACATGTAACTGTGTACATGAGGCCCTTTAACCCCTAAAGACCTAGGGCCTTTTTTTCTGTCAAGAGACCTACTCAATACTGCCATTTCTATGGCAAAGAGTAGAAAAGTTTGAGAATTTATCTCTTTGCATATGAACCATAGGATCTTGTACTAGACTAGTATAAGAATGTGTGAAGAAAATTCAAAAACTTTGACCGCACAGATTGCAAGATATTTGTGTTTAGAGTGTAAAAAACCAACTTTTTTGCACCTTGCATGATTGGATTATTTGATTTTGAATTTTTTTAACTTAAAAATTGTGCACCACAAAGTTTTGGGGTTTGTTTTTTTATGGTGGAAAATGAGTTGAGAATCTTTGGAAAAAAAAGATATACTTACTTTTCATTCTTAAAGAAAACATTAAGTAGAAGAAAGTATGAAATTGAACAAAAACTTAAATTGTTAATAACCTTGCAATGAAATTGAAACACAATAATCCCAATGATAAGATTATTTGATGCCAAGGCCACACAGAAAACGAAGCCAGCTGTTTCGGCCGGAGATTCTGAAAAACGACGGTTCCAGCAGGCCACACAGGATCCTACAAAAACGACCGTCTCTTATTCCCGGTTGGGATGAGATGATATGGCATTTTGTGAGAGCCAAAGTGAAACTTTTAAACTTTTTCACAGAGAACCGTAAAAGTAAAAATCTGCCCTTTATGTTGACAATGGTCAATTTTGTTCTTCTCCGTGGTCTAGACTAAAACCAGATCTCTTAATTCAAACGTAAAATCAAAACTCCCAAATTCAACCTTTCAATGACAAACATCTAAATTTTTACATTCTTTAGGAACTAAAAAATATGAGATTTTCACCTTAGTCTTACAAAACAGCATGCCATCTAATAGCAACCCTCTTTTTTTGTATTAAAATATAATTAAATAAATCACTACAACACAAGGTATAAATTTTTGAATTAAAATATTATGAAACTAAAACTTCATGAAATTAAAGGGAATTGATATGAGCACATCCGGGGTGAATACATGCACAACCCCCTAAGGTAAATTGTAGGTTTCTACCATCAAAAAGTTGAATTTGAGATTTTTGAATTCAAATTGGGATTTAGAGACCATGATTTAGTCTAGAACCATAAAAAAAAGGTTACAATTGAACAACACCCAGTGAAAAAGCTTAGGTAGGGGAAAGGTATTACTTTTACCTTTGTTTGAAAAAAAAAAAGAGAAACTTTTTCATTGGTTGTTGTTCAATTGCAACCTTTTTTATGATTCTAGATTAAATCAAGGTCTCTAAGTCCAAATCCAAACTCAAAATTTTCAAATTCAACTTTTTGATGATAAAAATCTAAAATTTACCCATGGGATGTGCATATATCAAGTGATCAACCCCTTGGTGTGCCCATATCAATTCCCAAATTAAAACATGTTACATTTGTTTGGACTTGCATGAAACTATAATGATGATTGATTAATACAAAAACAAATACACAAACTAAGAGTTTCACATGAAGCACATGTGGCCTAGAAGTTTTTTTGTATGTACCTAAAAGCATCTTATTTTTGATAATTTACATTTTTTGTACCCAATGTAGAAGTTAAGAATCTTAAGACTTAGTTGGAAATTTTGTAACTATTTTCTTTTGTTCAATGTTATTTGTGATTGAAACATCCCAACAAATGTACAAAAAGCAAAAATTCAAAGTATTGAATGCAATGTGGGTTTTATTGAGCATGTCACCTTTTTAAAAGTTTTTTGCCCATTTTTAAAAAATTGCTATTTTTATGTTGTTTTCAAAAACATTCCACAAAAAATATTTACATAATCAAAGTGTTACACAATAAATGAAATGACTCATCTATCCTCCAAAAACATTGTAATCAAACTTGACTTTTACAAAACAAAAAAGGAGAAACATTATTACTATGCATTTGAAAGGTATTCCCCCAAATTTAAATCTTTAGCACAATATTAGGTAAATTGGGAAAAATGGAGGGACCATTTTGTACTTGACCTTAATCTTACATCTGTGAAATCTAGGCATAATCACTGCTCAAAAGATGTAATTATGGAAGTTCTTGGAGGTAATTATTGAGACTTCACTATTATATAAGAAAATGCATGCTTGTTTTTTTGTATTATGTTAATATATACATAATGGCATAAATAGTGAAAGTCCTCAAATGTATTTTTTTTCCCAATTCACCTAATATTGTGTTCTTTACAAAATTGTGAAACAACATACAAAAGAAGACTCTTGAAAATTAAAAATAAACACAATTTGTTTTTAATTAAAAAAATTGAAATCGAAATCCAATTCATTTGTTTTGAAAAAACAAACAACTTTTATACTCCCTATACTCTTGAGTGAGTCCTTGGAGCAAAATGCATTAACCCTTAAGCGTCAAGTGGGTCACCGTGGCCTGCCTTGACTTTGGCTTCTACAATTTTTTGCAATTATGCACCAACAATATTGCCTCAAAAAGTTGCAAAAGGCAATAGTATACTCATTCCATGAAAATTGTAATAAAGGCAACTTGAGACCTAATTGAGTGATTTTGAACTTGGGGTAACTAAAGTTATGAGTGTATATGGTGAATTTTATTTTTGCCTTCCATGGTGCACTACGCATTTGTGATCACTTCTAGAAAAAAATCATATCAAAATCAGTTTTTTTCTGGGCTATAGAGGCGTTTTTCGGAGGCAACGGACGTTTTTCGTTTGCGTCAATGTTTAGGGGTTGAAACAATAAATTCCACACACGCAATAATGAATCATGTAAAAGACAGTGCCATTTGGCACTTTTTCCAAGGACAACTATGCCGAAAAAAGCAATTCCGGTGCAAACCGCTTGTTTTAAAGCTTCTCAAACCGGCGTTTGGAGCCGGAGTTGTGAAACGATAAAGGTAGCTAAAAAAGGGAGAATATGCGCGTTTGACTAGACGTAGCCTCAAAAACGTCTGTTTTCATCTCTGTGTGGCCCAGCCTTGAGAGAGCAAACTTCACCCTTTCCAACAACTTTTTTTGAAAAATGTTTAACTTGCATCCAAATATGAACTTTATAAGTGATTTTTTCAAGAAGCTGCTTGAATTGCCCAAAAAACAAGATTGTCCATAACTTTCTCATAACTAGTCCAAATGGAATGAATCAAAGTTTCAAATGTAGAAAAAACACTAACCTATAAGATTTTTTTTTTTTTTTTTTTTTAATCAAGTTTTTGTATATATTTTTTTTGCCCGATCTCCATAAATTTTTGCTTATCTGAACTTAACTTTTGCTCCTGGGCATAGATTGGAATAAAAGTTGTATTCCCCTAAAGCTAATGTGTTTTTCTATCTTCAGAAAAAGTTTCAAAAAATCAAAACATAAATTGAGGCCTAAGGTACCTGCCCGAAATCCGATTTGTCCCCTGAGCAGACAACATGGCTTTAGGGGTTAATTGTGCATTTTGAACTTTTGTCTTGGGAGAAACTTGATTTTTTTTTTTTTTTTTCCATTGGTTTTGAGCTTAGAGTTGGTTTCCACTCACAAAATCTTGGCTTATTGCTCATGGCTCACTATTTTACGCTCACCAATTTAGTGTTGTCCCTTGGGGAACTAGTTTCTATGAGCTTGGTTAGGTATCCTCTCTTATGGTTAAACTTCATGCAGTCTTTGGCAACACTAGAGCTAATTGCACATTAAGATTGCAAAATCCTTTTAAAAATTGATACAAAAATACATATGTAACAAGGTCTTCCATTTTCTATTTTTGCTTTTTGGGGCTCTTACTTGTGCCTCAAGTAAGGACACCATCAAAGTTTTAACCACTAAACGTCAAGGAGGACAAAGAACGTCCTCCGGCTCTGAAAAAAGATTATGTGATTCAGAAAAAAGTTGTTTTTCATCTTTTTTTTTTCAAAAGTGACCATAAACACATGGTCCATTATATAAGACAAAAAATTACCTCTTGAGATGCATTCATTTTTTTGTAACACAAATTGTGATAAGATTCAAAAACATGGTGTTAGCTCCGAAGCTGCCCTTTTTGCAATTTTCATGAGTTCACCATACATTGTTGACTTTTCCAACTTTTTGAAGCAATACTACTAGTGCCCATGTGCAAAACACTATAGACTGCTACAGGCAAGGCAAGCCATGTTGATTCATCCGTCCTTTAAGGGTTAATCAAGCTGACCTTTAGCAAATAAGCTACCTCACATCATGGGTTTTTTTTTTTTTTTTTTTTTTTTTTACAAGACTGCGTTCTTATCAAAGCATTTTTTGGGTTTGACAAATTTTACTAGATTTCTGTCTATAGGCCATTGAGTGTTAATCTCTAAAAGGCCATTGTCTCTACGTGGGATAAAATAGATTTTGGATAGGCTTTTTCTATTAGAAAATTTGATCAATTTATTTGAAGTTTATTTCTAAAATAAACTTGTGCAAGGGCTAAACAAGAGCACAATTTCAATTGAAATCAAATTCACAATTCAAAAGTTATTGGTGTTTTAGGTGCTTTTTTTGTTCAAGGGGCAAGCTAGGCATGCCAAATTTTGTTGACTTCTCTCAAGGACCACCAATGAAGGCATGACCCTTCATTGGAACATACCAAGAGCAATAGTGTAATAGATAAATTCACTTTTGTATTTGATAAATACACTAACTTTTGAATTGCAACAACTATTAGAGATTTGATTTTCTTTTTCAATTTTTTTTGTGGTTGTTAATAAAATTAAAACCTTCCAATCCACATCTAGGATTTCCAATTTAGCAAATTCAATCATTAGAAATTTGGTTGGCAAAAAACCTTAGTGAAGTGAGATTTTTTAGCACATGTACTACAAGGAACCATGGTGGAATCTACAAAAAGTTGACAAAGATTGTGACCTATTCTATAGTATACTGTAGAATAGGTCACAATCTTTGTCAACTTTTTGTAGATTCCACCATGATTTCCTTGTCGTACATGTTCGCATTGCAAGCTCATGAAGGGAGTGTTCCAAGTCTGTGTTGGTCATGAAAACTTGTCGAAATACGCCTAGCATAATTTAGAGCATGTTGGAAAAATCTCTTCCGCATCCATAGTGCAAAAATTGTTCACAATATGCAATCAAAGGGACTTGAAAATTTGAGGTAGATGTCGCAAAAATTATTTGTACTAATTCCAAATGCTCATATCTCTCAATCTGTACATTCAAACTTCATGGAAATTTTACCATGGCTTTTTGCATATGTCCAATACGAGGCCCTACATATTGATTTGTAAAAACAACAAAAATATTGTTCTTGTAATCAAATGACTAAAGTTGATAGTTTTTATGGTTTAAAAAAAAATGGGTTTGAGCTTTTAGGAGTTAAAAGGAGGGACCAAACCACATTTGTCCATATCTGTCAAAATTTGTCAGAACTATCACCAATTTAGCTTCTTTTTGCCAAAAAAAATGCTAATGTAGGAGGCTCATGAATGGAGCATCTAAGGGTTGAAATTGGATTTTGGGGAGGTGAAACTTCTTGAAATACTTTTCAGTAAATTTTCTTTGAAAGACATAAAGAACTGGCATCCAACTCAAGATTTTTTCATATTTTTGGGAATTTTGTGGAATTAATTATGAAATTTTGAAGTGGAAAGGCCATAGGACTCTAAAATGGAGCACCTACTCAAATGTACACCTAATGTACATTGTTGAAGGGCTATGAAAAAGAATATGTACAAATAGAGTACATTTGAGGAGGTGCTCCATTTGGGCTAGGTTTTCATGGGGACCGGAACTAAAGGGAGGATTCAAGGAAAAACTCTGAAATCTTTATCAGCCATAGAATTTAGAAAAGAACCTTCAATCAAGGGTCCAGGCCTCTATGATGGAAGTTGACTTTCTCAAAATTGGAGGCTGGAGGTATAGCCCAGACTCCTCTAGCCCCACATGAAAACTGGCTCTTAGGCTGGGTTCAGATTAGCGACCGGCCGAAAATTTCTCAAACATGATTGGTTGAAATTTGGGTTTTGTTCCTTGCTGGGTTTAGATGGAGGGTTTGTCCAGTACTTTTACATCCATCTTCACCAACCAATATAACCATGTTAGCAGCCAAGATAGTGAAGTTTTGGGGCCTATTTCAAGGGTGGTATCAAACTTGATTGGTAAAGGCACACTCTTGGATGACACACAATTACATGGAAAAGTTCTATTAGGCAAAACATTGGACACGTTGCTGATTTCAGTCTCTCGGCCGGTTGCTAGTCTGAATCGGGCCTTAAAGGCCCAATTCAGATCGGGAAGCGGAGAAGATTTGAGAGCATGTTATTGGCTGGCTAGAGGGTTTAGGCCACTGGAGCATTCAGACTGAAGTGGACTGCCACTTGACAAAATTGCCATGTCATCGCTTTGCCCGCCAAATCTGAGAGAAGAACTTGCTTGTAATGGTGAAGATTTGGGGTCACCTCCCAAGGTGACCCCAAATCTTGGTCGTCGGCCAAAATACTCCCTCTCACATGAAGTGAGGTAAAGACAAAATCATGTCAACTAAGAATAGAAGGAATAAAAGTGCTCCTCCACCGGACCTGCGGTGCCTGGTGTGAAAACATGCACCGGATGGACAAATCCATGACAACATGACAATAAGGGGTTTCAAACATAAAATCTGGCCTTTGAACTTCTCACCTCACAGGATCTCTGCTAACTAGTGAATTGATTTTGTTCCCTTGCACGAGCAAAGTCTGAGACACCCGTGTTTGCGAAAGTTTTTACAAAAGAAGTTTTGGGGTTTGAGGAAGCAGGTGAATGAGCCCTGCAAAGCCACAAAAGTGAGTTTCTGAAGTTCACTCCTCATGTGAATCACATTAATCCTTTAACCCTTTAGTGCCCAGTTGACCACTTTTGGGTTGATTTTGGTACTCCGTGGTTCTTGTCATCTTTGTTCTATTTAGTTTGCAAAAACACAGAACGTAATGGAGTTGGGGGTTTAGTTTGTGCTTCTATTGGAACAAATTTCAAAGCAAGGCAAAAAGAAACATGGTAGCTATGCGTGTTTTACATATGAAGTTGGGAATCTCATACGGGTGTAACAAATGAAATACTAGTTTAGTGCAACCGCAACGTGATCCCAAAGCCCACGTATTGCACCCAAAGTATCCAGTGCTAACTCTCTAGCAATTGTGCAGAAGATGCATGGTTTATTTAGAATTTCTATGTGTAGCGTATTTCAGCTACAACATTACGTATTCTATGATTCCTTAGGCTCTGAAGGTTTGCAATGCTAAATGTGGGACTTTATACCTCAAATGACACCCAATGTAGATGATATTGACCGATTGGATTTTGGGAAACATGTTCCATGCATGCTGTATTCAACCGTATATGTGGCCACATTCGTATTCTTCCAATGCTCAATTTCACAAATCATGTCATGAAATGCACAAATTGCCTCAAATTTTGAATTTTTTTTGGAATGCAGTAACCTAAAATGGGGTAATAGCCTGTACGATTTTCACCACTATCAAAAGTTTCAATTGCATGATTGACACTAACTAGTTAGAGTGTCTCACGTTTTTGCACAACAAGTTTTTTTGGATCATCAAGCTTCTCACAATCCTCACATGGAATTGTTCCGCTAGATCAATTTTTTTTTTATATTCATGTTGCCAAAGTTTATAGCTTTCATATGTCCGGTCCGATCTGATTTTAAAACCGCAGATTTTGTCCTTGAATGTGTTTTGTAGACAGTATAGTGAAAATTTGAGGTGCCCCTCCAAATGGTTGACGGGCACTAAAGGGTTAACAACCACACCCATTTTCACAAAATCCATTGAAAACAGGGGCTGTAAGCTTAGATTTGGAATTGACTCAAATATGGACCCATTTTCAATAATCCAACCGTACAAATGAGATGTACACATTGTTTATTGTAAAGCACCAAAATTTCAGCTAGATCTATCGTTGGAGGTGAAACATTATAATGATTGAGTGAGCCGTATGCAGAAAATCTCTAGTGTTTCATGCTTGTGTGGTTTTGAATGTTAACACTTCATGCAGGCTTTGATTGATAAGAGCCTTACATTTCTAGAAAGCAGGGTTTCCCACCTTTCCAACAAGACTAGTTTCACACAAAATAGACAAAAATAGCAACCACAAGGTGTAGCTAAGTGGACAAAAAGGGTAAAAAAACCCACTTTCTTTGCTACCCTAATATGGTTCTACAAGAAGTTTGATGATTATCTTGGAAAATCCAATTGGTGAAAACAATCAAGAATTGGCCTTAAATGTAGGATGACAAATTTTAAAGCAAAAATGACTACAACATTTCAATAGATTTTCAAACACTACAATTATACTACTATTGTATATGAACACAATACAAGCGTATTTTTTAAGCAATTTGAAATTTTTTAGAATTGTGCAATTGAAATTTGACATTCTTCTTGCATACTTGATGTATTGTGTTGTTGCTTTGATCCATCTTTGACAAAAATTGGATATGTATTCGGAAGCCATGCCATATAAACACCATTGTTTGTCAACTCACATACCCAATTGCATTGTTATTTTTTTAAATGAATGCAAAATTCTTGTGATCACAAGCATGCTTCAAGACCAAATTCCAAATTACTAAGCAATTTCAATCTACAGGCCGAAAACCACACCCAGCAACCAAAATATGGTCGCGTGATCCTTAAAGAGTTAAGAGTGAAGTCCAGAAATGAATCACCTTGCAATTCACTAATAAATTCATAAAGGTGAATTACGATATAAATCATCTAAAAAAGTTTAAGTTTGAAGCCCCTCATCTTCCCTCCAAACTCAACCCGATGAAGCACCAGACGACCAATGCTTTTTGGCCGGTGACACCGGACGTCCTGGTCTGAATCGGGCCCTCAGAGCCTCCTGCCTTATGCTTCTTTCGCTTTGAAGAAGACGTGGATGGATGTCCTTTCTTGGAACTACAAACCGTGCGACGAAACATTGATGAAACCACACACGGATGAATGAACTGTCTAAGTACGGGGTTCAACATGGATGAATACGCGTTCAGATCGGTGCTGATGGACGAACGGCGTTTCTTGGCAGCCACGGTGCTGTGGCCGTAGCTCGGGAGTCTGCCAAGCCTTTGCAATCGCAATCGTCTTTCGGCGAGGCTGCGCGGCGTGTGCGCTTGCTTGCCCGCTTCCGCTTCTCGCTTGTACCGATCACTTCGTTTCCTGTCCTCGTCTCATTTCTAAGGTTTCTACAGAGCTTCACACTGATGTCTTTGGAGCCTTATAACCTCAGTTCCTCTCGAAAAATCACACACCACCAACCCTTGTTCTTGGTGACGTTTCCGGATCGGAGGAGGTGAATTAAGTGTAAGAGTTAGCGGAAGAACTTCTTCTCATATCTCTTTGGTTTAATCAAGTTTACGTAGCCGGAACAGGCTTTTTGGATTTTTCTAAACCCTAAAAGTGACTGTGGAAGTGGAGTTCGCGCTGATTTGGAGATGGCGGGACGGTATGACAGCAATCCGTTCGATGAAGACGACGTGAATCCTTTTTCTGTAAGTAAGCTTAGATTGCAGCTTGGATCTTGGACTTCCATTTGCCTTTTGTTTCCTTTGAAAACGTTGTGGTAGATTTTGTATGTATCTTGGACAGTAATGCTCTAAAATGTTGCGAAGGGGACATTTATTCATCCATCCATTGATTTTCTTAATTTCTTTGAGTTAGTAGGTTAACCTGGCGGTGAACATTAATTAATGTATACAGAAGATCTTGGGGAAATTACAAATAGAGGCATGAAAATGAAAAATATTACAGACGATGTGAATCCTATTTCTGTAAGTAGATTGGAGCTTGGATCTTGAACCTCCATTTGCCTTTGTTTCCTTTGAAAACGTTGTGGTGGATTCTGTATGTATCTTGGACAGTAATGCTCTATAATGTTGGAAATGGACATTTATTCATCCATCCATTGATTTTCTTAATTTCTTTGAGTTTGTTGGTTAACCTGGCGGTGAACATTAATTAATGTATACATAAGATCCTCTGAAGCGACTCGGATTTTTGTTTCGGAGATTGTCTTGAAGCGTCTAGTTGTAGTGTTGAAACATCGAAAACTAGTGAACTAGTGATTTTCTTGGAGAAAAGTAGAAATCATAGAGTTGATTAAGAGCTTAATGCTGAGTGATCTTTCTTGTGTCACGACCTATTTTGATGTCGGAATAATATCAGTGATAGCCTCGGCTTTTTGTGGAAGTAGAGGTGATTGAGTTTGTGGATGTTGTGCAGGATCCAGTAGTGCGATCTCAGGCGGGAAAATCACCCTATGGCTATGACAACGTGAGTTGATCTGGTGGCAATTTGGAGTGATTGTTTAGTTTGCTGTAGCTTTAGGTTCTAGGTCTCATGTTATCAGGCAGTTCGTTTGCTTGACCTAGTTTGGGTATAGTTGTCTTGTTGGAAAGATTTTGGGGTTTGGTTGTTGTGTTGTTTGATGTCCAATGTTGCGCATGACAAATGTCAAGTAAGCATGACATTTTGTCTAATAAGGCCATATTTAATCCCTAAACGTTGAGGAGGACAAAAAACGTCCTCCGGCTTTGAAAAAAGATTCTGCGATTCACAAAAAAGTCTTTTTTCATTTGATTTTTTTGAGAAGTGAGCATACATGCATGGTCCATCATGGAAGACAAAAAATTACCTCTTGAGATGCATTCATTTTTTTTTGTAACCCAAATTGTGATAAGATTCAAGAACATGGTGTTAGCTCCCAAGCTGCCCTTCTTGCAATTTTCAGGAGGGCACCATACACGGTTGACTTTTCCAACTTTTTGAAGCAATATTACTGATGCCCATGTGCAAAACACTATAGAATGCTACATGCAGGGCAAGGCACGGTTATCCATCCGTCCTTTAAGGGTTAACAATTGAGATAATTTGAAAATTTACTTCAAACATGACCCAAAATTTAGAATCTAATAAGTGTTTATTAAGTTGAGATACTTCAATAAAATGAAACGTTAATATGTCAAGATGGGGAATAGAGAGTGCTTTATTTAAAAGTCAAACTTAAAGTTGACTTTACTAGACGGACATGGGTGTACTAGACGTTTTGGATGTAGTGTTTGTCATATTGTGGCCATGTCCAGGACAACAACCATTATATCCTTTTTGAATGAAGCTAGTTGTTTTGATCTGTGTTTCTATCATGAAATTTGATTATTAGGTCTGTAGAGGAAATTACTGATAGCCATGCTGTTGGTGTTCCTAGAATAGTTGGCATTTTTCACCTCGTTTGTGATCAAGATTTTGTAGTTTCGGTGTAATGAAAATTCTGCGTATCGCAATCTGGTCTTCGTACTAGGAGGATCCTCATTATGATACTGGACACCATCCATCATCTCAGTAAACACTTAGTGTAGGGTTTTTCATTATTCTTTCTTTTTGTTGCTGGAAGGTTTAAGGTCCTATCCTCAATGTTCTTATTAGAGGATTTTTATGATTCGGTCATTTACAGAGTGTGCCACAGGTGAATACAATATCACCTCTTCCGCATGAACCAGTTTTTTCAAACGATGCAACGGTGGACATTCCCCTTGGTAACGCAAAAGTAAGTTGTTATGATATCATCTTTTGTCTTGCCTTTCTCGTTCGGTGCCCCTTTTTCTGATGTTTCAACAGTCAGTTGCCTCCACACTCTGCGCGTTGTGTATTGTTCGTCTACCTTTTCCTCTTTTTTTCTGTGTTGATTCTAAGTGATTGGTAGTTTTCTTGATCTTGGCAGGAACTGAAAAGAAAGGAGAAAGAGCTCAAGGCCAAGGAAGACGAGCTAAAGAAGAAAGAGAAGGTGTTGTGATAAGTGCTGTTATACTTGATAGGATGCAGTTTCACTTTGTACTGTTGTGGAATCTGCTGAGTCCCTGTATATGGATAGGAATACACCTTGGCCAGCTTAAGATGTTTGAGAATGTTTAGGGTGATATGGCTGCAATGAAAGGGGTATGGATACTAGGCTCCTTGATTTTGAAACCGATAACTGCTCTTTAGGGTAGGATTTTTCAGGTACTAATTAAAGTGTTCTGCTGATTCATAGGAGCTAAAACGGAGAGAGGAGGCAGCAGCTAAAGGTTCGTGTTTGGTTTGTATATACTTCTAGAAGTCGCTATAGACATTGGTATTTTTGATATGCACCCTGATGTGATGTTTTTTTATTTTTTTCTTGTGATAATATTTTTGAATCTCGGTTGTAGATTAGGGGAAAATTTACTTGGAGCTAGGTTTAGGTTATCTTATGGTTGAATGTGGGTGGATTCTTACATTAAGCAGCTTGACGTTGATTGTTGGTTTTGGTGAGCATTGTTCAGCTGGTATTCTTATCGAGGACAAAAACTGGCCTCCATTTGTGCCCATCCTACATCATGATATTGCAAATGACATACCAGCACATACTCAACAATTACAGACCTACGCTTATTACAGCTGGTTAGGTATGAATCTTTACTGCAGTGTCTAGTGACCTCAGTTCCTGATTTTAAGCTATGAACTTGTCACATATCAAATGATTTAAGAATGAGTGTGAGCACGGGTTTAGGTTATACCTTCCATGTGTGTTTCTAGTTCAAGACAATGCTATCAAATGCATCTATTTCATTGCATACTGACGTACTATTGTGGCTCTGTGCCAGGAATATTGCTTTGTCTGTTTTGGAACTTCGTCTGCACAACAGTTGCCTGGATTCTAGGCCCTGGCGGTGAGTTAGTTTACCTCCGATTTTTCTTCTGACATTTCTTGTATCCGAATCTTGTGTGTTTATTTGCGTGAACTGCCAGATATGTTTATCTAGTTTGTAGGCTAATGATTTTATTGTGGTGATGGCAGGCGTGCAAATATGGCTTTTGGGTATCATCTTTGTACTAGCAGGCTATCCTCTTTCCTACTTTCTGTGGTACAGGCCACTTTATCGTGCAATGAGGTGTGCAGTACGGACTTAGATACCTCTTCTATATATGTTGTGAACAATCCGCTTGTGTATCTTCTGGTTTCTACTGTTTTCAGATCTGCACATCAGTACAGGAAGATAATCATTGTTGATACTTAATGGATATTGTGTTGTGACAGGTCTGACAGTGCCCTAAAGTTCGGTTGGTTCTTTATCTTCTACTGTGTAAGTTCAATATCCACGTCTCAATATGACGGTCACTTGCATTGTGACTTGATTGAACAGTACAATTAGATCCATATTATGTACTATCAGTATTTGGAGGTATCTACCGAACAGATAATTGCACATAATCTTTTTGGTTTATTGATTTTGATTTGTATTCAATACCTTGCAGCGTCATATAGGACTTGATGAACTCTCACGAATATTCTAAACGTTGTGCTCGTTTTGTGTTGACATTGTATAGCTCCATCTTGGATTCGTTTTATTGGCTGCTGTTGCTCCACCGATTTTCTTTAAGGGGAAATCTCTTGCGTAAGTGTGCACAGGACTAATTAGCATTGATCCTATTTGGGACTTCGGTTTGTTTGTAGTTTCTATTGAATTTATGAGATGTGCTTAGTAGGGGATCTCAGTTGCCAGGAATTCAGGTGTTTGGGTGTTTTTATAGATACAGGTTCATGTATGTTGTGTTTAGCTCATAAGTTGTATTGTAAATGCAGGGGACTTTGGCCTACTATTGGCTTATTTGGAGAAAATACCGTCGTTGCTGTAAGTCTTGCTCTTCAGCTCTTATTTGTTCCTTTCTAGTATTGATTCTGTCACGTTTTAATTTATCTCTTATCAATAAAACGCTAGGTGGCATATTCAAATATTGTTGACTTACTTTTTAGCGTATTGTTTGTAGAAATTGCTTTTTTAGTTCATTTTATGATCTGTTACATAAGCAGGCTAGTTTGCACAAGCATACTTGAAAATCGTGGATGGGAACACATGTTAGGTTGTACGTTTGTATTCTGAAACTTGGCTGCTCCTTCTTTTTGCAGATTTTTTATGTGATCGGCTTCATCTTGTTCACGCTTGAGTTTCTTCTAAGTCTCTGGGTTCTCAAGGTAATAAACCTTAAAACCTTCTGCCTCTTTTCCGTAGTGTTGTTTGAATAATGAGTAGCTCTATATGTCTGTCAAACCCATCGTTGATGTCACAGTTCCGTTTTGTCCTTTCGAGAAAGAAGGGCTGCATCTGCTTTCCATATGGACTGTGAAATGAAACTCTGGATGTGAGGCTGATATTTGTTCCAGTCACTCCCATGAGAGTTGCATTTGGCTGAATGAGTTTTAGGCTTCTCTTCTGGGATGCCTACAGCTGTGTTTGTACTAGTTTGAAAGTACTTGACGCTATTAAGATATCAATCGGCAACATTGTTGAGTGTTTTCTTTATAATTGGTAAAGCTAATGATTGTATTTGTTGATATTCACAGGAAGTGTACAATTACTTTAGGGGCTCTGGAAAAGCAGCGCAGCTCAAGCGAGAAGCTGCGGCTGGAGCTTTCAGAGCTTCAATATGATTTCGGAGGGATTTATGTATGCCAGCTAAAAGTATCCCATATGTTCTGGATTTAGGTACTTCGTAGATATTGATTAGAAATTTGATTGATTGTTAAGTGAAGTTTTACGTAGAGTTTCGGGGATTTTGTAGGGAAGAGTATCTTTTTTGTCAGAGTCTTCGGCCAGGTGAAGTTGAGTTGTTTACGAGCCTCATGGTATGACAGAAGGGCGCTCCCGTTTGTTTCCATGTAGTATGGCAGCAGTACTGTGCGTGCTTCTCTGCACAATAATTTTTCTGGAATGATTGCCAATGAGGTAGGTTACCGTAATGTTTCCTGTGCAATAAGACAGGAACCCGGATTTTCAGTGGTGAATACTAATTGTCTTTCGAGTCCCTGATGAACTTCAGTACATATAAGATTCCGAGTTGCTGGCCTTAACCCTTAAAGGACCGAGCCAGTATAATACATAGTATGTATGCTGCTGTATAACTGGCATTTGCTATCAATAAAAAGTTTTAATTTGGGATCTTGATTACCTCACTAGAACAGCATTGATGTATATTTTAACTTCTTTGTTGATTTCAAATGTAATAAAGGTGTGGATGCACTCCAAATACAAGAAAAATATCCCGTATTGTATTGGTCGCAAAGGGTTGCTTGGTCCTTTAGGGGTTAAGAGCATCTGCACCTTTACATGCAAAATTTGACTCACTAAGAGTTCACATCTATTTGTGGAGATCCCTCAAGAAATTTGTCCCTCACCCTTGCTTTTTAAATGTGTCTCAATAGTCAATCAGTTAATTGATCAATCAGCAATTAAAGTTTGGACAAAACTCATTAAACTTAAGATGAATAGTGATTTCAAGGGCCATTGCTTGGCATGCTTGGTTTGAGTGTGCTTAGTTTGAGTGTCAGAAGAACATTTTGAAAAGCCTTTAAGCACTCATCATGTAATTGTTGTGAGTTCACACTATTGCCAAAGGGTGAGGAGTTATCAATTTTCATCAATGAGATTTCAAGAAACCAAGAATTGGCCTTTTGACCTTTTGCATAAGGGGAAGCCCAAAGTTTGCCTTCCTCCAAATTGCTTACATGGCAAAAGTTTTTCATCTAAAGCAACATACCATTGAAAGAAGTTTGGATTGAGCAAAAATGAAGATCCAAACTACGGTCAAGAAGCTATCAATTTTTATTTCATGAAATAATAAGAACTAACAAAATATCAATTGTTAGATTGGTAGGTTGAAAGAATATTATGGGTTTGGACTTTGGGCTTGGTCTTTAGAAGTTTCACACTATGTCTATTCAAGTGAAGAGGCTGTGAAAGTTTATTGCCAAGAGTTTGGACTTTAGAGTTGGCCTTTGTACTTGGCCTTTGGTGGGTTCACACTAAGGCCAATCAAAGATTCAAAAAACAATATTTTGTTACCTATTTTTTGCCCGTTTCTTTGTCCTCTCAATGAAGTTTGACCCCTCAATCCTACAACCTCTTGACTTGGTTGGCTATAGTGTAAAATTGCCCTTAGACCCTTTATATGTAAGGGAGGAAAATTTTATTGTCAATCGTAAGCATTCTTGGATGATGCTGTCTTAGTGGAACAAACTCACATGAATATTCCCATCTTGACAACTGAAAATTTCTTAGGGTGTCCTTCCATACTACATCAATGATTAGGAGCACTAAACAACAAAAGTTTGCCCTATTGGTGCTCATGGAAGCAACTTAAGTGTTAGGTACATTTGGTGACTTTTCATTGATGTATTGATCATTTATGAGTTTCAATTTGCTTCTTTCTTGTTTTTGCCAACCATTGATGAGGGCTATTTACAACACCTCTTCCACATGGAAGTGCCAAACACAATAATCAGTGGCTTTGCCTCAAGGAACTTCCACCCACAACCAATCCTACTCTTATGAAGCCACCTCACCTCACATGGAAGGAGGCCCTCAATTGGATATGTGTGCAACGTGCAAATTTTGCAAAATTTGAGGACATAAGGTGGGGATTGCAATATCACAAATATTCATTGGCCCAAAAACTACATACATTATTTCAATTACTTCACCTTGTCAACTACTTTAAGAGCTAGTCTAGCTTTTCATAGGCTTTTCAAGATAGGAAGATTTTTTGTCTAATTTTTAGATAAGAGAAATAGATGCTATATATAACACAAATTTTTTCATATTTTTTGAAGTAATATTGATTGTTGATGAATTTTCAAAGTTTTTTGTAGTAGACACCTCTTTGTGACTTTAGGTCTTCCACAAACTATTCCCTCACAACTTATGAGGGGTTGCAATTTGAGCATATTACCTTAACCCTTTAGAGACCACCAAACCATATTTTGGTTTGGGAGAGTAGTTTTTGGCCTATATAGTAAAATTGCTCTACAATTTGGAAAATGATCTTGAAGAATGCTTGTGAGCACAAGAATTTTGCATCCAACCCAAAAAACGACAATAGAATCAGATATGGGAGTTGATAAATAATGGTGTTTATACATCATGGCCTCAAAAGACGTATCCATATTTGGTCAAAGATGGATCAAAGCAACAACACAATAGAAGAATGCCACATTTCAATTGTGCAATCTTAAAAAACTTCAAATTACTCAAGAAATACGCTTGTATTGTTTCTCTATATAATAGTAGTACAATTGTACTATTTGAGAATCCATTGAAATGATGCTATCAATTTATTTAAAAAAAAACTCATCGTACATTTAAGGCCAATTCTTGATTATTTTCACCAATTGGATTTTCTAGAATAATTATCAAATTTCTTGTAGAACTGTTTTAGGGTAGCAAAGAAAGTGGGTTTATTTACCCTTTTCGTCCACTTAGCGACACCTTGTGATTGCTATTTTTGTTTATTTTGTGTGAAACTAGTCTTGTTGGAAAAGTGGGAAACCCTGCTTTTTAGAAATGTAAGGCTCTTCTCAATCAAAACTTGCATGAAGCACTACCATTCAAAACCACACAAGCATGAAAAACTAGAGATTTCCCATATACGGCTCACTCAATCATTATAATATTTCACCTCCAACAATAGATCTAACTGAAATTTTGATGCATTACAACAAACAAGATGTCCTTCACATTTGTACAGTTGGATTATTCAAATTGGGTCCATATTTGTTTCAAATGCACATCTAATCTTATTGCCCCGGTTTCTTAGTGGATTTTGGGAAAATGTGTGGTCTTTAAAGGGTCAAGTGATTTAAGTAAAATCAGTGTAACGTGGGCTACAATATTTAAATATGATATCTAATACTGTGATCCAAGTGGCCAAAATCCGCAAGAGATTTTGGGAGAACTTGTGAGAACAAAGGTGACAAGAGATGCCATGACTTCACACTATGTAAGTCCTATCCAAACTCTCAAACTAATAAAAACAAGGTGAATAGTTTGTAGTAAATATTATTATGCCCTATGCATGTAAAGGTTTAGCTATGTGAACACCCATGCAAATACAGTGCAATACTAAAATGGAGTGGAATAGGCCTAATAACAGAAACCATGGTCAGAAAATGCTTATTTAGACTTGGTCAACATACCTTAAGTTTCCCACGTCCAAACAGTGAAAAAGAGCCAGGCAAGTGCAATAAACATTGCAGCTGCACCGACTAATCACAAAAAAAAACCACTAACATCACCAAATCTCAAGCTATCTAACATATCGATTCCCAAAATAACCCTGTTCCGCCTATAAATGATAACCTGAACAAATAGGTCAGATGTACCAAGGTAGTAGCCCTATACTGATACTGTACACTCTTCCAATGAAAGCCAAGGACATGGCCACTAGGAATTCCGAAGGCGGGAGAGATTACACGACTCATTTACAGTGCCACTGAAACATGAACGAAGACAAAAAATAATAAACAAAAAATGCTGCAGTCAAGCCTTCTCCTTCTTTGCAAGTGCCTCTCCCTTGAGTTCCACCCGTGCCCCCACAACATAACCAGGACCCACCTGAAATATAGCACCCCCAAGAAAGATAGTTAAGTACAGGCAAAAGACTCGGTTTCCTATTTTTCATTTCAACATTGAAAAAAATGAAAAAACTCATATGGTACAAGACCATAAACCAACAAGTTTTCATAGCTTTTATCCTAAGACCTTGGTTTCAAGGTGCTATGAACAGCTCATATGGTTGTTAGATCTTTGTTGCTTTATACTGCCTTGCACCGTATGAGACTCAAAACGCCAGTTGCAGGTGATGTAGCCCAGTAAGAGTCCTCCTAATTATTCGATCTCTAGACTAAACCCCCTTTTATAATTAGCAAAAAAAATCAGAAGAGAGGAGTTAAGAAAAAGTGCGCTATATTAATATAGAGAGATTTTCAAAACATACTATAGCACTTAAAGGCCTGCACCCTTCTGTTTAAGAGCATCCAAAGCTTAAAGTTCATTAATCATTCTGGTATACTATTAAATAGGCTCTTTGCCATATTATAAACCAATAGTAAGATGGCAAGCTCGAATTCAAACACTTAATAGGATAAATGATGGATTTGATCCTCTGGTCCACGAAAAGGCCGCTGTTATAAAAACTTACACAACGACCAGTTTCTGAAGCTATTGAAATTTTAAAAAGGGGATTAATGAATGGATTGGGAAGGAAAAAAAAGGTAAGAAAGGCACCCACCTGACAGTCTTTCAAAGAACACCGTTCTTGCAGGTTCACGTTGCTACAAACAATGGAGTTCTGGATGGTACATCCATCTTCCACAGTCACGTAGTTCATAACCACGGAGTTGATGATTTTCACGTTGGAGCCAATGCGGCAGTGCCTGCCAACCACTGACTTTTTCACACTGCACTTCTCTCCGAGGGTGGAGCCCTCTCCCAACATGCACTGCGGACCCACGGTGGACTTCCACCCCAACTGCGACGTCTCGTGAATGACATTATTGTGAGCAGAGACTTCGTAGCCTGTCAAGTGGATGGCTTCTCCTGCAACTTCTCTGTTTATGTCAAGATACGCCTGCAACCAAATTCCAGTGCCCAGATTAAGGCGACCATACGTAATTAACCATTAAGCATAGTTCCTATTATCAAGACAATTCCAACGAACCAAAGCATGCATTATTTGGATAATATATGCATAAGTTACAGGGGTTTCAAGTTTCATTGGTAGATGATCTAAAACTGACACAGGTTCCAATGTTAAGGTATACATTCTCAAAACCAAGAAACACCTAAATTGTAGACTTGTGTAGAGTCATATTTAGGCAGGTGTTGCAATCAGGTGTTGTTATCTAAGCTTTAATATATCAACCAGTCTTGTGTTGGTTAAGAAAAAAACGAGTAATTTGATAATTTCAACACTGTGAAGTCTAAATATAGAAACTCTATTACTGTTTTTCGGAGGGACACCTTCGCTTGTACAAGTTAAAGAGTAACAAGAAAATCCTAACGTCATTGGGGCGAGAATCAGGTTTATATGTTTTAATGCATTTTGTTCAACATTGACTTCACACTGGTGTAGTCACATAAATAAGCATGAAGAGAACGCATCAAAAGCACACTTTACATGGCTCTAATCTAGTACGAGTAGAAACGTTTTAGATAGAAAGGTTCAACAATACCTCTTTGATATGGACTAGACACTTGTTCACTAAAATATGTCACAAGGCAACATAAATGCACTGGATATTTTCAGGAGCTTACTACCTCACCCCTACATGTTGGCTTTAATATTTAAGGAAAATTTCATGGATACCCCTGAAGTTTGCAATATTTACATAGATACCCCTACTTTTTCAGAAATTACACAAATACCCCTTGGACCATAATTTTTAGGCATTTATTTGTTGTGTGCGTACTTTCTTCATGACCAATGTTGAAGAAGGGAATGTAATGAAACAAAAAAGAAGCAATGTGCGCACAAAGAAAGAAGGGACGTGGCATATACAACAAAACAAACGCCTGAAAATTTTGGTCCAAGGGGTATTTGTGTAATTTCTGAAAAAGTAGGGGTATCTATGTAAATATTGCAAACTTCAGGGGTACCCATGAAATTTTCCCTCATATTTAAGTTTGTTTGTAGCGTTGAGCTGTGCATACAAAATACAAAACAGAAAGGGGAAATTACAAATAGGGGCATGAAAATGAAAAATATTACAAAATAGGGGCACAGTTTCAAAATAATTACAAATAGGGGCGCAATTTCAAAATAATTTGTAAGTTTTTGTAATTTTTTTGGTTTAGACATTGGTTGATTTAGATATATCACATCAAATGTTAGCTAATTTCCAAAAAACTTAGAGGTCTTTCAAAAAATTGCCATCCCATTTGCTAAAATTTCTTTATTTAGGCTTGATTTGGAGAGGACTTTACGATTTTTGGAAGTTAGCTAACATTTGATGTGATATATCTAAATCAACCAATGTCCAAACCAAAAAAATTTACAAAAACTTAAAAAAACTTACAAATTATTTTGAAATTGTGCCCCTATTTGTAATATTTTTCGTTTTTGTGCCCCTATTTGTAATTTCCCCGAACAGAAAAGTGCATAAGAAGCGCACCTGCAAAGAGTTGACGCGCACACAGAATTTGCCTTTGCTTGCAATGTAAGTGCAGCACTTGAGTGGGGAAACCGGGACACGGTGTCCAGTTTGAGAAGACCGCAGTAATTGAGCAAAAACCTCCAAGTCTGGGAGTGAAGGCTGGTGCTGGGCGTCCTTGTCCTCAACTGGTGACCCCACTGCTGTCGAGGGCACTCCCAACCGTAGTTGAGATCTCACCAGATACGGCACCAAGTCTTGCTTGATGCTCTTAATGGTCGGTCTTGATTCCAAAACCCCCTGCACTAACAGCCTGTTGAATGCATACAGATGAGCGTCCACAAGGTCTGTTCGAATATCCATGTGGCCAACTGCGCGAAGCAGGCTGCGACGTACTCGCAAGTCCCTCTCAATCTGCATTAAAAAACAAAACAAAAAAAGCTTAAAATGGCTGTAGCATAGTTTGGGAATTGCAGTGCTACCATAATCACACCCAAAACAACAATTGCATGTCTCTATTCCACAAGACTGTCCCATAGCTTCATACCTTTCCTACAAACAACGCAAATCCCTGAAAAACCCTTACATCAATACACTTATCGTTATCTCAAAACATGCATAGCATTCTTAAGTTGCTGCATCCATCGTACTATCCATCCGATAACAATAGAATCAAAGTAAAAAACAGGGTATGATTAAGATTCAATCAGAATGTAATGGTGTGCAACAACATACTGATTCTCCTTGTTCACAAATGTCGATCTGAGAGCTACTGTAAAGGACCTCTTGAAGTAATAGATGTTACTCCCTCTATCCCTCTAAAAAGCTCCAAATCAAACACATTTCTTGTACCACTAAAAAGCTCTCATTTGCTGATTTCAAACGTTGAGAAAGCCTTTGCCATGTTCAATGATCTCATAGGGGCAAGTTAAGCAATTAGAGAGCATTCCTCTCCTAGCAAGCTTGGCCTTGCCCATATGAGGTACCATTGTTGATACTAATCTTTAAATCATCAACACTGAGGAGCAGGCAACATGCACAAATATGGTACTTCTTGCATGGAATTTGGGCGCCTAAACGGCAACATCAAAGCTGGAAATTTTGCATACATTTGGTAGAAGGTATATTAATTCTAAAATGCATGTGTCACTAGCACAAGGACTAAAATAATTAGGAGCTGGCAGCATTCACAAACTATGCACAAATATGGTACTTTTGCATGGAATTTGGGTGCCCAAACGGCGACATAAAAACTGGAGATTTTGCATACATTTGGTAGATGATATATTGATTCTAGAATGGATGTGTCACTAGCACAAATACTAAACAGATGGTTAATCCTTCCCAAGGAAGCTATTTAGACGTTTTTAGAGGGACAGAGGGAGTATTTCTTTAGAATCCTTGACCTCGAGATATAAGCTCAGGTAACAAGAGAATGTTCTGTCAAAGATCAAAATGGTCAGAAATGTTAGCTTCTACCCCTGCAATGAAAATCCTCACGAGATGAAAAGGAGAGAGGAAAGAGGAACTGACCTCTGCACCGGGAGCCACGTAGACAAGATGCTCTTGTGTAGAGTCCAAGCCAATGATGTCACTAACAGGCTGTTGCTTAACCTTCTCACTGCCTGGTTCCGAAGAGCCCAGAGACGCACGGTTGCACAGCAACGCAGTGACCAGAGCTCCCTGGCGTCGGTGAGTAGCGGCAACAGCGCCAATGGGCACGTCGGAGACAAGATCTCCACTGACCACCAAGAAATCCTCTGCCGTCAAACGGTGCATCACGGATCTCAAGGCATCGGCGGTGTCACAATCCTCCGGAACTGCAGCCACCTGAAACCAAAAAGCAAAAACTTACTCTCAAACCTCACCCTAAACACTAACTTGCCACACATACAAACTATGTAATAGTAAAAAGATAAAACCCTAATTAGTAGTAAAAGAAACGAGGTTAGATGTGTGAAGTAGTGTTTATTCCATGTCAATGGCTGAACTAAACAGAGTGGCTTGCATTAGCTTTATACAAATTTGGTAATAGTGAAAGGATAAAACCCTAATTAGTAAGGTAAACGAGGTTTGACTGTGTAAAATAGGGTTTAGCAATAGCTGAACTAAACAAAGTGGACTGCGTTAGCTTTAAACTTGCAAGAGGCGAATGTTTTCTCACACTCAAACCTCTTTATCATAACGCCCTAAACACTTGCCACACATACAAACTATGTAACAGTGAAAGGATAACACCCTAATTAGCAGTAAATTAAACGAGGTTTCAATGTGTAAAACAGGGTTTAGCAATAGCAGAACTAAAAAGAGTGGCTGGCATTAGCTTTAATTTTCCAAGAGGCGAAGGTTTGCTCACTCTCAAACCTCTTTATCGTAACGCCCTAAACACTTGCCACATATACAAACTTTGTAATAGTGAAAGGATAAAACCCTAATTAGTAAGATAAACGAGGTTTGAATGTGCAAAATAGGGTTTAGCAATGGCTGAACTAAACAGAGTGGATTGCGTTAGCTTTGATTTTCCAAGAAGCGAAGGATTTTGCTCACACTTAAACCTCTTCATTCTTGTGAGCTTCTCTTGCACACTACCATTGACTGTAGCACAACATTCAAGGTATCGACATTCAGTTTGGAAGATTAGGGTTTAGGTTTTAGGGAGATGAGAGATCTACCTTTCTATAATGGCCTTCGCTAAAATAACATACTAGAGTTTGCCACGCTCTCATTGATTGTAGCACCTTGTCACACATCTAAAACTATTCGAAATTGGGACTCCAGGTGATGAGATTAAGGAAGTTTGACAACGCCACACAGAGCTTGAAAGGTTATGATTTAGGGTTGCAAGAGAAAAGGAAAGAAAAGGTGCTGTGAAGATTATACCTCGACACGGAGGCGATCATGAACGGCTTCCGCAATCCAATTGCCGACGCAGAGCGCGGCATCCTCGCCTGCAGCGACGAGGATGATGTCCTTCAAATTGCTGGCCTCCAGAAGCTCCAGTACGTAGGAGAGCACGGGCCTGTTGCCGAGCGGAAGCAACGCCTTGGGCACGTCTTTGGATACCAGCGGGTACAGCTTCTTCGACAACCCGCCCGCCAGCACTACCACCTGAAAATTCATGGCCGGCAACAACCCCATTTGTGTGCTCCAAACGCTACAATGCCCGCAAAGAACAACAATTAATCAAAAAACAACATTTGTCTTCATCAGTTCTTGGACGTGATTGTCGAATTCTGGTAACAATCAAAGTCGCAAAAACAAGCAAAGCACTCCGAAAGCAGATCCTTACCCGGAGCCTCGAAATCTAAAACCCTAAAACCCTAAACTCGACCGAGACGAAGCGCTGCCGAACTACAATGCCCGCAAATAACAACAATTAATCGAAAAACACATTTGTCTTCATCAGTTCTCGGACGTGATCGTCGAATTCTGGTAACAATTAAAGTCGCAAAAACAAGTGGAACACTCCGAAAGCAGATTCTTACCCAGAGCCTTGAAACCCTGAAACCCTAAAGCTCGAACAAAAACACGTGAAACTCTTCGAACGCAGATGCTTACGCGGAGCCTCGAAATCCTAAAACCCTAAAATCGAGCGAGACGAAGCGAAGGGCAACTCGGCAGCGCCTATTTAGGCCCATTTACGCTTTCCTTGAGAGGGCATGAATAGCAAATTTTGGTCAAATAAAAGTTTTGGAAAAGAAAAGAAAACTAGGAGAGTTTAGATGACACTCAAAAATCTCAAAATAGAAGATATTAGCAGCCTTGCCAAATTTATATGTCATCGTACATGCTTTTTTTTACTCTCATTTTTGTTACTTTTCACCCTCCCTTTTCCTCCTTCCTTTTTCTCCTTCCTTTCCCACTTTCTTTTTATTGCAAAGGTGATCGTTTAGGTGACTTTTGTTTTCTACAATGTTTTATTCTCTTTGATTGATTTGCATCTTCTAAAGGTTTTTTTTCTAAACCACTAACTAGACATGATTTGCCACTACCACTAGATGACGCACCATTTGAACCCGGTAGCTTGATAGCATCACTTTGCAATAATTCCACCACTATTTTTAATTGCTTGGTGATCTTGAAGTTGTTGCAATTCAAATTGCCATTTTGGCTACGTCTCTTTCTGCCATTCCAATCCGGCAAAAAAGAAACGGAGGTTCCAATTTGAGATTCTTTGTTTCTTGAAGCCTCCACCAAGCATTCTAGAGAACAATATTTGTGGCTACCATCTTCAAATTTGTGACCACAAACTTCACAACCAAATGCATTGGTTTTCTTCCCCGGACGTTTGAAAATATAGTATACTTGATGATTATTGAATGAATAATCGTGTAGAAGGCTCAAATCGCTCTTGGACATGTCCATCTCAACATCTTTGGTTATTAAAGTCAATTGTCTACAACTCTTTTCTGGAGTTCCAAATCGGAGTTGGAAAATTTTATTTTTAATACTACATTGCCCATGATCTTGAAGCACGCATATTTCACATATACGTAAACGACAATATGTACAAAAATATTTTCTTGAAGATTCATGGCCATTGTGTTTTTGGCAAGTAGGATGTTTGATGTGGTTCTCTAAATGAAACAAAGAATCCCACCACAATGGAAATACTTTAGCATTATTCATGCTGAAAATCCTTTAAGTATCAAGCCACAAAAAAGGATTAAATGCTCAAAATATATTATCTACAATTGAATAAAAATTAATAAAAAAACATATGCATAACATAGTTTATATATGTATTCTAAAAAATGTAAAAGTATAACAAAATAAAAGCCTCACTAGTAGCTTTTACTTTGATTAAGAAGACCACTCGAATTTATTTATTTTTAAAACAAAAAACAAAACAAAAAAAGGCCCCCTCCATGGCCAGCCGGCCCAGCCCTCCCGTCCCTGGCTGGCCCCCTCCTGGCCCTCTCGACCCCTTTCTAATCGGGCCCCCTCGTGCCCCTTCCCAGCCCCGACCCCTCGTTCCCCCTCCCCCCTCTCAGCCCCCCC
>OY987250.1:8982408-9248126 GCA_963920765.1 Ulota crispa | reverse complement strand
TGTCATTAGATAAGTATTGATTGCACCAATCACCTTCCATGATTTATAACTAAACTCTCCCCCCAGGTATCTCGGGGGGAATATCCCTCCACAATTGGGGAGGATTGGAGCCGGGTCAACAATGTTATGGCCCTGACCAACCCTCCCTCCCAGCCCTAATCCGACCCTTTTCACCATTTTTTTTCTCCTTTCCTTCCTCTCTTTTTGAACGTTTGGTGATTGACAAACATCCAATGCTTTATAAGATAAATAGATAAATATAAGGTAAATGAGGTCATGAGAGTGTAGCTTGTTGTCCAAATTTAGAAGTGAGATATTGAGTGACATGTTACTCAATTGTATCTACTTCACTAAGCAAACTGGGTTGTTTGTTGTCTAAATATTACTCTACATATTAAAACATGTGGAAATCATTAGGTATAGTATGCTCTAACTAGTGGTGTAGCAACTTCTAGTTTTCTAGGTATTGACTACTATTGTTTTTATCTTCTATGTATCAATGTCCTGTGGTGCTTTAACCATACCTCAAAAATGCATAGACTTTAGGTTAATTAAATCACCATTAAGTAATTTAGTTCCTACACTACCAAATAGATAAGCACAACAATGAGTAACACTTAACGTGCACCAAATTACTAATTTCCACTCATTTAAGACATGTTTTCTTCAAGTAGTACCTTTCTCATCTCTTCTTCACAAAAATGATGTAGATAGCACTTTTGTTTTATTTGATAACACAAGTGTAACCGGTTCCAATTTCAAATTGCCCAAAATTCGCATCAAGCCTACTTAGATTATGTGGGTCTAATGCAAATTCCAAGGAATTATTGTACTACAGTTAATCACAACTAACCACTTTTGAATTTTAAAAACTGATCTGATTTTCATGTTAAAAGAATGTACTAAAAATTACATGGTGGCCCAATATGTGGCCCTTTTCTCACTTTATGATATCTCGAAAACCATGATCTCAATCATCTTGCTTTTCAAAAATAAGTCATGAACTTGAAAATCTTTTAGCACACCTCTTTGATTTGAATGCAAAAAAGAGAATTTTAAGCTAAATAATCAACAAGTTTTTTCATGCCCTTAAGATCAATTAATTATCACTTCATATACATGACATTCTTGTAATGGAGTATTGTTTGTTGTTAAGAGATATTTTGTTGAGCAAAAAGAATGTTTGAGGCAAAGAATCCTCTCTTGCTGCTAGTTTCTATTGTAAAGATGAAAATTGTTTTGTTTTTGAATATTAATTAGATAATGAATGAATACAACACAAATTTTCAAAGTTACTTATTGGTGATAATTCCCTAGCTAGGCTTTCATTCTTCAAATATTGCATGTTATTGCTTTTAGACTTTAAACATGTACTTTATGGTAATATATAATCTTGTGAGGGCTTGTGCATAAGTTATTCCTATAAACACTATCCTCAATAAAGAGTGTCTCATCTTGTTTCATTTAAAGAAGGAAACAAATGTTCATAGTTTTAAATTTTACTCTTTCTTAAAATAAAAAAATTGTATTTTAAAATCAATGTGTAATAAGTTGCTGCATAAACAATCAACTTTACAAGATAAATTAAAATGAGTTAAAATGCTAGACTTTTCCTTTTGGATTTTTCTATTAAGGCATTAGATAGAGGCCTTTTTCATTCCATTGAATGATTTTAGTGATAACAAATAAAAGCCTTCTATTTCATCATTTGTAGGATGAACCATTTTTTCTTTTAGAGTGTAAACTTGTTTATTTGATGCCATCTATTTCAATTTGATTTAACAACTTCTTATTCCTTATACAATTTTGGGCAAATAAGGGCCTTATTTGATGTTTTGGTAAAAAATTCTTGAGATTTTTTTACATTTCAATGTAGTTAAAAGCATAAGTAATGAAGTTCCATATAAGTTAATGGCATAATTAAAATGTAAGTGTTCATATTGAAGTAGGAAATGGAGATTTGGATAAAGTTATCATTTGGTGGCCAAGATTCTATATAATGTCTTATGTCTTACTTTAACACTGTTGAATGATCATTGCATTTATACAAGTATACAATTGCCCCAATAATATAATTAAAAGGGCTGTAAAAAATGCAAAAATAGTCATTTTTTCATTGCCTACAAGAGGAAGCTACATGATTTTGACCCCCATTTCCTAGTACCTTTATTTTGAGGTACTGGTATGATTTAGTTTTTTGAAACATTCTTTGATTTGTTGTTCCATTACCAATTTTTAAATTTATGTTGTGATTAATCTTACTACATGCAACACCCAATAGTCAGCTTTTTTTTATTCAATGCAATATGAGAAACTATGTGAACCTATGTGCATTTTTACTTTGAAATTATTCTAGCCTCAAATTGGAAAATACCTTTCTATTGAATGAATGATCATATAAACAAACATATGCAAATTAGTGTCATATACAAATTATTGTGGTATATAAACTAGTATATGTAACACTAGATTTTGCCACATTCTTTCTTAAAACTTGTGTGCAACACCAAATGCCATATTTTGGTATATTCATTGGAAAACGTACACTAAATATTGCATTTTGGTTGCCTCAACAATTAGGTTGCCTTTACCATGGAAAGTTACCTCATGATTTATCACTTGGCCACTTGGAGGAACAAACAACTCTCTAGATATTAATATATCACATGGTTTATGACATAAACATTGCTAGTTTACTTTTTGCAAGTTTGTTGTTGTTTACAAGCCCTTTGAAATTTGTTTATTGTAGTAATTATTGATTAAAATTAGGGAAAATTTCATGGATACCCGTGAAGTTTGCAATGTTTTCATAGATACCCCTACTTTTTCAAATATATCACTAATACTCTTGGGCCAAAAAAATTAGGCGTTTGTTTTGTTCTACATGCCACTTCCCTTCTTCCTTTGTGCGCACGCATAACAAGAAAGAAGAAGTGTGCACACAAAGAGAGAAGAGAAGTGACATGCTTAACAAAACAAACGCCTAAATTTTTTGGCCCAAGAGTATTAGTGATATTTTTGAAAAAGCAAGGATATCTATGAAAATATTGCAAACTTTAGGGCTATCCATGACATTTTCCCTTAAAATTATTGTTGTATTAGTAAGTACTTAAATAGTATAAAATGTCAAGAATTAAGTTTGGAGCAACCTAAATGCATAATTTAGTATACATTGGTTATTGTGTTCAGGTTGCCTTGCATTAATTTCTTGACATTTTGCACTATAAAAATATGGGAAAATCCCTAAAGTTTGCAATATTTGCATAGGTACCTTTGCTTTTTCAAAAAGTACACAAACACCCCAAGACCAAAATTTTCAAGCGTTCGTTTTGTTGTGCATGCCACTTCTCTTCTTCCTTTGTGTGCACGTTGCTTCTTTTTTGTTTCATTACATTCCCTTCTTCAACATTGGTCATGAAGGAAATACAAGCACACCAAACAAATGCCTAAAAATTATGGTCCAAGGGTATTTGTGCAATTTCTGAAAAATCAAGGATATCTATGCAAATACAGCAAACTCCAGGGATATCCACAAACTTTTCCCTAAAAATATTTACAATTGCTACAAAGATTTTCATCAAAAATAATTGCAACAAACACTTTTTAAAGGACTTGGCAAGCCTAGCAACAAGTCAACAACAATGAATTTGCAAAAAAACAAATTTGAGGCTTCCAAGTCGAGAAATTCATATATCTAAAGAGTTACATTGCGCTTCCAAGTGGCCAAGTGATGAGTCATGCGGTAACGTACCAAAGTAAGAGCATCATCAGCCCAAGACGGGGATGAGGGCTGCACCAGCGTTTCTCTTGATGGGAGTCAGTTACTTGCAAGTTGGAGGTATGTTTAGGGCTCCAATGCAACCATGGCAACGCAGAAGTAGGAGCTGGCCCTGTCAAAAATACCTCTTGAGACAACAAATTTTCTCATTTCCCTATGCACTAGGAACACCGCTGCATTTGCTGTCGTTTGCTACTACTGCAATAGCTAGCAACTTCTTCTCAGCAACAACTTGCAAGTACTCACCAATGTGTTTTCTAGTGCCTGGAATTGCAAAGGGGGTTGTGACATGGGAGGATCCCACTGATGAAAGGGACTGCAAACTTAAGGGGACGAGAAGAGACACAAGACCGGCCATTTCCCTGCTCCATTCCTCGAGGATGCATTGATGATGCTCTAAAGCAACCTCGGGCCTGGTTTAGACTAGCAACCGGTCAAGACACTAGAATCGGCACCGTGTCCAGTGTTTTTCTTGATAGAATATTTTCCATATAATCATGTGTCATCCAAGAGTGTGCCTATGCCGTTTGGTACCACCCTTGGAGCTAGTCCCAAAACTTCACTATCTTGGCCGCTGATGTGCCTGTATTGGTTGGTGAAGATGGATGTAAAAGTACCAGACAAACCCTCAATTTGAACCCTGCAGCGATTGAAACCCAAATTTCAACCAATCACGTTCAAGAATTTTTTGGTTAGTTGCTAGTCTGAACCGGGCCAATTGTCAAGGCAACCTAAGGTACGAGCACCCATAAGCAATGTTGTCCCCACAAGGTCATAACCGTCAGCTCTGAAATCTTGAAAAATCTTTGGAAGTAAATAGATGTAATGACAAGAATGTACAACATGTGAACATGAAATCTTGATAGTGGTTACAGGTACAATGACAGTTTTGCTCTTTAAAAATTCATAGCTTATTCTCACAGCATCCAATACATTCAAAATTGCAAACTCATTATTTTTTTGTTCATAATAGGATTTTATAATTTGCTAGCTGTTTATTAATACTCATCATGTTCGAAACCTTCAGATTGACGCTTATGGGTGCTCCTACCTTAAAAGCAATATTCATTGTACACTGAAAGTAGTGGTCGTTGAAAAAGTAAATTTTGTTGATAAAGTAACTTTTGTCAGAGATTGACAAACCTTAGAGGATGCTCTTTGCTGCCAAGTCGTCGTTGCTGTTCTGCCGTTGTTGCGCATCATCTCTGGATCGAGGTCGCAGCGTCCAATTGATATCGTTCTTCAGCAGTTTTCCCCTCATAATTCGAACTCGTAAAAAGACTTACTTGATGATTTAGGGTTAGCATTTTGGCTGCTGCAAGGGTCTAGGATTTAGGGGTTAGGGTTTATGGCTTTCTCTGCGATTGCTTGAAGATTTCTCTGAAGAGAACACCGGCAGCTTTTGCCTCTAAGATTTTTCACACTTTTGCTGAAATGGAGCGCAAGAGTGGAGTGAAGAAGAGGACAAGCAGCACAGACAAGAAGAGGACGAGAGAAGGAAAAGATGAAGCAACAACAGAAGTTGCAGCTGCTGCTGTGGTGGAGAATGCTGGCGTTCCTCTGAATGGTGCACCGGAGATTGTGGAGAAGACTGTGGTGAAGAGAGCGAAGATCGACGTAGCGGCGGGTGGAAGCCACATAGCTGTGGAAGAAAAGCGGAAAGTCGTGCAGAGGACCGAGGTTAAGAGAACGACTGAGGTTAAGAGAACGAAGATCGACGTAGCGGCGGGTGAGAGCGTCACGGCTGTGGAAGTGGAGCGGAAGGTTGTGGAGAGTGTCAGCATTGACACGGTTGTTACGAAAGATGGTGAGTGGACTTTTCGCTCCTTTGCCCTTGGTGGCAATAAACCTAATTTCTCTGTTATTCCATAACTCCATTGATAAAAGTGACTGTTGCAAATATAATGGATATCCGGTGAAGTTGACCGAGTTACGGTTCCTAAAACGATCGATTTTGGAACTGTTCTTGTTAGGATCTCAATGCATCAAACAATGTGTCTTTTGGATACCATCTGCAAAAGTTACAAGTGTTCAAAGTGCCACTGGTCCCTAATCCTAACCTAATATGAGTTTTGTTGTCGTGAACTCCGATGTTAAAGCAGCATACTTCCTCATGATCAATATGTACACTCATGATGCAAGATTTTCTTAGGGTGTTGCACGTAACCAATGCATCAAACAATGTATCCTTTGGATACCAAATACAAGAGTTATAAGTGTTTGAAGTGCCACTGGTGCTTAATCCTAACCTGATCTGAGTATTGTTATTGTGAACTCCGATGCTAAAGCAGTATACTTCCTCGTAATCAATATATAAACTTATCATGCAAGATTTTCTTAGGGTGTTGCACGTAAGCAAGTGTTACAATGAGGTACCTCTACCCTAAGTTTCGTTAAGCACGAGCACTCAAATTTGTGTTAACCTTCAGTTTTAGTTTTTGAAGTTTCCAGCTGCAAAAGTTATAAGTGTTCAAAGTGCCACTGGTGCTTAACCCTAAACCAACATGAGTTTTGTTGTCGTGAACTCCGATGTTAAAACAGCATACTTCCTCATAATCAATATATAAACTTATCATGCAAGATATTCATATGTGTTGCCGGTAAGCAAGTGTCACAATGAGGTACCTCTACCCTAAGTTTCGTTAAGCATGAGCACTCAATTTTGTGTTAACCTTCAGTTCTAGTCTATGAAGTTTTCAGCTTTTTCGTCCTTTGTGATGAGCAGATTCAAGTGTGAAGGATGCAGTGGCGGACGAGCCAAAGAAGGTCAAGGATGCAGTGGTGGACGAGCCAAAGAAGGTCAAGGATGCAGTAGTGGACGAGCCAAAGATGGTCAAGGATGCAGTGGCGGACGAGATAAAGAATGTCAAGGATGCAGTGGCGGACGAGATAAAGAATGTCAAGGATGCAGTGGCGGACGAGATAAAGAATGTCAAGGATGCAGTGGTGGACGAGATAAAGAATGTCAAGGATGCAGTGGTGGACGAGATAAAGAAGGTGAAGAACACGCCTGGAGGAGGAAAAGAAGGGAAAAAGAGAAAAGTGGCAATGCTGCTTGCATATTGCGGGGCAGGGTACCAAGGAATGCAGAGGAATCCAGAAGCAATCACCATTGAAGGCGAGCTCGAGCAAGCGTTGTTCCGAGCGAGTGCTATAGCGCAGTGCAATTTTGGCGACATGAGAAAGGTGGATTGGATGAGAGCGGCTCGCACTGACAAGGGAGTGAGCGCCATAGGACAGATCGTCTCAGCTCGATTGGTGATAGACCCCCCGGGCTTTGTGGAGCGAGTCAACCAGCATCTCCCGAAGGATATTCGCGTCTTTGGCTTCACGAGAGTGACGTCCAGCTTCAACGCCAAGCAGATGTGTGATAAACGTCGGTACGAGTATTTGGTCCCCGTTTTTGCTTTCGATCCCCATGTTCATCACGACAGCAAGACCATGCTCATGTGGACTGAGAGAAAAGAAAGCGTGAGGCTCCAGCGAATCGAGAAGCGGAAAGCACTCGAGCAAAACGGAGCAGGAAGTAAGGCTGGCTCCAAGGACGTCACTAGTGGTATGACTATCATCACACTACTAAAATCACAACGACCTTGTAATATCACATCTCGACCTCTGTCATATTACATCTCCAGTCTCTATGATATTATCACATAGATACAACTTGAAGACTTCCTGAAATTTTTACTTTGCAGTCTATATAGTGCATGACACTTATAACCAACAACTATTGGCCAAACAAGAAATACTAAAGCACAACACATATACCCATCAGCTCAAAAGTAATTCCACCACCAAGCGAGACTAACCCTAAGCTTCATCTTGGTGGATTTTTTTGACAAAGCCTTAGGCTAACCACTTGAATTGGGAGTTGTTGGTTATTAGTGTCTTGCACCGTATAACATATGAAAAATCCTAATAAAATTCTAATGGTGAATGCGTAGCGTAGCAAATGCTTTCCGCTAATGATGAGCTAAGCTTGCAGTCTATGCTTCACACTTTGTTGCCCAAGCATTTTTTTTGCTCCTTTGTTGTCTCTATCCCAAGTGGAGAGACTAAGCAGCGGTTTGGTACCTGCTGATAAAAACGAGACTATCAGGTTGGGGCTTAAGATAATTATGGCACATGGTTTATAAGAATCGTTGATTGTGGATAGGATTAGTTGAGTATTTCAATGAGAGAGAATAATATATGGCAGCTTGACATTTCTATTTGGATTTAGAGACTTGTGATCAGCTACTTGTCAGTTATAGAAAAGAGTTGGTAATTTTTGGTGCTCTAAGTGTAATGTTTTTGTTGAAGTATACAGAAGCATCTAAGCCAAAGGCTTCTGAAGCGGAGGTTGTCACCACGGTCGTGGAGCAAGTTGTGGAACCTGAAGTGGAAGAAACTCCTGACGAAGAAGAGCGGGAGCCCTTTGTGTTCGGTGAAGCGAAGCTGCAGCGGCTAAACGATGTTTTGAGCGGATACAAGGGTACACACAATTTCCACAACTTCACCGCACGAATCAAACCGGAAGACCCAAGCGCAAAGAGATACATTCTGTCCTTCGAGGCTGGGAAGGTGGTTGAGGTCCAAGGTACGCAGTTTGTGCCTTGCACAGTTGTAGGCCAGAGCTTCATGCTGCATCAGATCCGGAAGATGATTGGAACCGCCATAGCCATAATGCGCGGCTGCGTACCTGTAACTATCATCGACTTTGCTCTGAAAAGGTACGTTTTATTCCAGAATATGCTTGCCTTTCTCAGGGAATGCCTGTAGCATTTCTATTAACAGGAATTTCGTTACAAAAGTGTGGTTTTTGGAAGATCAGTATAGAGCTTTGCAGAGATCTTTGGGTAGTACAAGAACTAAATGTTGTTTGAGTTTCTTCTACTATTTCATAGTGGGAGGTGCACAACTCCTTTTCTACATAAAGATCAGTGGCAGTAGACATGTAGTCAAGTCATTCTTAGGGCCACTTCACAGTATGGCCAAAGGTCGAGAGGACTTCGATTTCCACCAATCAGATTGCAAGAAATCAAGAGTTTGCCTCTTGACCCTTCACATTAGAGGCCAAAGTCCAAAGTCTGTCATCCACCAAACTGCCTACATGGTAGCACTCTATCGTCCAAAATGATGTCCTCTCAAAGGGAAGTTTGGGTCCAGCAAAAATGGAGATCCAAACTATGGTTGAGAGGCCGTCAGTTTTAGCTTTTACTGCATATTTTCAGCAGATTTTCTTGGCATCTCAACAAAGTTTGACCACTCACCACTCAATCTGACGGCCTCTCGACTTGGTCGGCCATAGTGTGAAGTGGCCCTTACACCCGACTTGCTAATTGAAATACAACCAAGTGCATGAATAGCTGGATCACTTTTGGTAGTCGATTTAGGAGACAAGATCAGGTTTCTAATGGTATTTAGTATCCTCTTCCTTTTCTCCGCATTCTTTAAAAGTGCTGCTTCAGACCTTTCGCTCATATGCTTTTTGGCAGGGAGAATGACGTCAACACACCTATGGCTCCAGAGCTTGGATTGTTCCTGGACGAATGCTACTATGCAGCCTACAACAAGAGGTTTGGCCGCTCACACGAGGAGGTCACACAGATAGGGTACGAGGACAAAATCCAGACCTTCAAGCATGAAGTGATCTACCCCCATATTGCAACAACCGAGGCCAAGGATGGCACCATGGCTTTGTGGCTGCATAGTCTTAACGATCGCCATTACCCCTACTTTGAGACTCATCGGGCGGCAGCACAAAATTAGGTCAGCTTACATAGCTTTGTGGGTGATAATACTAAACCTCAGAATTGCAGGGTTTGTTGCTAACTTCATTGCCACAAACTGTCAGTTTAGAGTCCTTCATAGCATTTGTATTAGAGGTTGTCTACTAGAAAACATTGTGATGTAGACGACACATCCGAATCCCAATGTTTTGTGTTGGGATAAATATGCAGCTTCAAGATTTGAGGAGGATGGATCAGTTGCTGCGTGAGACTGTCAGGTGTACTATTCTCAAAGTTTTGTAGGAGAATGTAGGTGGGGTCTTCACACGGGAGTAATCACAGTCGTCAGTTAAAACCCATTATTTCTGGGATTACCCTCTGTAACGTTGAGCTTCCGTATAGTGTGACGCTAGTATTGTAAGCTCTTCTCAGTGAAAATATAAGTTATTTTTTTTAGTTTACAATACTTGCATTTAAGTTGGCTACAAATGGGTGATGACAGAATGCAATGTATGGTTTCGAAGCTGCAGTGGCAGAGGCTTGATAAGTGAAGAGGCTGAAGGTTTTCTATTTTACTTTTAGATGCAATGAGTTTCTGAATTTTAGAATGTAAGGTAGTATGCTCTAAAACGATCACTTTAAGAGCTGGTCTGATTTTTCATGGGCTTTTCAAGACGAGAATATTTTTGTCTAACTTTCAGTTAAAGAGAAAGAGAAATAGATGCCAAATGTAACACAAATTTTCTCATATTTTTTGAAGCATTATTGAATTGTTCATAAAATTTCAATTTTTTTGTAGTAGACATCTATTTGTGACACTAGGTCTCCTATAAATCATTCCCTTGCAACTTATGAAGAGATGAGGTGAAATTAAGGAGTATAGTTGGCTCTTGTAAGAGATACACATTTTCTACTATGACTTAACCCTTCAAGGACCACGTGACCATATTTTGGTCATTGGGAGTGGTTTTTGGCATGTAGGTTGAAATTACTCAATAATTTGGAATTTGGTCTTGAAGTACGCATGTGATTATAGGAATTTTGCATCCATATAAAAATAAAATGCAATCAGGTATGTGAGCTGACAAATAATGATGTTTATACGGCATGGCTTCAAAATATGTATCCATTTTTTCTCAAAGATGAATCAAAGCAACAACACAATACATCAAACATCCAAGAAGAATGTCAAATTTCAATTGCACAATTCTAAAAAAAATCAAATTGCTTAAGAAATACACTTCTATTGTTTTCCTATATGGTAGTAGTATAATTGTAGTATTTGAAGATCTACTAAAATAGCGTTGTTGTTTTGGCTTTAAAATATGTCATCCTACATTTAAGGCCAATTCTTGATTGTTTTCACCAATTGGATTTTCTAGAATAATTATCAAATTTCTTGTAGAACCGTTTTAGGGTAGCAAAGAAAGTGGGTTTTTTGACCCTTTTTGTTCACTTAGCTACACCTTGTGATTGCTATTTTTGTCTATTTTGTGTGAAACTAGTCTTGTTGGAAAGGTGGGAAACCCTGCTTTCTAGAAATGTAAGGCTCTTTTCAATCAAAGCCTGCATGAAGTGTTAACATTCAAAACCACACAAGCATGAAACACTAGAGATTTTCCGCATACGGCTCACTCAATCATTATAATGTTTCACCTCCAATGATAGATCTAGCTAAAATTTTGGTGCTTTAAAGTGAACAAGTTGTACTTCCCATTTGTACGGTTGAATTATTGAAAATGAGTCTATATTTGAGTTAATTGCACATCTAAGCTTACAACCCTTGTTTTTAGTGGGTTTTGTGAAAATGCGTGTGGTCCTTAAAGGGTTAAAGAGGTCCATTTAAGGACCACTACATTACCATTTTTGACAACCTATGGGATTCTTCACTAGACATGGTTTGCAATTTGAGCATACTACCTTACATTTTTGGATTTGAAATTTGATTTCCTAATAGACTTACAGTTGAAAATTTGAAATAGTGTCAGCTTTTGTATCAAAAGGGAGGCTGCATTGGTACTTAACCCCAAACGGTCAAGTGTATGTTCAACCAACACTTGAGAATTCTAGTATGGTGGTACAAACTCAATTTTGAATGGATGTTCTCAAAATTTTGACACAAGTGGTAGGCTTTATCATCTTTGTCTCGTTAAAGGAAAAAGTTCTCAAATCCAATGGTTAAATTTTTAGATATTTGTTCAAAAGTTCTTGGGCAAGTTGGGTAGCATAATTTGACTTGGACCAAGACGTTGGCTAATAGAAAATTCGGTTTTTCTGTTATTTTGGTTGCGTTGATTGGGATACTTTTCTATTGATGTTCAACAAAAATGTGTTGATTTCTATTAATTTCTGTTGAACATCAACAAAAGAATATCCTAATCAACGCAACCAAAACAAACAAAAAAAATTGAGCTTTCTACTAACATGCTAAGAAGTATGGAGAGGATATGCAAGGGTTCTAGTTTACTAAGCACCTTAGTTGCGGAGTATCCTAGGGCTCCCCAGCTTAGGGGCTCATTAGCACCTATGTAGACTTAACCATTTTCCATTATCCCTAAAATTTTACATCTCAAGATTAGTTTTGGCTTTTAATTGATTCAGTAACCACTTTATAAAAAAAAAACATATCTCTCTTTCTAAATTGGTTTTAAAATAATAAAATTTCAAATAAATTTTTTACCAAGAAATATGGGATTTGGTGCTTTGGGTTCCTTGTTTGAAGCTCTGGGCTCCAAAAATTTATTATTAGTTTGAAATTTTTCTCAAGTGGTTTTTTGCAAATTTGGAGCAAATTGTGATTCTTCTCAATAAATTGAAACAGTCCTTCAAGAAATTATAGAAATGCAAGTTGCAAGTCATAAATAGAGACAAATAAATTCTTGTGCTCAAAGTCAAGCTTTACATTCTCATAAGCATGTACTAAACACACCTGCACTCTTTTAATTTATGACTCACAACTAATTTCCCTTTTTAAGGTTCACTACAAGCTCATAAACAAAGGTCACTCCATGATGAAATTCACACATAGAAGCAATAAGTTTTCAAATCCTAAAAAATTTTCAATTTCTTTTTACTACTATGAAGTTATATTTTCCATTCAAAGGCTCAAGGGACAAACTCATAGAATACAATTTTGTGGTTTACTAGAGATAAATGTATAGTGGTCTCCAATAGGTCCTCACATTTTTTGAAATCAATCCTCATCTTCTTCAAGTTTTGAAGAACTTGAGGACTTGTTGGAGGTCACTGTACTACTAGAAGTGAGTCATTTTTGAGTGGTGACATGCATTCACTTAGTAGAAATCATGGACACTTGAGAAGGATAAATGTTTTGAGGTATATGCATTGATATACACATTAATTATTAGTTTAACTTTGAAAAATTAGGATTTGTGGAATGTGATTAGATCGATATTTTGATCACTTTATTTGAAAAAAAATTACTCCATACACCAAAAGTTATCTTGAACTTGCTAATATATTGCCAAGTTTTTAGGCCACCTTGTATTACAAAGCAATTTAGAATAAGTTACGTTCATAGTTTGCCATTGAAATTTTTCATGAGTGTACTCAACAAGATATAGATGTCAATGGAAAAAAACTTTAATTCATGCCAACCAAAAATATTTCTCTAAAGAGGCCCAAAGTATACAAAAACCTTTAATTTTAACTAAGTGTTTTAATCTTTCAATGTGTTTAGTCAAATGGGTTGAAAGTTGTTTTACACATTACATAAATATTGCTCTACCTTTTCTATTGCAAAAATTTCATAAATAAGTTTCAATTTTCATTTTTACATCAATGCACCAAGAAAATGTAATGCAAAAAAATGCAATGTTAGACAGTTTTTTTGTGGAAACTCCTTCAACCTTTAACCCTTGAGACCACCAAACCATATTTTGATTCAGGAGAGTAGTTTTTGGGCTATAGAGTAAAATTGCACAAGAGTTTGGAAATTGTTCTTGAAGAATGCTTGTGATCACAAGAATTTTGCATCCAACCAAAAAAACAACAATAGAATCAAGTTTGTGAGTTGATAAACTATGGTGTTTATACAACATAGCCTCAAAATACGTATCCATTTTTGGTCAAAGATGGATCATAGCAACAACACAATACATCAAATATTCAAAAAGAATGCCAAATTTCAATTGTGCAATTCTAAAAAATTCAAATTGTGTAAGAAATACGCTTGTATTCTTTTTCTATACAGTATCAACACAATTGTAATATTCAAAGATCTATTGGACCGGTGCTAACATTTCATTTAAAATATTTGTCATCCTACATTTAAGGCCAATTCTTGATTGTTTCCATTGATTGGAATTTCCATAGCATTTATCAAATTTCTTGTAAAACTGTTTTAGGGTAGCAAAGAAAGTGGAAATTTTGACCCTTTTTGTCCACTTAGCTACACCTTATGATTTCTATTTTTATCCATTTTATGTGAAATTATTCCTCTTGGAAAGGTGGGAAACCCTACTTTTTAGAGATATAAGACTCTTCTCAAATAAAGCTTGTACAAAGCAATTGAATCCAAAACCACACAAACATGAAAACTAGAGATTTTCCACCTAGAACTCAATCAATCATTGTAATATTTCACCTCAAATAATAGATTTGGTCAAAACTGTGATATCTATATCTATAAAAGAATCCCAAGACCCCATTTTGGATGAAAAGTAAAGAGTTTGAGTGCAACTATGAGTTGTATTCCATGCATGTAAGTTGCGCCTTTTACATTTTTTTTATTTAACAAGTTGCACCTCTTACGTTTTCTATTGTTGTACCTTTTACATTTTCTATTTAACAAATTGCACCTAAAGTGAGTAGCTCCATGATTAATGTGGTAGTTAACAATAAAGTATAATGGGTCATTAGAAGTCACACCACAACACTTTCTCTCAACCAAGCAGATTGAGCCATTTCACCAAAAGTTAACAATAGGTCACTAGAGGTTATACTACCACAACACTCTCTCACCCAATCAAAATGAGTGGCTCAAAAAGTTGTATTCTCTTTTATATATATTAGATTTTGCTTCTGCAAGGTTTAGGATCTTCCATGCATATATAGGAGTTAGTGTTGCCCAACAATGTGCACGTTTTTCTAGTAGAGGACCAACATGGAAGAGAGGGATACATGTGTAATGTGGTTTATGGTGAGGCTTTATTTGGAATTGGATTGTTAGCATTTGTGAGTAGAACAATTTGAATTTATAAATTGACAAATTGCACAATTTGTTTGTTGCAAGGATATTTTTGTTGCCTTTGTTGGTACAATGGGTACATAAACTAATTTTACTATAAAAGAGGTGTTCTTCCAAGTGGGTCCACATTTGATTCAAATGCACATTTGAGTTTCTTGCCCCAATTTCTAGAGAATTTGTGGAAATGTGTGGAACTTAGTGCATCTCCACCAATGGCTCGAGCTCGCTCAAAGTAGATGAAAAGTGTCCAAGCCCCTCTCAAACTCTCTTATTTAGCAAGCCTAGCAAGCCACTCTTCAAGCCACTATTCATGCATTATTCACCTTAAGTTTAGTGAGCTTTATCTTCTACTTCCCTAGAGAAGTGGTAAATTGCTTATTTATGGGGTGTGCTGGAGTGTAAGGCCACCTTTTCAAAAATCATGGGTGGAGATTGAGAGCCTTCGGGCCTCGCCAAGGCAGATGGAAAACTTTGAATGAGCCTAGAACAATGGAGATGCCCCTATAGAGTTAAAAGTTAAAAGTTATTCAATTTGCATTTTCTTGTTTGGATTGCCCTTGATTTTGAGTTCATTATACTTATTTTAAATTAGCAATTCAGACATGTGGAGATATATCACATATTTCTTTAGAAACATGTCACCTATTGCACAACTTCACTTAAGGTAGGAACACCCATAAGCTTTGGTGTCCCCATAACCATGATCTCTAAAATCTTGAAAAATTTATGGAAATAAATAGATGTAATTTTAAGTTTGGACAACATGTGAACATGAAACCTTCGTGTCGATTATGGTTGCTCTTCAAAAATTCACAGCTCTTTCTCACATCGTAACACGATCTTATTATAATTTGCTAGATGCTTATTAATAGTCATCATGTTCAAAACCCTTAAACTAACGCTTATGGGTGTTCGTACCTTACATGGATTACCATTGTTACCTGTTGAAAAGGTACTCACTTTAAAGTTCGAGATTTCTGTGACATGTACCACCCATGCGATTCCAAGGCTATCGCTTTGCCGAGTGTAACATACTTTCTTATTGGTTCCATAGTAGCCAACATCGTAAAAGATGCGCAAAAATTGTTAGACTAAACATACAAGAGAATTGCCAAAACAAGCATTCCCAGACTGAACACCCTATACGAAAATAATGTGTATGGAAGCAGGCGTCAGATAGGAGCGAAAGACTAATTTCTGTAATTAATCAAAGCCGCAGTCCGGCTCATTTGAACTATGCTAAGCATCACCCGCCTGCTTCCACACACGAACAGACTTAAAAAAACAAACAAACATTTCAAGATCTCAGATCGTCCTAGTCATAAAGGTGGTCATCAATGTATTCAGACCTAAACCATAAATTTTTTAATCATCACCGATCTCGAATAAACGAAGCAAATCAATTAAAATCTCAGAAGGAAGGCAGTTCGGTCCTAGAGAATCATAGTGATGTACTCACAGCAATCTTGTTGCAGGAACCTTCTTCATCACAGATTAAGAATATATAAAAAAATCTTTAATACCATGCTTAGGTCTCAGTATCCTATGAATCTTCAAGTGACTTTGCCACTCAGATATATGCTTGTCATTGTTTTGACATCATCGACCAAATATAATCACATAATAAACCAGCCAAAGAGGACTCTTTCAATAAAGACGTGCAAACATAGCATGCGATATAAGGTAACACCCATAACCATCACTGTACCCATAATCTGTAGAAGTGATGAGAGGTAGTTACAAGGATGTACAGCATGTGAACATAAAACATTAGTGTTGGTATTAGGTGCGATCACAGTCAGCTCTTTAAAACGTGCAAACTCATCATTTTTCTCTTGCTAATAAGATCCTATAATTAATTTGCTACATGTTTGTTTATGGGCGCTGCTACCTTATTATAGTTGGTTGAGAGCAACAGTAACTACAAAAAGCTGCAAGGGACTGTTGCTTAAGAGCGAATCCTGAATCCACAAAAAGGAAAGCAAGAATTATAACCTCGCGTTTCTCTACGAGCGTTAAATGCCACCGGCAATATAAAGATTGCCCGTGAAGTAAGTCACTCGACGGACAAAGAGTGAAAAAGAAACTGTAGCAGAAAGGCAAAACCTAAGCTCAGTCACTTAGGGTTAAGTGTGTTTACCGAGCATAACAGGAAATACTGCCAGAAGATTATCTACGAGTGTCTTCTGACGCATGCCAAACAGATCTCGACACCGGAAAAATTCACTCGATGCGGCATAGCCGTATGTCAAGCGAATCAATAATAAAATTAAAAAGACAAAATGAAGCAAAGACCGAACGCATTAGGCGAGAACTGTTGTGTATGTACGTAACCCCAGCGCTGTTAAAGTTCGAAGTCGTAGGGCTTTAGAGCATCACGTCTTTCTTTCGGTAACCTAGAAGGAGCTTGACTTCAATAACGAAGCCGGCTCACAGATTAAAAGGTGCCGAAATTGGACACAAGATACACTGAACATGGATCTAAACAAACGATACATCTAGACAAGCATGAGAAGCACAAGCAAGCACACAAACGATTGCCGCCGTAAGCCGCGACTCGGAGAGATACGTAAGAGAAGAGGGGCGTTCAAACTTATAGATAGCGGGGGTTAAGGTTTTAGGGTTTCTATATGGTTCTCGTCGACGTTTCGTCGAGACCTTGCCGTTTCATTTAGGGTTTCGTCCAACGACGAGGGATTAGCGGCTTTGCGGAGATTGCGCAGACCTTTTTAACCTCTAAAGGACCAAGCAACCCTTTGCGGTCATTATATTACGGGGTATTTTTTTGTATTTGGAGTGCATCCACTTTTATTATGTTTAAGATCAATTAAGAAGTTAGAATATAGGTCAATGCTGTTCTAGTGAGGTAGTCAAGATCTCAAATCAAAATTTTTTGTTAGTATCAAATGCTAGTTATAGAGCAGCGTACATACTATGTATTATAGTATCTCGGTCCTTTAAGGGTTAATATCATTTTCCCTCTAAGTAATGTAGAAATATCATAAATTGTTAAAATAAGCATTTTAGCTTGCAAGATATGGGGAACATCTTGAGAAATTGAGCTCAATATGTGCATAAAACAAGGATAAGGAAGAATGCAAAAATAAATAAAAATAAAAATAAAAATAATCCAAAATCCTCAGGAATGCATTTTTATGCAATATAAATGTGGATTCTTCATTTCGACCCCATTCTTGTTTCATTGGTTCACCTAAAACAGCTACCTCTAGAACTTTGTTCCAGAATAAGTGTGAACCAATCAAATGCAAGAAATCTTACCTTTTCAAAATATTGTTCAAAGTCAACTATTGTTGGTTTTAGAACAGCTATCTATGCCATTAAAGGGGGGGTAACGGTTTATGGTATTCCTACCTTAGGAGGCTCATAAACCGTCTAGGCTCTAAAATTATCTATTTTCCTAAATGTACTCCATTTATACATGTCATTTATCATAGGTTTCAACAATGTACAAGCAATGTACATTTGAGGAGGTGGGTGGTTTTAGAGCCCTATGCCACTTTAAATTCAAAATTTCATAACTACTTCCATAAAGCTCCAAAAAATATGAAACAATTTGGGTTAAGGTAAAAGCACTCAATACCAATATTGTATCTAATGGCGTCAATCTTTTCACATGGTGGTCACTCTAGAATTTAAATCTAGGTATGTCATAGATAATTTATCATTTTGGTCAACAACAATAAGTTCTCTATGACTTTCCTAAATTTAAGTTCTTGAATGACTACCATGTATAGAGAGTAAAGTCATTATGTACAATGTTGGTATTAGGTGCTTCCACCTTAGATGCCAATTTCTATTGTCTTTCAAGGAAAATTTACTGAAAAATATTTCAAAAGCTTCACCTCCCCGAAATTTAGTTTCAGCCCTTACATGGTTGATTTATGAGCCTCTTACTTAGTATCACACCCACTATTCTCTCACCAAGTTCTAGTAACAAAAAAAAGTAAGCTAGGAGGTCCATAAACCAACTATGTTTTAAATGCATCTTCTATCTAAGAATGAATGACAAGTTTCTTGTAATATCTATTACTGCCATTGATGAGGTAGATATGTTTAAAGAGATGGAATATGGACCTCCTAGCTTACTAATTTTTAACAAGCTTTTGATGATTTCAATGTTCATAAAATCTCTTCTTTTTTTTTTTTTTTCATGTTTATCATTATTGGGTATGTTATGAAGTTGTATTTAAATGTTATAAAAGAGAATATGATAAGCAAGAATTCTAATTCACTCAAAGGATTAAATTGTAACAAAAGAATTTTGGTATTAGAAACATGGTTTATTCATCTCCAAAAATACACTATGGATTTGGTGTGATTGTTTGATGTAAATCAATCAAATGTAAAAAGCTATTTGGATAGCTTAACACATTCAAGTTGTTGCCTACCAAAAGAGCTGGCAAGATTCATGTAAGGACCATTTAGCACTTGAAGTAAACAATTTTATTAAAAATGCCAAAAATGAAATATGTCAGCCAAATCATTAAGAAAATTGTATAATTTTATAATTTTGAATATCTACTATGAATAAAAAGTGATAAATGTGCACATAGATGTGTTTATATGTAATTGTGGAGGTTATATGAAAGCATAGGTTTGCCGATTTTATTGTATGTACAAGCACTAACTCTAACAAAACTATTGTTGCTAATATTGCCTATAAATTAGCTATACTTGAGCTGATTAATTAGATTTTTTTAATAGTAGCATGATAAATAGTTTGTTGCTAAGCAAAATAACAAAAAGTATGTACCACATTATGAGGATTATGATCTATATTTATTTAGTTCAAGAAACTAGAAGAATTTGTGAAAAGGTCAACTTGATGGGCACAAGATTTTAAAGTAGGGTTTGCAAGAATTGTGATTGTGGTCTTGTAAATTTGCTACCAAAAAGAGCTATGTCAAATCTAAGGGAGTCTGATAAGTATATTACCTAGGTGCATTAATTCTTATGCAGTTCCATTTTTTAAACTCTATATTTAGTGACTTTTTTATTTTATTTTCAAGCTTATACATAAAAATTCACTAAAAACATTTGGTGATGACTTTTTAAAGTTTGATAGCAAAGATACATAGGACAATTCCATACATACATTTTTCATTTTGACAAACAACCCAAAAGTCTTTTAAATATGATCTCTAAGAGTTCATTGTATAGTAATGTTTGATCAATATTGTAAAATAGATAATTTTATTTTTTTCCAAAATTAATTACAAAGTGAGGATCAAACAACAATATGGCAACCTCTCAAGTAGCAATGTGGTGGTACAATCTCCGCAATAATGCACCATCTTTTGAACACTCTTTAAAATTGAAGTATGCACTCACAAATCTCTATAAAACTTTGGCAATCACTTTAGACTTACTATCTTAAGATAGTATTTCAATATTGGAGCCTACATTACATTGAATTCACTACCCATAAACTAATGCAAGATAGAACTATTAAAAACATTTGTGTAGTTAAATCCATCTCAATCCATGAATGTAATCTATTGCATCCAACCTAGTCCGTAGCTATGGATATACATGAGACCCTCAATGAACCAAGCATGAATATTGGATCCAATATTCAATGAGAATTATGCAATCATTTTTGCTTGTGGCCAACTATTTTGTGCTAGATTAACCCCTAAAAGACCAAGGAGCCCACTTTGGGCTTTATGAGAACTCAGGCAGGCTCTATTGACTTCATAATTTGGAATTTTTTCATGAAAGTTTTAGGATGGATGCTACTCATCAAAATCTACATGTGAAGCTTTATTTCATGTCTTTCCAATAAGTAATGCAAAAGTTAGAAGGTTTTTTCAATTTCAATGTCAAACCAGGTAGCAAATACATATACATATATATACATATATATATATATATATATATATATATATATATATATATATAATTTATTTATATAATTTTATAGATTGATACCTACTCAAAAAAAAATTGAATCATTTAAATCCAAATAATGAGGTAAGAGTTAAAAATAGTTTTCTTTTGCGGGCATTATAGGTAGATAGAGGGTAGAGAAAACATATAAAGTTAAGTTATCTTTTACTCTCAATTTTGAAAAATTTCAAATGAAAATTAAAATTAAAGTTATTAATTGTCTGTTAGAGCATTCTCACCATTGGGATTAACAATTTTCAAATTCTTCCAAAACTTATTAGCATATTAGTTATATCTTTCATTCATCAATACCGTTTATTTTACATTTTTTTGTAAAAATAAATCCAAATTTTTTTTGGTTAAATTCTTTTATATATGCTTTTGACCCATTTTCCAACATATTGCCAAAATTGCACAAGAAATATAACTTAAGTGTTTTTCTTTAAAAAGTTTGAAAACAAAACTTCAACTTTTGGAAGGACTAGAAAAGCCTACATTTTGAAGTTTAGGCACATTGATCTTGCAATTGGTGGGGATTTTCATTCTGAAATTTTGGGACAATGTACTTGTGCAAGTCAACCAAAGGATCCTATGGTTGGATTTGTTAAAAAGTAAGTTTCAATGGACATTTTGACTTTGCTTTGGGGACTAGTATTCTGAAGCAGTTTTGGGCCTCTAAACACAAAGAATTTTAGGGGTTAACAAGACACCAAGAGCATTATGTTGAAGGTGGTTTTGGTGTTTGGATATAAATAGCAAGTAAAGCACTCCTATTGACAAGGCTTCATTCAAAGGTTTGTAGCATGGCCTATTAGGACTTTTCTAGAGTAGTGAAAACTTAGTATAAAAATTCCTAAAAAGTATGCAAACTACATATACAAACCCTCAATAGTGCCAGCATTCAAAATGTAGACAATGGATGAGTTCAAAAACTTTATGTATGAGCTTTTTGAAAATATTGAATTTCATCCACATATACATAAAAAAACAATTTTCAAAATTTTACTTATGTAACTTATTTTATTAGTAGATTTTTCATGATTCTTTGCAAGGCTTTGAAGTTGTTTTCACATAGTTGGAAGATTTTTTTTTGCATGAATTTACTAAAAATGATTTTTAGGTAACTTTGTTTTTTATAGTTTATTATTGTTTTCAATTGATTTATTATTTCTATAAAAAAAATTTATAAAATTTTAATTAAATATGATTTGACATTAGTGTCTTTTGACAACCATCAACCCTAGATGTGCACATATCATTCCCCAAAAATATTTGTGCAAATTCACGTATTACTAACATCCTAAGCCACTATGAATGCCACATCAATAAACATGAAAGACGCCTCAAAAGTCTCTCAGGTTGTAATATTAAGGAGCAGATAGCTTTATTGGATATAGTCATAAAAGCATTCACAAGCTGCATTTGATGGAGTGAAAATGTGGCCCCCGAAAGAAAATACTATCATGGAATGACCAAGTGTCTATCCATAATGGAGAATTCAAATCTAATTTTTATTACATGAGTTTATTGAAGAGGTGATCATTTAGGTGACTTTTGTTTTCTACAATAATGTTTTGTCTTTTTCAATCGATTTACTACTTCTAAAGGTTTCTTTTCTAAATCACTAGTTGAACATGATTTGTCATTAGTGTCTCTTGGCAAATGTCTCAATGATCTTAATTGTTCACTGCTGCTACCACTATATGGCGCACCGTTTGAACCCAATTGCTTTATAGCATCACTTTGTAGTAAGTCCACCATTTTTTAATTGGTTGATAGTCTTGAAGTCCTTGCAGTTCAAACTACTGTGTTGGCTGCGTCTCTTTCTACCATTCCAATCTAGCAAAATAGAAGCTCGGGGGTTTCAATTTGAGTTGTCACTATTTCTTGAAGCCTCCACTATACATTGTAGAGAACAATATATGTGATTGCCATCTTCAAATTTGTGACCGCAAACTTCACAACCAAATGCATTGGTTTTCTTCCCTGGATGTTGGAAAATGTAATATACTTGATGATTATTGAATGAATAATCATGTAAAATGTCCATCCCAACGTCTTTTGTTATCAAAGTTAATTGTCTACCACTTTTTTCTGGAGTTCTAAATTGCAACTGGAAAACTCAATTTTGACTGTTACACTTGCCATGATCTTGAAGCATGCATGTGTTACACATACATGAACAACAATGTGTACAAAAATAGTTTCTTGAAGCTCCAAAGCCATTGTGTTTTTGGCATGTAGGATGTTTGATATGGTTCACTAACAAAAACAAAGAATCCCACCACAACGAAAATACTTTAGCATTATTCATGCTTAGAATATCTTAGCTACTAAATAACAACTTTTTTAGTTGAATACTTGAAATATATAATTGCAAGAGAATAAGAAATAATAAAAAATAATCATATGCAAACATAGTTTATATATGTATTCTAAAATTTGTAAAATGTCTAAAAAGGTAAAAGGTGCATTAGTAACTTTTACTTTGCTTTGAAGTATCATCCTAGATTTTTTTTTAAATATTATATATAAAAAGAGATGTTTGATTATTGATTAAACAAAATACCCTAAAAAAAAATCAAAGGTTCAATTTTATGTTATTTCATGGTAAACATAATTTGTCAAAATAACAAAAGATTTACCAAAATCAAAGTGGCTCTCCCGATCCTAGCCCTCTCTCAAACCTCTCTACTTCTCTCCGCTTCTTCTTAGTCTATTATTGAATGGATGAATTGAAAGCATGGACCACATTGTGAGGACTGTGATCTATGTCTACTTAGTTCAAGAAATTTGGAGAATTTGTAGGAATGTCAACTTAATGGGTATAAGATTTTGAAAGTGGGGTTTGCAAGAATTATAATTGTGGTCTTGCAAATTTGCTGCCAAGAAGACCCTTGCTGGAATTGAAGGAGATGGATAAATGTGTTATTTAGGTGCATTGGTTTTAATGTAATTTCAATACTAAGATACAAAATCTCATTTTTATAAAAGTAAAACTCCATTTTTGATGGCTTATTGTATTTAGTTTTCATGATTTTACATAAAAGTTTATTGAACACAATTGGTAGTGAGTTTTTTAAGTTTGATAGCGGAGGTGTGTAGGACATCTATATACACATGTTTCATATTGTAAAATAGCCCAAAAGTTTATAAAACATGATGTATGAAGAATTTAATATTGGTGTTGTTTGACCAAAATTGTAAAAATGGTGTGTTGTTTTTTTTTTTCTAAATTTTGATTCCAAAATGAGAGTCAAACAACAACATTGCGACCCTTCAAGTAGCAACCTAGTGGCACAACCTTTGCAGTAATGCGCCATCTTTTATATACTCTTTTTATTGCAATGGTTAACATTTTGAAGGAAAAATGAATCAACTATCATTATGAAACAAATATGTACATATTGTAGTTAGAATTAAAATATACATAAAAAATGTGATAAATACAAAGTTGAAGTGAAATTGTGTTTCAAATATTAAGATATACATTTTATCCTTTCAAATGTAAAAACTATAATTATTCCTAATGTTTTGAAGATATCCTTTGAAATAACCTATTGTAAATTATATTTAAATGACAAAAGTCCCTAATTTTTCCTAGAATTTTTTGTGATATAAATAAGAACAAAAGAATTGACATTGATAATTGAATGAAGCTTTTTTGTACTATACCTAAGTAATTGTAAAAATACATTATTGTACTAAGCTTTTCCAATAAATTATACATGGTATGCCCTTGTAGAGTGCTTTGCGCTAGGTAACTAACATGTCTTGTTTCTTTTTTAACTCTCAATTCAAATATAAGTTTATTGAATCAAAAAATAATTCTAGCCAAATTTTTACTTTATGTTCGTGTGAATTTTTGACAACAAACAATCTCCCATAGCTAAGTTTACATTTTTTTTTAATCAAATTAGAGGTGCCTTTGGAACTGTTATTAATTTACATAATCTTAGAACTTCCATAATGTTGCCATATTTTAATTTTAACAACAAATTTTGATGTAATGAATTTTTGAAATGAAAATGGAGTCTATTTGGAGTAAACATATGTTGGCTGTTTTTATTTTGTTTTAAATAAAAACAAATAAGCATTTTCATTTTTTTTAATTTATTTGACTTTCAATTTTGAAAAAAATAAGAGTACTATAAGAAATCTTGTGGAATTTGTGTTCATGATTCTTCACAAACGTTACACTTATAAATTTATAACAAACAATGCTAAATCTTTGTACAAAATTATTAAACTTATTGTCAAACGTATTATTTTGATTACAAAAAACTGTAATTATATTTAACGTTTCATATTTTCAAGAATTCAATTATATATTTGCATAAAAATATTACTTTTGAGCTAATAAAATAATATGACATTAATTTAGAATTAGAATAATAAGATTATTATTCATCAACACATGTGGTAAGCACCACAATATTGTAATAGTGCTCATGTGAACAATTTAATATGTTTAGAACTTTATAATTTCAATTAAATACTACAAATGTAAAAATTGATCTCTTTATGCCCTTAGTTCTATTCAAATTTAGTGAATTGCAAAATTGCATTTTGAAATGCAACTAAAGAGGAATCTATGAAATTGATGTATAAATAAAATTAACATGTTCTGAATTCTAGGTCCTATGTAAATGATTGGGCTTATGATTGCAATTACCAATTGCTTTTCATAATATTTGAAGCTTAAAATAAAAACCTCTTTTATGATTCAATCATGAATAAAAAGCCGAATAATTTGTAGACAAAATTTGCAATGATGGATTGAAAATAATATTGTAAATGTAGTGATTTTTAGAAATATTCTGGTTAAAGCTAAAATTGTCAAATATTACTTGAGTGAATTTTTTATTTTAGAATTTTATGTTAGAATTTCTAAAGTCAATTAAAAAAATTACAAATGTTTTAGAGGGACAGAGGGGCAAACTTCTACATATAAATGTTTTTTATTTTAAATGCCTTGCACTTATTTACTGAAATTCTTGTTTACAAAATGGTTTTGAGAATCATACAAAAAGACATGTGTATATCTAAATTATGTCATAAGGCACTCTACAATTAATGGTTTGTCTCGAAATGCACTTAATGCCATTTTTTAACACTTTTAATGCTTTGAACATCAAGGAATCATATCTTCTTCATTATATGTGAAATTTATTATTAAAGAAATACATAATTCTAATTTAGGTTTAATGTCCAATAATTTTTATATTAGTCAAAAGAACATTGTATAAATGTGCCATTTGATTTATCATTGAACACATTCAATTTGTTTTTTGCAATTGTGGTAGAATATATTGAATCAAAAAACAAAAAAACACATTCAAAAGCTAAAACACTTTTATTAAAAGAATAGAATTGATATTAGTACATGACAGTACATGACACTAGTAGAAAACCATGATCAAAACAATTGCACTAGTAGAAAACCATGACTAAAACAACAAAAATTCAACAATATTTTGTTGATTTGGTCACTTGCAGATACAACTTGACTAATTCAACCAAATCTTGTAAAACATGTCTTACATTCTGTTGTTTTAGATATCATAATTTCATGATTAACCAAATATAAAAAATGAAATCTTTTAAAATTTAATGAAAATCCTATAAATATATTAATCTTCTAAAATCCTTTGAATCATTTTTTTGCTTTTTTACAATTTGGTGTCTTTGAAAGCTAACAATCTTTGAATGCTATTTTAGCCCAATAAATTATTATTGTTGAAAAACTACAAATTAAACTTTTATTGAAAATGAAGCCAACTTTCACCTACACAATCCATTTGAAATTTCAATACTTCACTTAAAAATTATTGACAAAAATCAAAGGAGTGTAACAATTATTATTTTTTGAATTTATGAACATTTCTTATGATTTTTGCTCATAATTTATAATCAAACTATTAAAATGTAAAAAGTGTTGGAATTAAAGCTTATTTCATTTTTAAATTATGTTTGGTTTGAAAAGATTCAAAATAAGATTATTCACAATGCTAAAACAACCTTCAATGTTTATTAAATTTGCAAAATTTAGAGAAAGACAAAAATAAGTATAAAATAAAATTTTGTACTAACCATATACATGTGCACATACATGTAGTGTAATGATAAGAGTCATCAATTTCATTCATGAGATCTTAGGTTCAAACCTTGGTAGTGATATTTGAGACGTGTGTTGCTTATGAGGCACTTGCCATGTGGCAACCTCCATGTGGAGAGTTTGATGTCACATGACAAGTGCCATGTGACAATTGACTTGCTCATGGTGCATTTTTCCACATGGCAAAATGCTACATGGTACTTTTTAAATGGATGATATTTTTCAAATTTTACATTTTTATTATACTATCAAAAAAAATCATCAATAAAAAAACCACATATAAACTATAGAAAAACAATTGATTTCTATACAAAAGTAGCTTGAACAACGCAATCAAATCAATGGAAAAAAGCAATAATTTTCAGTTAAAATTTTGTTGATTTCAGCCTTAATTTTTCTAGTAATGTTAGTGCATAATTTTTTTAATTGATATATTTGTTGAGCTATTGTCATTTGTAATTGCTCCACATTATTTTGTAGTGGAATTTGTACTATTTAAGTTTGTAAGCTTGATTATAATGTTTCCACAACAAAACATACTCACCAATTTTTTTATTTCTATTAATATAATAGCACAAAACACACAATAGACTAATATTGATTTTGAAATTATTTTGAAATTATGATTAATCAGAGGATTTTTCAAAATCCTCCACATTCAAAAAATAATACTAAATGCTTGTTTCACTATCATATCTATAAATGATTGTTTGAAATTAAATTGAACATATTATTTTGGAAGCTATGGTTCAAGCCAAGGTACAAAAACTATTTTGTCACCAAAATAAATTAATGCCGCAATAAGCTCTTACACATTAATACTTTCAATTTGTATTGAAAGGCTATTTAATTGAGTTCTTGCAATGATTCCTTTAAAATAAATGAACAACAAATAAACTTCAGAGTTGTGTCTTGATCTTGACAAACCTTTAAATACATTAATAAAGAAAAATTTGTGATTCACAATAGCTTGAATTATTGTTTAATATACTAGAGAATTTTTTGTTGAAGTCAACATAATCTACATGATGTTTTTTTTCTAAAGCATAAATTTGCATTGAACAACATAAATTTTTGCGTTAAAAGCAAAAAAATCATCATGTAGTTTATGTTGACTTCAACAAAGTTTTCTTCTAGTGATAGTTTTAATCACGGTTAGATCAATCTATTGATTTTGATTGTGTTAGCAAATCAAATTTGACATGGAAATAATTAAAAGCACCACATCATCCCAATATGCCATGAAACTTTCAAATTCAATTTTCACATTTGATGAAGACTCTCTTTCAAACCACTTCAAGAAGAGAGGAGTAGCAGCATTCAATAATGCTTTGATAAAATGTTTGCATGTTTTGGTAAATTTATAGTTATTTACTTCAAATAACTCAGTAATTAAAAAATGAGTGTCACAAGTAGCAAGCCTTTTCAAAACAATAGTTATTTATTCATGATTATATATGAACCAAGTAATGATATTGTTCAATTCAAAAACAAGATGTTTCATTTCTTCAAAAACTAAGTAGCAAGTATATTAAAATGTTGGAACAAATAGTTAATTCTTTTTTGACAAAAGTGTTCTAGATCTTTATGCATCATCAAATTTGAACATTATTTTCACCAATGAATAGATTTTGATTTCTTTATCATTTAAAACTTCTAAATCACCCTTTGGGTTTGCTTTCTCTTGTTGACCCATTGTACTTACTTTATGGATACTCTCCTCTAATGGATGTGTATGGATGTAATATCTGTTTTCAATTTGGACGTGATGTGAAGTACGTTCTTTATTACCGTTAGCGTCTTTTTCTTGCAAGACTACTTTTGGACTTTTATCTCTTCCCTTCTTATTATAACCATCTCTATTATCCTCTTTGTGAGGAGCATTGCACTCTTGGGCCGTATGTCCCGCTAGCTTGCAATTGCCGCAATGTGGGGCATATGGCACGCTAGCTTGAGCATTACCACAATTTGTTGCGCTGTGGCCTAGTTCTCCACATCAATAACAAATTACTCTAGAAATTGAACTCCAATTAGGGTTTTGACCAGAATAGGTTGGACCCCCAAAATATACATTTTTTCCATATTTTTAAACACAAACTTAATGCAAAAGTAATTCCCACTTCAAAATAGAGAGAAATATAGATCGGATTTCATGTGACATTTTTTTAAGTACCTCAAAAAAGATTCAATTTACATCTATCTTTGAGATTTTTTGTCAAACAAGGGCTTTTCTTGTTAGTTGTACCATAATACTAATAATTTTATTTACTCCTCCCATAATTGCATATTCAATTGCAAGTGATTGTTCTACCATATTGCACGTCCTTTATATATATATATATATATATATATATATATATATATATAGGGAATTACTACAGCGACACCCTAAATTGCTAACAAGACACCCCTTCTAAGCATGAAAATGTGATTTTTAATGTTGATTTTACTGATTTTTTTATTTGGATCAAAAGATTTGTTTCACCTTTATCATTCTGAGGCTATACTATAAAAAAATAGGTGCGTTTCATTTTCAAACCAAAAATATAGGACTTCTGAGTTACTTAAAGCAAAAATATATCAAAAAATAGGATTGGTGCAATAATATTTCAAAAAAAAATTGTATTTGTCATGTTTTCTTTGAAGGAGATGATAATGTTGTGATTGAATGAATGATGGACCATTTAATAAATAAAAAATAGCACTAAATTATCAAATTTCATGCTCAAAGGAGGTGTCCCGTTAGCAATTTAGGGTGTTGCTGTAATAATTCCATATATATATGTATATATGTATATATATATATATATATATATATATATATATATATATATATATATATATATATATATATATATATATATATTGTATATATATATAAAAATAAATAAAGACCATGTCAATTGTTTAGGTATAGTATAGTTCATATCATCATAATATTCATGAAGGATATTATCTATTTATCATAGCATTTCTAATAAATCTTATAGCATCTTTTATGCTTAAAAGGGGCATTCAAGTAATCTTTTCTATTTTTTGAAACTCTAGCAATTTTTGATTGCTCAATTTCCAACATATTTTGATATAAGATTTCTCCGGACTCTACTTTATGTTTTTTCATTTTTACTATTTCTTTTGGGCCAAAGATTATTATGATCTTGTCCACTAGTCATAGCTTATGTGAGTTGAATTCTAGTTTTATTTACTAAGGTTAATGCTATATCTATTGCTTTCAATGATAAACGCATTATCTTTGTAGAATAATCAATTGACACTTTACTAACATTTGTAACAAATTTGAATACATTTATTAGATTGCACATTTAAATAATACCTAACATACGTGATGCAAATATTTTTGTTAATACGTTTTGGAAAAAAAAACTCAAGAATTATGGCTAGGTATTTAGTACTTGCAAGTACTTGACACATCAAATAAAAATACCATAAATTACAAGAATCAAGGTAAATAATTTTTAAAGCGGTTCCATTGTTTACTAGTAAATCTCCAACATCCACCAATTGTGAAGAATTTAGATACCACTATAGCATGGCAATGTAGAGTACTTGATCTAATGTTGATATTGAAAATCTATTGCATGGCTCGTTTTATTCTCTTGAGGACTTGTAGCAAAATAGCTTAGCATACAAGATGATAGGTTCTTTTCATAATCATGAACCTTATTGAACTTTGAAGCTAATTGCTCCCATTTGTTTTGGATTTATGGTAGGTTACAATGCACACTCTAACTCCACAAAGCGTTGGCCATTGCTCTTTAATAAATTGGTGCACTAACCATTTGCACGCATTGTGTTTTTGTATGTCCATATGTATCAAAATCAATCCACTTTGCTTGAATTAAAGCCAATGTATTTGGTAAGCTCTATTGTCCTTACTTGTAAACCTTTCCATAATTTTTCTACTTAAATGTCTTCAAATTTCACTTTATTTTTTAAAATGATTGTTTGTGGGTTCCAATTCATATGAACTAGCGTCTTTTGAGAGGCCATTTGAATCAATAAATGTATTTATATTAGTTAATTATAAAATGGTTTATGGTTAATATATCAAGTTGAATTCAAAAATTATGGCATACAAAAATACCATTATTAATCATGAATAATACTTTTATTTAGAATAAAAAAGAAAAATTTGAAAAACCAGATAAAAAAATAAACCAACAATGAGTAGAATTGAAATGCTAATAATGTATTAAAGAATTACAAAGATGTTTCAAATAATGAAATCAAAAAAACCATTTAAAAAGGTTGTTCTTAAAACATTTTAACAACATAGTCTCACCTCAAAAGATATGGTATAATCAAATCTTGTGTATTATTGTGCATGGATTCTTGCTATAAACTATTACATCATAAAACATCAATGAATTGAAAATAAATTAAAAAAACACCTCAAACTAATTAATTTGAAACCAGCATTCAAAAATATAAAACAAAGTTTCAAAGCAACATTTGAAAAAATCCAGTTATGCTAATCAAACAATTTCTTAGAAGCTTTGCATCAATTATGTACTTTAAAAACTCACTAATCTCCAAGTAAATCTTGAACTTTTAGTAAGTGTTCAATTTGTTTACATTTAAGGCCCTTATTTGCCCAAAATTGGATAAATAATAAGAAGTAAAGGACCATTGTCCCTTTGAGGGACAAATGGGATTTTGGCCATGTACCTTTGACTAAACTACTTTGCGTGATTTTTTGAAACTTTTATTGAAGGTGAGGAATTCAAAGATCTAAATTGGAATGTAATTTTTTCTTCATTCTGACATTTATTAAAGAAGTTAAAAATGATAGTCTTGAAAATGATGCTCCTTGGGCAGCCAAAAACTTCTTTAAAAATTTCATTTTTTTCAAATAAAAATCTAAAATAGGCTCTTTAGACTTATATAGGTGTGGGGAGCTTTGAATCATTCAATTTTGACAGATGAGATGAAAGTTATGAGAAGTTTTAGTTTGCATGTAGGCATGGTTTTGAGATTTTGCATACCTACCTGCAAACTAAAACTTCTCATAACTTTCATCTCATCTATCAAAATTGAATGATTCAAAGCTCTCCACGCCTATATAAGTCTAAAGAGCCTATTTTAGATTTTTATTTGAAAAAAATGAAGTTTTTAAAGAAGTTCTTGGCTACCCGGAGAGCATCATTTTCCAGGTTTTCATTTTTAACTTCTTCAATAAATGTCGGAATGAAGAAAAAATTACATTCCCATGTAGATCTTTGAATTCCTCACCTCCAATAAAAGTTTCAGAAAATTACGCAAAGTAGTTTAGCATAAGTACAAGCCCAAAATCCCATTTGTCCCCTAAAAGGGCCCTTGGTCCCTAAGTGCACAATCGACCATTTTTTGGTCGTTGCCCGTTTTTTGCAAGCTGCCCAAGATGAAAAAAGAACTTATTTATTTATTTAATTTTTTAAACTTTTTTTTTTGTAATAGAAAATCAAGTTTACTTTCCAACCCAACTTGAATCATATCAATCCAAGTTAAACTCCATCAAGGAGAATTTTTCAAAGACAAACACTTCAATATTTGTTAGTGTTGTAAAATTTACTATTTTGGGAAACTAATGATGTTCTCTCCTTTGAAAAGATTGCATTTTTGAGGTTTAGGATAGAATGTCTATTTTTAACCAATCATACCAAACTTTAAAATCTATACATAAAATTTGTAATTTTGGTGAATATTAAATGGTAAATGCTTCTAAATTCAATAAATAAAAATCCAAAACTTTTTATGAACGGCTGACTATATGAATAATTACTAAACACTATGATTCTTGTTTTCTCTTTTGAAGCAAACTTCATCAAAGTTACATAAATATTATTTTAAAATACATCTATGTTTTGCCCTTACCCCTTGGGCGTTTAGGGGGTAAGGGTTAAATCAAATTGAAATAGATGGCATCAAATAAACGATTTTCAACTCTAAAAGAAAAAAATGGTCCATCCTACAAATGATGAAATAGAAGGTTTTTATTTGTTATCACTAAAATCATTCAATGGGGTGATAAAGGCCTCGAGTTTCACATATAACAACTTTTTTAGCTTTAGCATTGATGTTGGTTGGTACATTAAATTTATTTGATCCTCTCCAAACATGCAAAATCATCCAAAAAATCCTATTAGACTCTAGAAGTATGTATTTGACTTGGCCTGAAATTTACAACTCCAATGAGATCCATGTGCTATGCAAGTGCCCCTTCCGTATACAACAAGGGAGAGTGTTCAAAAAATAACGACATTCTAAAGGACTTAACCCCTAAAGGACCAAGCCTTTTCTTATGTAAAAAAAGCTGCAACTTCTAAGAGGTTTAATAAAAAGAAATTTTATGTTTTGTTTCTGGGGAATCCAACCGTAAGGTCTTGCCCCAAACTAGAAGAGGTACTTGTGGGAAAAAAGTCAGGTCATTCTAGATGGAGAGGAGTGAGATATTTACATCTAGTGTGAAAAAAAAGTTTTTTTCCATCTTGCCCAAAAATTTCAGAAGCCTTTGACCACTCTTATAACAAAAAAATTGCTCTACCCAAAGTTGTGCTTTATTTTTGCTGTGTAGGAGATCAAGTTAGGTATGTTTGGGAGAACTTTCAAATCAATTGGAACTATACAACACATGAGAAAAAATAATAAGTAAAAAGAAGTAGAGAATGAGTCAAAACACTAAATTGTTAAGAATTTAATTATTGAAATGAAAAATGCAAATCCCAACAACTGTAATGTTGTGATAAACAATCTACTTCATTCCGTTTAATTTTTTTTCCAAAATATTGAAAATTGAGGAAAATAAAGGACTTCAAAGGTTATTTTAGAGTAGAGAATCCATAACTACTCGCAAACAACAACTCCTTTTAACTTTCATCTCATTGATTGAAATTGAATGATTCAAAGCTTCTCACATATAAAAAAAATCTATAGAACCAATTTCAAATTTTTATTTAAATGAATATAATTTTAAAGAAGTTTTTGGCTACCCATATGGGCAGTCCTCCCCAAATTTTGATAAATTCATGCATAACTTCTTCATAAAATGTTGAAATGAAGAAAAAATCAAATGCGCACATAGATGTTTGAATTCCCCGCCTTCAATAAAAGTTTCTAAAAATCACACAAAGTAATTTAACCATAGGTACATGCCCAAAGTCCAACTTATCTCCCGAAGAAACAATGGTCCTTTAGGGGTTAATAGCACAATTAAGAATGGCTTAATTGACAAATTACGTAAAAGAGTGAAGATAATTGAATTTTGCCTTGCAAGATGAACACGGGATTGCACAAAGTGACAATCAAGGACTAAATACGTTTACTTATTTGTTTATTTATTTTTCTTTTCAAGTTGTTGGACAAAATCAAGTTGAATAAAAGGAAGTACAAAATTTAGAATTGAATCTTAACAACATAGAATATGTTATTATAGAAGCTTGGAATTATGAGATTTCCTCATTTTAGTTTAGCTAAACAAGATTATCAAAAATTCTACTTTATTCTAAGAAAACTCATTGTGAATACTTCTAACGTTGAAGAACTTTACATGTTCTCCTATATTCCTTGTGAAGAGATCAAATCTAATGTTCTCAATCTTCCCAATTAGTTGAAACTTTGAATTGAATAAGTTTAGGATGAATGTAAAACATGTTACTTATTAATAGAAATTGATCTTGGTATTTAATTTTGCTTCATTGATTGGCCGTCATAAACCATTATTAATAAACACTAACACATAGTCTGTTGCATAGAAGCCCATTTTTGTTTCTTTTATTTGCTGTTTTATAAGTTGATTGTTTGTAGCTTTTTGAAATGAGTAGGGATTATCCTAGTTTTCTCGAATTACAATAGATGTGCAATTGATCTGCCATTAATCTAGTAAGAATAGGGAGAAATATTAAATTATTTGATTAGTAGTTACAACGATTTGCCCAACTTTATTGTGGGCCTAAGGTAGGGATGTAGCAATTGTTATTTTTGTATGGAAATTATTTGGAAGAACTTTGCATTAGGAATCAAGACCGTGAAAATCTAGGTCCACAATCTTTTGTTTGAACCTGCTCCTGGAATTCAAGAAGGCATCGAAACATGCATTGGCATACCCCTAAAGGACCAGTGTCCCCTTGGGGAACAATTGAGATTTTGGGCATGTACTCATAGCTAAATTACTTTGTGTTTTTTGAAAATTTTATGGAAGATGGGGAATTCAAACATCTGCATGGGCATTTAATACTTTTTTCATTTTGACATTTATTGAAGAATTTATGCACAATTTTTTGGAAAATGGGGGAGGGTGGCAGCCTAAAAACTCCTTTGGAAAATGCATTAATAAAAAAACCCCCCAAAATCGATTCTTTAGATTTGTTTATATGTGGGAAGCTTTGAATCATTCAATTTCAATTAACACAATGAAAGTTATGAAGAGTTTTAGTTTGCGGGTGAGTGTGTTTTTGAGAGACTCCGTACCTACCCGCAAACCAAAACTCTTCATAACTTTCATTGCATTAATTGAAATTGAATGATTCAAAGCTCCTTCTACATATGCAAATCTAAAAAACCAATTTTGGGATTTCATTATAATAAAATGCAATATTTAAAGAAGTTTTTGGGCTACCCGCCTTCCTCCATTTTTTAGAAACTCATGCATAACTTCTTCATTAAATGTCAAAATGAAGAAAAAGTTTGATGCCCACGCAAATGTTTGAATTCCCCATTTTTGACAAAAGTTTCCAAAAATCACACAAAATAGTTTAGTTTTAAGTACATGCCCAAAATCCCATTTGTGCCCTAAGGGGACAATGGTCCTTTTAGGGTTAACGCTTGAATGCCCCAAAGGACCAAAAGTGTCCTTGTGTGATTTTCAAAGGCTTGTTTGAAGCATTGGATCTAATTTTTTGATCTTGCTATAAGGTAGGAGGCTCAAACTCCGTTAGGGCAATAAAACCGCTCACCTCCCCAATGAACTTTGGCGGTACATGTTCTTGTTCATAGCCTTTCAATAATGTATAGTGGATGTACATTTGAGGAAGTGGGTGGTTTAGAGCCCTATGGCCTTTTCACTTCAAAATTTCATAACTAATTTCATAAAGCTTCAAAAAAATGAAAAAGTTTGGATTAGATGCCAATTTCTCTTGTCTTTTGAGTAAAACTTATTGAAAACTATTTCAAGAAGTTCCACCTCCCCAAAATTTAGTTTCAGCCCTTAGATAGTCGGTTTATGAGCCTCCTACCTTAATCTACAACTATGAAGGCATTCAAGTTCTCCATGTCAACGGAGTAATGGCAAGGGAAGCCAAATGTTATGTAAGTGCCACAAGAGATTTGATTGGGTGAAATACCGTACGAGGCATGGTGGCAAGCAGCGTTTTACAAGCTGCAACTAGCCAATATCCCTTGCAAGCTTCCGTGTGTATGCTTTGTGGTAGCGGGAAATTTATTGGCAAGGGTTCAAGCATGTTATAGACTCTTATTATGGCAACCGTCACCAATTGTGTCGATCATTGTTTTCCATGCAATAGCAACTTGAAGCCCTAAACTTGACATAAAAAGAAGTGCAATCTTCAATACTTTCCAAGTGTTTGCATTCACATCTAATCTTGGTGCTTACAAAATTTAAGATGAATCAAGGGTTTAAAGAATTTTGTAAAAATCATCAAATAGCAACTACCTACCAAAAAATGAGATCTTGTCATCACATGTTGTTTGATCAATTGTTATGATCTCCCATCTCCTAGAGCTAATTGTTCCCAAAATTAGCAAAATATTCTCTAAGTAGGTGTTCTACTATTTCCAATGGCCACTTTTTGTGGATCATCCGATTTACTTAGATACAAGGGAAAATATCAAAATACCCCTCATTTCTTTCAAAATATGAAATGTACCCCAATGCTATTTGAAGGGAATTGATACATGTACCACCCCTTCTTGACTATTCTACCTCACCCTACTATATATGGTCAATATTTACAATATTAAAATAGGTGTGGACCATGGGAAAATCACCACTAATTTGAAAATACAACTTTACATAGAAGATGTAGTTTTCATTTTATTTTTTAGCTCTTAATCTTGCTCATAGTATCAATTAAAAAAAAGAATTAAGCTAAACATAATTTAAAATTTCTAATTGATACTAAACTCAAGAGCTGAAAAATAAGATTAATCCTTTAAGGACCACACCCATTTTCACAAAACCCACTAGAAACAAGAACTGTAAGCTTAGATGTGCAATTGACTCAAATATGGACCCATTTTCAGTAATCCAATCGTACAAATGGGAAGTAAACCTTGTTTGCTATAAAGCACCAAAATTCCAGCTAGATCTATTGTTGGAGGTGAAACATTATAATGATTGAGTGAGCCGTATGCAAAAAATCTCTAGTGTTTCATGCTTGTGTGGTTTTGAATGTTAACACTTCATGCAGGCTTTGATTGAAAAGAGCCTTACATTTCTAGAAAGCAGGGTTTCCTACCTTTCCAACAAGACTAGTTTCACACAAAATAGACAAAAATAGCAATCACAAGGTGTAGCTAAGTGGACAAAAAGGGTAAAAAAACCCACTTTCTTTGCTACCCTAAAACGGTTCTACAAGAAATTTGATGATTATCCTGGAAAATCCAATTGGTGAAAACAATCAAGAATTGGCCTTAAATGTAGGATGACATATTTTAAAGCCAAAACAACAATGCTACTTTAGTAGATCTTAAAATACCACAATTATACTACTACCATATAGGAAAACAATAGAAGTGTATTTCTTAAGCAATTTGGTTTATTTTAGAATTGTGCAATTGAAATTTGACATTCTTCTTGCATACTTGATGTATTATGTTGTTGCTTTGATCCATCTTTGACAAAAAATGGAGACATATTTTGAAGCCATGCCATATAAACACTATTATTTATCAACTCACATACCCAATTGCATTGTTGATTTTCTAGATGGATGCAAGATTCTTGTGATCACATGCGTTCTTCAAAACCAAATTCCAAATTATTGAGCAATTTCAACCTACAAGCTACAAGCCAAAAACCACCCCCAGCGAGCAAAATAGAACCTTGTGGTCCTTAAAGGGTTAAAACTACATCTTTTATGTGAAGTTGTATTTTCAAATTAGTGACGTTTTCCTATGATCCACACCTATTTCAATATTGTAAATATTGACCATATATAGTAGGGTGTGGTAGAATAGTCAAGAAGGGGTGGTACATGTATCAATTCCTTTATTTGAAATAGCAAAAATACCCTTGGCTTTGTGTAGTAATATCAATTATACCCCTCTTTTTTTTGGGACCCTCAATATTAACAAAAGATCAATTAAAACCTTGTATTATTTGAATTATACAAATTATCCCTAACTCTCTTGTGCCTAATTGCTTATTGTCGCAAATTTTTGTAAATTATATGAATGATAATGGAAAGTAAAAAAACTAGATGTAAGTTGAATGCAAGCCAAATCTTGAAAGGCAAGCTCTTTAAGCTCGACATAGGGTGTTTGCATGTAAGTCTATTATAGTAAAAGGCATTGCAATGATTACATAGTAAATTTTGTTGTCATTTTGATATTAAAAAAAATTGCAGTAAAGAGACACAAAAAACTAGGGGTATTGATGATATTCTCAAAGATAACTAGGGGTATAATTGATATTCCTACACAAAGCCAAGGGCATTTTTGATATTTCAAATAATATAGGGGTATATTTTATATTATGAAAGAATTGAGGTATATTTTTGATATTTCCCTATATTCATTCTAAACGTGAAAATGTTGTCCAACTACTACCAAGAAAAATCAAATAATTTTTGCCTCCAAATGCATAAGAGGAGACCTATGACAAGAACTAGGAAGGCAATGATTTTTAGGGTGTGACAAAAATGCAATAAGTTTGCAAACAGTGACGCTTTAGTGAATAATAAGGTTCGAGGGCATCACATCTCATTAACCCCTAAAAAACCAAAGGGATGTTTTTTGTCCCTGGGTGTACATGAGGGCCGTGTAGGCACAGTGACCCCAGCACTTAAGGGTTAATACTGTTTCACGTACTTCTCATAGTAAAATTGGAATTATGAGGGGAGCACTTGTCTTTTGCAAGGGAGATTTTCCGCACATCAGCTTAGGTCATCTAGGAACCAATTTTTTTGTTTTTCTTCTCTACTTCAATTGATTAACTTAGGGCATCTCCTGTAGCACACTTTCCAAGCCCTAGAAAAATGAGGTTTCACGGGGAGATTGATGCAAACCTTCACGGCAAGGCTTGAAGTTCTCCTATAGCCCTGAAACCTTCCAGACTTGCACTTACGTTACAATGAATTGCATGGGTACACCTGGCTATAGAAAGGGGTCATGCGTGAACAGTGCTTAGCAGGGATCGTGAAGGAGGCATGGAGAAAGCTTGAATTTGACAGGAATGAGGCTCAATCTAAAGGCCTAGCGACTTGCACAGGGACGCATCGAGTGCTGTTGTGGACTTGAAAAGTAAAAGTTGTTACGGCTTGGAAGAGCGGGATTGTTTTGATGTGTTGCAGGAGATGCTCTTAGGTAAGTTTACCTTGCAACAAAGTACCCTCTACCTGGAAAGAAAAGGCAATTTCAGGTCAAGGGTTTTCTAAGGTAGAAATACCATAAACGGTTAAAATAAGGCACTTAAGCATGAGGATATGGGGAATTTCTTGAGAAATTAAGCTCAATCTATGGAGAAACAAGGATAAGGAAGAATACAATAAAAAAACAAAAAAATTACTCAAGAATGAATATTTTATACAATTTAAAAGTGGATTTAGGGTTTGAACCAATTCTAGTTTCATAGGTGCATCTTAAATGGCTAACTCTAGAACCTTGTTCTAAAATAAATTTGAACCAATCAAATGCAAGGAAAGAACATCTTTTTGAAATCTCTTTCAAAGCCAGCTCTTGTTGGTTTAAGAACACTCTACTCTGCTATTATTGAGCAGTAACCGTTTATGGTATTTCTACCTTAGTACAAAGTATAGCGATACAGAACAATAGTGGAGAACGAGGTTCTCTTTTGAGACAAAATGGGAGTTGTAAAATTTTTGTAAGTTTCATCTTACTTTTGCTTGGCGTTGTCCTGTGCGCATGTGTTGGCAATGCAGGATAAGAGCATCCTTAGTCCACCCCGGCATAAGAGGCCGATATGTAAATCTTGATCTAATAATAGCATATAGTTGATCACACAAAAATTATATGATTTGAAGGGCATGAAATTTTCTATTCTAAAAGTGCAATAAAATTTTAGTTTGAACATTGCATGATTTAGATGTATCTCATCAAATGTTAGTTAACTTCCAAAAAATTAGAGGACCATCCATATCAAGCCTAAATAAGGAAATTTTAGCAAAAGGATTGGTTTTGTAACTAAGTTAAAGGTGGTGTGTTTCTGTAAACTTTTGTCCTAAATTTTTGAAGACTGTTCTTTAGGGTGGCAACGGTTTGGTATGGACTGTCAATGTCGTAGTTGAAAGTTTTGTCTCTTATATTGCTTGCGTCCGCTTATTAGTATTCTGCTAAACTTGTTCTATTGCAACATGGCATTGTAATTGCTATAGTTTTACTTTAGAATATGTTGTCAAGAGCAACATCACCTTCCACCAACTCGTTGCACAAAACATCATGTAGCGCCTCTGACGAGACCTTCACCTCAAAGGATTTGTATGAGGAATACAAGTACAACAATCTTGGAAGCTTGTATAAGTTACAATATGTTGGTGACGACTTTTGTGACAATAGTTGGGAAGAGATTTTAATATCATAGCACTCCGGTAGCACTTTGAAAAACTCATGTTAGAACTATGAATGCAACAGCTCTAAAGCCTAGGCATCAGTGTTGAGCAAGTCCACTAAAGAAGAGAATAAAAATTGGGTGTGCCTATAACACTATATTTGTTAAATTGGGAAAAACAATATGTTTCGGGACTTTTGAAGGTTTTAGGTGATCACCTAAAACTGAGCTTGCAGCATTTTTTTTAGTATACGTGCCCTTACTTGAGAAGAGGAATTTGCAAGGGAAAAAATCTTAGTAGTTCAGACTAAATCTGATTCCTTTGAATATGGTTTAAGGTAACTTTTTGGATTTAAGGTGGAGTATAAAATGGTACCTCCGTTTATTCCAACAAATATGGTGTTACTATGGCCAAAGCATGAACAAGTCTGCCAAAACAACATTGCGGCTTACGTGGAGCAATGAACATCAAGAAGTGAATATGCAAAGGAATGTTTAGTATTAACATCATGTTTTCTAAAGAAACTTACACTTGGGAGAAGACCTCCAAATGCCCAAAAAGTGTGTAGTCCACTTTCAGAAAGTAAATAGAAAATGGTACTTGTTGAGGAAGTAGAGACATCCTTGCAAGTTTGTGGTGTGACACTGTGACCTTAAAGGCTCAAATAGATCCAAAACCACAGGTGTAGTACACTTCTTCCATTACCACTATCATGCAATGTCCACTAATATGTCCAATCATGTGCCTAAAAATGCAAAGTGCCTAAAACACTATCAGGTAGAGAGGAGCTCGCTTCGGGAACATTTGGGGTATCTGGCTACGATTGTGTGTGAGAATCAAGTGAGGGACAATATATATACAATCACTATCAAAGTAACTCTCCAAGATGATCAAAACATAAGAGAATAAAACACATGAAAAAATAAATCAAAATATAGGAAAATATATATTGGTTGCAACAAACAACCTTTTGCAAGAAGGGTTTCAGATATATACTATGGAGAGAGAATATAAAAGTAGAAGGTCCTCCTCTATCAAAATTAAACTCCAAAGTAAAAATCTTTCTAAACCATTGGTTTACAAATCTCTTTTAGAATATACTTTAAGGAACTCCACTTAACTAACACTTCTAAAAGGATGTTGCCTCACAAAAACCTTATCTGGGAAAACTTTATTAATCAAAAACAAAACCGTGGATGAAGAAAAAAGAGTACAATACCTCACACATACTATAAGCTAACAATTTTTTTTTACTATATGCCGTGATTTACATCAAGACATTCACCCCCTCCAAACTTGCACATCCTCCGGTATGTGTCCAATTCAATCATATTCATCACTTTGATTGTTTTCAACCACACCTTCCATGCCTTCATCATTCTCCTCAGCTGGTTGATCATTTCCCATGCTTTTTGGATCAAAAATTCCTTCAAAGTCTTCAAGATGAAATGATTCACTCTGTCAAAAGACTTTGATCCGCTTTTCAGCTATAGACATTTGTAGAGAAGTCCCATCCAATTTCCAAAGTGAAAAAGTGCCATTGGTGTGCACTTTGATTTCTATATAAGATCCAAAATACCTCTTTGCAAATTTGCACATTTTACTATGTTGATGCTCCAATAAACTATCAAATACAAGGATCTAATCACCCTCTTTAATCGATTTCATCCTCAATCGATGCGTCTTGTCAAATTGCTTTTTGTTGTTGAGTCTAGCAGTTTTCATCTTCTCCAATGCAATATCAACGTTTTTTGGCAACCTCTCAAATAATTGAATACAAAGCTCCAATAACATTAATCTGCTTATGCCATCCTTCCATGAAAGAAACATCCATGTAGGAATATTTTTCTTTGCTGGCATAATTGGTTTTTGACCATATATAAGCTTCACAGGCATGAAACCGGTAACCATACTATGTGTGGTTCTATTAGCCCATAAAGCAAATGGTAACAACTTTGGCCACATAGTAAGTTGATTTTTACAAGCTTTAACAAAAGCATGAAATTGGAGGATGCCCTCTCTCAATCTTACCATTGGCCTTATGATTGTAAGCCATTGTAAGTTTTAATTGCACACCATAACGTTTTAAAAAATCTTTGCTCTCAGTAACATTCAATTTCCTTTTGTCCGCTCTTATTTGGCCAATGCTACCATATCGACTGAAAATATCCTCAAGAATATACCAACATACATTCTCCATTATTTTAGTCCTCAAAGCTCTTCTTTCAACAAAATTAGAAAGCTCCTCTCGGGCCAAAACTAGGTACTTCATTTTCTACATTGCATTTGATATGGCAATTAAATCAATCATCCATTGAAAATTGATTGCTAAATGGTAAGTAGGATGTAACTCATGTCTGTGCTGCACTTTTGATTGTAATTGACATACTATGCAAGAAGCCACAAATTCTTCAACAACCTTGTATAACCCTTTCCATCAATACTTCTCCTTGATTTTTGTGTAGGCGGCCCAAATACCTCTGTGACCGGCCCAAAGTGTGTCATAAATTTTTTCTAAAACTTTATTCTTGGTCCTAGAATCTCCTACCACTCTCAATGGTACTTCATCAGCTCTTTTTGCTCTCTTCCATAGAAATCTTTCTTTCAAAAGATATCCATATGACTGGTGTTTGATATCTTTGAATGCTTTATTCATCCAGCCCTCCTGCTGCTTTAATGTACTCAAATATAGTCCAATATCCCTTAACAATCCTTCATATAGTTCAGATAGAAAATACAATATATGAGTTACAGAGCTTTTACCATCAATCCTTGCCACATAATCTCTTTTCAATAAATCTTCAATATCTTCATGTCTTGTCATTTCTTCTTCATTGAAATACCTTACTCTAAATAATATATCGGCAATAGAATTCCTTTTGCCTTCAATATGAAAGAGAACTGGATTCAATAATTTAATATAAGCTATCTATCAAAGCATTGCAATGTCTGGTGAAAAACAATTTGTTATCATCCCTAGCAAACACTACAAGGATAATGGCTCCTAATTGACATAAAAATGTCCGAGTTGACATGACAATTGTTTTTTTTTTTTTTTTTTTTTTTTTTTTTTTTTTTTTTCTGTCAATTTCAAAGTTCTACAGAGGTTTATGTCAACTTGTATGCTTTATTGGGTTCATGTCAACTTTATGTCAATAACCGTGAATTTGGTGAAATTCCCAATGTTAATGCACATAATTTTAATAAACACAGAATTTTCATTTGAAATTTAGTTGTTAATTTCATAACGACACAATTTCAACATCTATCTATATCACGTCCATATCTTAATTGAGATTTGCAAACTGAAATGGCATACATGTAGTATGTGCATTTGAAAATTATTATTGCTTAAATACAACCTCTATTATAGAATATGCATTCTCCATGACTTGTGAACAAGAATGGGATTCATCATCTACACCTGAGCAAATTTTTAGTTCAATTCCCCTTTGTCTAATAAATGAAACTACCTACCTATCACCTCTAATCACCATGGCGTATTAGACAAAAAAAAACATTCATAAAACTTATAAACTTGTAACAACGTCTTTTGAAACACCTACATTTTCCTAGAAGTAACTTAGCAGTTCCTTCACTGCATGAACTCAGCTTAACATCACTGTGAATTAGGTCAACAACCTCTACTCTTGAAAACTCAATTTCTGATCACCGAGAAGGTCTTCCTCTTCACCTCCTACATCTCAGATGTTAAACATTGAGAAGGTCTTCATTCTTGACTCCGAAAAACTTCCTTTGGTAATCGCTAAAACTGCCTTTATTTTTAATTCCAAAAAATCTTCATCTTGGAATCCCTTCAAAGCTGTTTATATGTATTCATGAAATTAGTTTATAGAAAAGTCATCATTATGACTCAAACAATACAATCACAAGGCAGAGCAAGAAATGCAAGAATTTGACATCAACATCTACAGGATTAAAAAAAGAGCAATTACATTTCATTACAACAACAAGAATTTCTCTAGACGCACTGCACATATCACACTCCCTAAATTTGTAACCAGTACTTAATCTAATTCAGTACTTCACACACAGAGAAGCCATACAAAGAAAAAATAAGGTTTGTTCCACTCTACTTGTCCTACATCCATTGACTTCCATGTTGTTTCAATGTAGCAATTACAAACTCTAAGTATTTCCACGTCCCAAAGATGCTATGCATTTCAACAAACAACACTACTTAACAATACCAAAAAACCTATAAATCTTTCCCACATTTTTCAAATCATTACAAGGCACTGCCTGAAACTCTGGCACTATACCTTTTCTCAGCACTTTTGAATGATGTTTGCTTTGCCACCATTACTTCCACCGCCACTTCTGCGTTCACTCGTCCATGCTATCAAAACGCACTTACTCAGACAAAAATGCCTTAAAATGACTGGAAAACAAATAACACTGTTTAGTACCTCTTTCTCTGTACAACTTCAATTGGTATCTTGAAACCATGAAGGTGCTTGTACAAATACTTTACATCAACAATACTTCTTATCACATTCTCACATGCATGGGAAGGGAAAACACCCCTAATCTAACCTCTCCCGTAAATTGAAATTGAAGGTTAACATAATTTCAATGAGCAATATAACCTTATTTCCCACTGCACTTGGGATCATGAAGAGTAAAACAAATAAACATATATGCTGAACTTGAACGCTTCTTACCATGCACTGCAAAGGCAAACATCATAGGTCCCGTACTGTAAATTCTCATCATTTCACATTTGTCAACACAGAGAATAAGAACATCATAAATCCATATAGTTCAGCAAAAGTAAATACTAACCCATTCATATACAACACCCACAAGGTCTGCTACCTACACTTTCCAAGTTAGTATACAATAACTCGCACACCATGTGCACAATTCTATATTTGCTTTTTGTCTTAGTAAGGGTTAAGAATACAAGAATGAACTAACCAGTGTTCCAAAAGACAAATCGTACACATTTGCATTTCCACTTCTTTAAGCCTCGATTGAACTAAATATACAAATTTTTGAAGTTAGCAACAACGACATGCCATAAGAAAACATTCAGATATGCTGAGGCCTACCAGCGACCGATACATTCAATCAAACAATTGCAGTGCCACGTACATAATCTTCATCAGGCATCTTTCATTTTACCCACTCCAATACATACATAACAAATTCCGATGGTACATGCACAATAAAAACCACCCTTGTTTCCTAACGCAGCAACTACAAAACCATCATTATCAACAACGACAAAGATTTCATTAATTATGTCAACGTTCTTATAAAAATCAAATGCACTGCCTACTTGTCCACACTGGATTTGATTGCAACACAAGTTTCACCAAGTCCTTTGATTTTCATTAGCAGTGACTAGATCAAGTACACATTCAAACATCAATCACTTTAGGTACTGTGTTTCCTAACGCTGTACCTCCAACCACCACTCCCATCAAATAAGGCATCAATAATGAATTCATTGAGAACTTTTGTACATAGCAGTTTACCTGAGTGCTGTATCTCAGCTGATTCATCAACTTAGCCCTTCACGACATCTCAGAATATGTCCCACGTCTATCAGAATTTTGGGTGAATCGTAAAACAAATACAGCTGAAACACATGTTCAACTCATCATGCACACATAATGAACCCATATAAATCTTTGGAGAAAACTTATTCACAAAACATGCATGACATTCTAGAAAACCTTAGAAAACCAACAACAAACTACACTATTACTTGTAGACAATCCTCTCGGAAAGTCCTCCAACACCAAACATGAACGTGGATTTTTTTTTCCGTTGCTGCCTTTACCACTGAGTCCGTGCAAGTTCCTAAAAATCATACGAACCTTCTAAGGTCCACCCCTCCCTCTATTACCAGTTGCAGATGGCCTACAATCATACATTTCTTTGACATCATTAACTGTTCTTACTAGGCATACAATACGTACTACTTATTTTTTGCACACATCCAAATCACCATTGCCGTAACAAGAGTTCTGCACTAATTTCTACTAATAAACAGTGCAAATTACTAGAAACCACTCAAATAACAGTACCACAATGGCATGTACATCCAATTCCATAAAAACATCACGACAGCATAATGTGCACAACAATACCCAGTACTCCAATCCAATAGTCTTTCAATGAGTACCTTCCTTCTTTTTCTACACAATTGAAGCTCTCACTTATTCTATCTTCAAGTGATGACGACATTGCCAAACACATTAAAAAATGGTCCACTGACATAGGAACCACCCTATAGCAATACTTCATGAGAAAAACCTCAATCTCCATAACAAACTACCTGCCGTCCACCACTCGTGGTGCTGCGGTTCATTCCTTCCCTCCATCCTCCAATCCATACTCCTTTAAACCCGTTCACACATTTCAATCTTTTTGAGTGCCTAAATACAAACTAACAACTACAATACTCACATACGACTTTCCTGCATTCCTTACAAAACCGACCTACATTTCAAAATAATAAGACACAATACACATTCAAATGTTATTGACTTTTGAGATATTAGATTCAAGACTTACTAGCAACGTAAATTTTGAATTCTCAAATGACAATCTGACTATATTGTCACTGTTGTGTTTGGTTGCTCACCCTTTGAGAATAATATTTGCAGCACCCTATTTAGAAAAGCCACTTATTTAACTTTGCGTTTCTTTAACAAAATACATCAATACAGAAAAATACACCTCCATAAGGAACACAAAAGCAACCACTCTCTCTCTCTTTGTACACCTCCCAAGCCCTCCTATCTCTAGACTCAACGCCGCTTAGGGAAAAAGAACTCTTGAGGTGAAATGTATGCTGCATATAGACTAGCACATTCCGTTGCTCTAGTTTTGAAAACAAATTCACTTCCACTTACGCCCTCATTGAAACCATTGCATTGCACATACTCATGGAAGGGCTCACTTGCACCAAGTTCTTTCAACGCCATAACTTCTTCCAATTGCTAGTAAATTTGGCGTCTTTGCAATACAACCCCCACTTGTAAGTAGATTGAATACAAAATTGTAACATAACAAGCATAATGTTTGCCACTTAAAATAACATTGGAAATTAACATTTTCAAACCAAAAACATGTACACTCAGCACCCTGTCTACAATAATTCACTGTTCCACACAAACTAAATCTTGCATTGAGGTCCCTTACACATTTAGTCCTACATAATCTAAAGTTTTCAGTACGCTTTGAAACTAGAAAACATAAGTTTTGATTACCTTGGCGGTAGAGTCCACCTTCCAAATATACAGAAAGATAAGCATCAATGCCAAAAATTGATCCCTTGACTGAACCGTCAACACTCCCTTTGTGATGAACATGTGCAACTTTTGCATTTCCGTTATTGTCGTACTGTATCCAAACATTCATATGTTACCCATTTCCTAGGCAATGAAGAATACATGTTCTACAGTCCTACCACAGTAATCATCACTCCTTCTGTACGTTCCAGTTGCAGTATTCATAAGAGACAAGCATTTCCAATCAGAAAAGCACTTACATCAAATCACCGTCCACATCAAAGGGTGTAATTCACTTTCATATTGGGTTCACATCAATGTTGATAGTAGAATTCAGTCACCGTTGGAATTCCCTGAGCCTGACAAAGAGGAGTCTCCATTGGAATTTAGTGAAGAAGACGAGGTATGCGACTCTGTCCTTGCAATGCCAAGCTCTTATGAACATTCATCAGAATCTCCATTTGCAATCAAAAATGTCCTTTGGCGACGGTTGCTGGTCTTGACAGCACCGCCGCTCACCTCCATGGCTTTCCTTCTACTATTGCTCCTTGTTTGTTGAATTTGCGCACATGAGGAAACAAGTCTCTCCTACTTGTTGTTGTCCTTTTTGTACACACTCAAAATTGCAGGGACTTTGTCTCTACTAGACGTCAAACCGGGCGAAAGGCCTCTAGCACTATTTCCTTGTGCTGAATGAACTACAGAATACGGACGTAATTCTTGTCCTTGGATTCCAACTCCTCTGCCCCAAACGGCAAAATTCCTTTCTCTAGTTGCATGTCCGCGACTCCAAACCGATGCACGCCTTTTTCTTCCAATAAATTCCCTTGAATTAACAATATTGTGCCTTGATGAAATTGCAGGTTCCGCTCCCTCACCAACATTCCGGTCCGGTTGAAGCCCCTCAAATTGTTTGTCATCGCCAATGTTGAATGTTGACAATTCCATCTCTTCTTCATTCTGGGGCAAAATTCCTTTTGCTCTAACATCTTTTTGCATTACCACCCTGCAGCCAGGAGCCTTGCCAACACGACAATAGAACACTTGATCATAGTGGTTATAAAAGGCAAAACTATCTCGACAAACACCACCAGGCCTTCTCTTGTAGTTTGCTAAAGTTAAACCTCACTTGTCTTTCCTAATTGTTGCATTTTCTCCTCTATAATTTGCCTTCACAAAATCACATACAAAGACTTTTGTGCGATGCCTTCTATAATTCAATTCCAGAAGTTCTTCTATATGCCCAATGTACTCAACATTAGCTTCCACTGGGTTTTGGTCACGTAATCCATTTCTGCAAACTTGATTGAATATAGCAAAAACTCCGCTATCTGTTGTTCTAAGTGATTTCTCTATACTCAAAGGTCAAAAGTGGTTTCCGTACGCATACATTGATTTATAGGCTATTTTTGTCTAGAGGGGGCCTCTAGCAATGTCGATTACATCATGCGGCACACAAACTCCCAGTTATTGTTCTCATTGCAATTCCTTTGATATCCAAACATCAAAATCTGGCAATCTCTGCAAGTCAGGCGGATATACAAAATATCTGCAACCCCCTCTACAACGGTGCTGACGTTGAAAATTTGTTCTTTGCGTATCCCGTAGCTGTACAACCTCATCAAATCTCCTGTAAAACACTAATTTGCATAAGTGTAGACATAGGTCCATTCCAATTACTTTGATTCTGACATCATAAGCCGTCGTGCATATCATATTACATACACAGACAAGTTCAATACCACAGACCAGGCATGTGTATGTGCTTCTTTGTTATAATTGAAAAGCTGTGCTATCATTCCAAAATGATCAGTTCTTTAATGGTTTTAGAAGTTCAAGCATTATGTTCAGACCACTTAAAAATTGAACTACACAAGCAGGACATTTCTTTCCGTAATAGCAAAACTTAAAAAACAAAAGAACAATACAACCACTCCAGCCTTTTATTTCAACAGTCCAAACAATTTTATATAAACGATAACAGAGAACTATTATTATTCTCACTTTTAATTCAATGTATAGAACAAAGACATCTCTTACTGAGGTAAATGACATTAAAATCTTCATAATATGTTAAGATGCACATACCTCTTATAAACTTGTGTATGGTTTTTGTTCTCCAGAACAAATCGATGGACAACCTTTAGAAAATATGATGACATGTGTCGATTTTTCTTTGCACCTTCCATTACTTCATTTGCTACAATGGGCTCTTCCTCGGCATCCCACGCTCTTTGAGTAGTGGGAGTGTAGTGTAATAGGAATTTAGATAAAAACCCCACTGATTCCTCCTTCATATAAGCATTTGCCATATTGCCTTCCGGTTTGGACTTATTTTTTACAAACCCTTTCAATCCCTTCATATATCGCTCAAAAGCATACATCCATCTGGTGTATACCGGGCCACACAAAAAAATCTCTTCAACTAGATGTAGCGGCAAGTGCAGCATGACAATAAAAATGGAAGGAGGGAACTCCTTTTCCAATGCATAGATATTTTTAGCCACTTCTTGTAACATTTCACCCCTTTTTCCAAAATCTATGAGTTTGGCACAAATTTTCTGAAACAACCTACTGAGCCTCATCACCGCTCCAACTACATTGGAAGTCCCGATATTCCTTAGAGCAACATGAAGAACCTGTTGCATTAACACATGAAAATCATGTGTTTTCAATCCCCCAATTTTACCATCCAACACTTTTTGCTTTAAAGAGCCAACATAATTACTTGGGAACTTCAATTCCCTCAAAGTGTTCAAGAAGACATCTTTCTCGCTTCTTTGTAATATGTAAGGGGCATCAGGCATGAAATAGGTTATTCCATCCGTGTTCTCTTGCAGATGGAGATATGGACGTATACCCCTTGCACATAAATCCTCCCTGGACTTCAAGCTATCTGTCTCCCCTAGAAGTGTGCAAATTATGCTTTTGCAAACATTCTTTTCTGTATGCATTGGGTTTAATACATGGCAAATTGGCAGCCTCTTTGATCAAAGGATACATATTAGTGCAGATAATAATTCAAGATGGACAACAACCTATGTATTCAGCCTTCTATTTAAGGACTTCCAAAAACATCCAATCTGATATGAAAAGAAAAACCAAGAATTTGCTATCTCATTTCATAGAAGAACTGGAGCAAACAATGACTACCCCTATTTATAAAATCGTACCTTACAAACAACAAACTAACATAAGAATGGGATTTGAGAACTATTGGATATTTAATGAGATGATAAACAAAATTATTTAATGATCTGAAATCGCGTCTCACAATTAACCTACCATCACCAAAATACAAGTTGATTCCATTAAATCCTACCAGCATTATGCTGCGTCTATCTCTGGATAGTATGTTCTAGGATTGTACCACCATCACAAACAAATACCATACTTAGATTCCGTGGAATTAAGTACTGCTGTTGTTTACCCGCACAAGATGGACCTCAAAATTCCGTTACCTACAATGCTAATGCAAACAAATCAGAACTGAAATTATAGTACAAAAAACATATAGGCAGATGGCTATTCCGTGACATGAAAAATGAAATTACGTTGTAATTCTCCGGCATGAGAGGCGTATATGATCCAACATTGGTTCATTGTGAAGGACTGAAGGCCATATTCCATGTATACTAAAGGACTGTAACTCTACAATGTGTACATTCTGAGCTATATAAAGAGCATGAAATCATAGCTTTGCTACACACATGCATCTCTAACGTGAAGCATGCACTACAAAATTATGAATAAATTAAAACAATGTACATGTCAATTTAGCTCTTGCACTATAATAAAGGTCTTATTCTAGGAGTGCTGTGGATACATTTTAAGGGCATTTCATTTAAATTGCTTAAGTAAAATACAGACAGTATATGTAGTTCTCATATGCCAAAATTGCACCTTATAAGACAGTGGCCGCCCACACCTTTTCCGACTATTTTGAAATTTGTAATTTCATTTTTTGTGTCTCACGCAAAAATCATTGATGGTACCTTATAATAATCAAAAATGGGTAATAGCATACCTCCCAATACGGCAGTGTGTACAAACTGCTTACTTTCTTCACTCTAGTTAGCTTCACTAGATCCACAAGACCATTGCGTCGACCGCCTCCTTCAAGGTACAACTCCCTCCGTTCTCCATGAGATTTTATACTCACCCCTGATTGCCGCGGAGGTGCCGAGAGTAGGTTTTGCTTTCCATCAAAAGCGGCTTTCACAAATCTCCAACAATGGTTAGGTTTTAACCATCGTCTATTCCCTATGTATACGGTCTTATCTGCCTCTTTAGAATGTTCACTTGCAGTTTCTTCCCCGCAAACTAGACACCTATTGGAACCTTTTTCCACTACTCCTGCAATGAGAGTGTATGCAGGGAAATTGTGTATGGTCCACATTAGCATCCCACAAAGCTTGAAATATTGTTTTTCACTTTCAGTATTATACATGTCAACTGCTGAAATGCCGCTCCATAATCTTTTCAGATTTTGAACTAGAGGTTGTAAGAATACGTCAATGGTATCTTCAATAGGTGAATGTGGTCCTAGAATGATCAATGCTAAGGCTAATGAAGAATTGCTTTGTCACAAGGTAAGGAGGGAGATTATAAAAAACAACCATTACTGGCCACACTGAGTGTCGACTGGATTGTAGGCTATATGGATTTACGGCGTCCAAAGCAAGTCCCATTTTAACATTTTGAGGGTCCTTGCTAAAACTAGGGAACTCTCTATCTATGAATGTCCACTATGCACTATCTACAATAGACCTAAGCTTCCCATCAGTAGAGTGGTTGTCAAAGCGCCATCTCATTAGTTTTGAAATTTGAGGGCATCTGAACATTCTACGCAATCTCTTAATTAATGAGAAATATCATACTATGCAGGTTGGCACGGTCTTAGATCCAAGTACATACTTGGATTTCTGGCAAATCAAGCAACTCTCCAACATCAAATTCTCCTTCCAATAAAGCGTTCTTCCACAGTCACAGCAATGCATACTCTTGTGTGACAAACCCAATTTCAATAACAATCTATTGACTTAGTACAAAGTAGCAGGGCAATTGTTACCGTCAAGAAGTACATCCTTCTTTAAGAACATCAAAATCTCATCAAGACAACGATGGCTGATAGAAAACAAAGTGGTAATGTTCATGAGAATGATGCAGAATTGTAACCTGCTGCTCTTTGATCTAGGGAATAGTGGTGTGGCAACTTCTTGTAATAAATCATGCCTCATGATTGCATTGTCCTTGTCGTCGTTGTCACTACATCCTCCCATGTCCTCAAGAACTCCGTCGTCAAAGCTGTTAACTTCCTCTTCGGATTCTATGAAGTGACTATGGATGCTAACAGCTTGTCTAAAAAAAATTTGAGCCATTATATTGAGATGGAGATTGACGTTACCGGGCACGTCAAAGAAGTTAGCCTCCTAGCTTGCGTCCTTGTAATTCTTTGAACTAGCCTCCGATGAGGACTCTGAAATCCCCTGGTCATTGTCCTCTATGTTTGTTGTCTATGCAAAGTATTTCCAACAAATGAAAAATGTCAATATAACTCTGTAGCGTGCATTTGTTTTACGTACTACTCATATGGTAATCAAAATTCCCACCATTGCAGGCAGGGTGTGCAAGTTTGTACATTACATTAATGCAATAGATGGAAGATTTGAAGCTTGTGTACTGATAAATTTGAAGAAATAGAATAAGTTCTTCATTTGATGCTGTGCCCCTATAGCAAATGAATTGAAATGAAAAGAATTGAAGAAAACATACCAGCAGAGGTTCTGTCAGCGTTTGATCCCAACAGTACTGTTGGTGATGAGTTTCTATGACATCTGCATCCTGAAATTGCAGACCATGGCAGCATTGACAAGCACAACAATACCAAGAAATGCATTCACGTGCTCCAACACCATTCTCTAGGTGATATGCCTAGGAGAGTCGTTCACGTGTCATACCACTAGACAGTCTTACAGAATACGAGATCCTGTACTTTTCAAATGTACACTGTCAAAAGAGGATTACAATTGTGAAAAAAATGCTATATTTTACAGCTAACATCACTTGAAGGATCATTGCAATACCTCAGATATTTAGTGCAAAATGTATCCAAGCATTGAATATAATGTTGGCATGTTGCTATAGAAGAAATGGACTTTAACAATATTGTAATTCTCTTAATTACTCTGTCTCTCTTACTGTATGAGGTGACATTAACATGTGCTTTAAAATAGCTATTCACATTCTGTTCTTAATGCGCAAAAAATGAAGATGATCTTTGACACGGGACCCTACATTTCATCTTATGGGAGATATAATTCAATCTTTCATAGAGAACAAAAGATTAACATGGACTGGAATATTTAAAGACTTTATTTACAAATTGAATTCTATCCTTTATTTTGAACACATATGATGCATTTTGCTGTTAGGACTTTCCATTATTTTGGGTGCAATATATACAATCAATGAGAACTTACTCCTAGCATTACGTACTCATGTGATTTTGTGGCTCTAAAATATAGAAATTTTTAGACAATCAATAGTGCATAAATTGACATGTCCAGTCATTAAATTCTCTACATGACGCAAAATATTATCTTCTCAATTCCTTTGCAAGTATTAACACATGCGTACCATTTGTCATATGAAGGAAGTCTGAGAAATACTGAAATCATAAAAAATATAGCCATGTTTGTTTATTCCACTAGAAATTGAGTTTGTAAAAATTGTAGAGTTCAGGGTTAGATAATCGAGGAATGATGTTGCTACTTCTGTTATGTGTATTATGTTGCCTAGAATACCGTCTTTAAAGAAGTGTACGTCATGAAAGACAATTTTGCTCTCATAAATCATTTGACTCACTTCAATAATAAGGAGAACATATTCACATTATAATTTTAGAGAAGATTGCAATGCATAGAGCTTTGAAAAGTAGTCAAAAACTTACCAGTTTCTCTAAGAAGTCGTAAGTTCAATATTGGTCGTGTTTTTGCTTACAAAACTTCAGCAATCCTGCAATGCTTGATCAACGTGACACCATCAATACATTAACCATAGCCTATAATGTACTGAAGGAGGAGAAGGCAGTGAGTGCATGGCATTCTTATGAAACCCTAAATTGCATAGGAATACTGAAGGCTCTTATTTGATGCATCAATAACAACTATCCCTATAGAAACTCAAAACGGCAGTAAAGAATAGGACTGTAGAAGGATCTTACCGTGACGATGAAACTTTTTGGTCACTCTTCTTGTCTCCGAACTTCTCTTACTTGATTTTGTTAGGGAATATATGGCCTAGGATTTTTGTGATTACTGCAACCAGTGATACTATGAAGATAATGTGCACTTTGGCATGCGACCTATTGGAAACTGCACAAATAAACATGTAAGTACTAAAACTAAAAATTCCAGTAATGTGGCAGTGCTTTTTTCAGCCATTTAGCATGGAAGGAGTTCCGAGCAGTGCTCCAATGGTTCACTACAATGTTTGACATTTGATGAACAAAATGCAATTTTGAGAAGCAAAAACAAAGTATACCGTGAAGACAACAAAGATGAATACAATGCCATAACATGTGAATCACCTCAGCCGTTGCATATGTTCAGTTTTAGCTCTGTATCAACCTAAAATTGCAATACCATTTGTAAAAATTGTGTAAGACCTAGGGACTTGAAGAGAGAAATGCAAAATGCAAAGGAAACCCGCATAGGCGCTTCTGCGCCAGCCAGTCATCTAATGGACTGAAACTTCTCTGTTCATTCGATTGACAAAAGTTATGGAGTTGCTTTTTGTTTACCTGTGAAGGCGGTGATGGCATAGGATTTCCGCCAATTATCATAAGTCATTACAGTACATGACGTGTACAATGTGACATGTGCCGTTTAGGTGCACTAATGACGGGATGAATGGATGTAAAGCAACTCCACTCTTGCATGGCATTCATCCACCTTGTACATTGTGCCTTGTGGGTTGCACTTGGAGTTAGTAGCATTACTTCCTTTCTCCGTTGTTGTCACCAGTGAATCCTGTGTGGCATTGCTGCGTATGAGTTTGCATTCAAGATGTGAAGGTAAGAATCCGCTAAAGGAGACTAAGAGAGGGCATGATGTTGTTGAAGTCCTCAATTTTTTGGCAACAATTCCAGTGAGTACCATACATGCGTGCCCTTTGAATAAGTAGTGTAGAAATAATATTTGTGTAGTGGTTGTTGATTTGTACAGTTTACGTTTCTTTGTTTCATGCAATTAAAAGATGGTAGTAGGCACTGCACTTATTTAGGTTATACACTGAAGATAAGAGTATTATGGAAGACATAATTGCAATCAAGCCTTTGAAGAGTGGGACCACAAGAGTTAGGAATTGAGGACAGAGCATGATACAGATTATTATGTTTTGTAATCTCTAGAGTTAATCTTGCGGTACTGAGTAAGGTAAGCAGCTTCACTTGGAAAATGTGGATACATTGTTGCTTGGAAATTCAAAGTGCTATGAGGAATACATGTTTAAAAGTTACTCGTAGTTGTGTTGTTTGTCTGAAGATGTCATGTGTTATAGAGGTGAAATTGGGAAAACATATGCCGTTATTGCCAAGTTATGGTGTGCCATGATTTATAACTGCAAGTGTAGGACACCCCAGGAGTACACATGGCAATGCATGGAGCATTTCATGGGGGAAATTGTTCTTGAGAAACATAAAGAATAGAGAATGCTCGGCACATGGAGTGCATGGTCTTTCTTCAAAAGCATTTAATATGTGGTTGTAGCTTTTCTATTAAGATGAATGAGTAATTAATTGCAAAGAGGGTATCTCAGACAGCCCCCACTTTATGAAAGGGAATCTCATCACATACATGGTTAGTATGTTTTATAGTGTTACCCAAATGTTTGAAAAACAGTAGACATCTTTGTCCAAAATCTGTACTTTGCAGTGGATTTATTTGTAACTGGAGTTGTTCTGTATTACTAATTACCTGTCAATACTTGGGGATTATATGATTTGTAGGGCATAATTTGTGAAACATGTGTTATGCATTGGAGTAATGAATTTTATATTGCTTCAAAACTATGCACTCTAAGTCATGCCAAGGAAATATTTGAAATAGAAGTCATGGAAAAGAAGAACATACAACTATTCTGTTTCATGTTGGGCTTGTGAGTATGTATAGTTGTTGGACAAATAACACAATGGGAATGAAAGTATTGCAGGAGGACTTTGAAGTTGAAGATACCACTAGGAATCTTTGGTGAAGTACGAGAATCACTGCGTGTATTTCTAAGCAAAACTGCAGTAAATGGAAAGTGCAACATAAGATTGTTCTGGAGAGTCAAGTGGATAATTAATGTCACATTTGTTTTACTATGGTGTCATGGAAGTACTTCCAAATTGAACTTATCCACGGTTTGTGTAACATGAAGTACTACATGGGACGGCATCCATGTATTGTTGTGATTATGACATGGAAGTTCCTGGTTAGGCATTTTTGAGAAATGTAATAGTAAATCATACTAGAAAGATTTGGTAGAGGCCAATTTTAGTCGAACATTACTGCTTCAAGAATTTGAGAAAGTGCAAGAAAATTTGTAACTGTGGCAAGGTATATAAAATTTGAAGAATGTCAAAAAATTTATGGAGCACAAAATTGAAAAAAAAAAATTACACAAAGTCATTGCCGACATGAGAAGGACATGTGTATGGAAATAAAAATCTCTTTTGTGACAGCGTTTTACAATTGTTGTACATGGTTATTTCTTCTGTATGGCCTGAACATTGAAGCAGACTTTGAAATTTTTTATGAATACAAACGCACTGAATTTGCTACTGAGAACTGTATGAAAGGGCCTCGACACTGGAGTCATTGATGTGCTGGATGGATGTCATATGTGCAGTATCCATTTCTTGATGTCATGTTCTGTAAAGTCATTTGACTTGGTCAGGGAAACTGACTTAGTGCTTGTATCTATGAGAGATGAGTTTGATATGGCTTTTTTGGTTGAAGTTGATAAATTTTTGTTTGAGTAAATCTTGCAGTAAAATGAATTGTTGTTGACTGTGAGAATCAATGACAACATTTGTAATATACTGAGAACTGTTGTTTCATACAGTTTTTGTTGCAGTTGTGCTCATTAGAAAGAATTCTCAGAAATTAGTTGAAGGATTCGTTCTTTGGAATGAGACTGTCTCCACAAAGAAAAAGAAAAGATTAGTTTTGGAGGCGAATGCAGTTCTGGATGCAGAGGAGGTGACGGGAGCGCCCTCAAAGAATACAAATCTGACAGAAGGGATGAAGGGGAACTCTAAACAATAAAAACAAGAGACACATAAGAAGAGCATCTCCCATGATGGAAGGCTCCAACAGTCGTCCAGTTGGACAAGGAAGCAGGCATGTGAGGACATCACTTCTAAGAAGAACCATCTTATTTAGGAGAAGGGAATGGTCCAGGAAGAGGACAAATGTAAGGTTATTGATTTGGGTTGAAAATTGTCATCAGTTTTTTCTGTTTAGTTTTGGAGGTGGAGGCATAATACAATGAGATCAGAATTTTTTCATAACTACATGTTAGGTTCATCTGACAGTGCATTGTTGGGGAAATGAAGGGAAAATGACCATTTTCTCTTCTATGAGAATGTGTTAAATGAACAGATGATGATTTTGCAACACCTCCAAAACGGCAGGTCGCCACTACTACGACTGCGATACTTGCAACATTTGGAAGAACTCCAAAGTCTATGTTTCCCAAAGCACATTTGACCTTAGCAATTAAAGGTGGTCCAAGTGCAAATGTCAAACACTCTCGTGTTATGGAACACAGAGAGACTTCCAAGAAGAGGTCAAAAGTTGCATATTTGAAACGACGGTACATTGGTGATGAGAAGCAAACCAAGGGACGGCTGATTACTCAGAAAGAAGTGAGAGAAGGTTCAAGGGGACTGGCAATTGTGGGGAATGTGGTTTCCAGTGTGAAGAAGTTGAGTGTGAGTGTGATCTTACTCAATCTGGATGTACATTACCCATGGTGGGAATTGTTGGGTGTAGTTTGAGGCATGATATTAGTTTTGTTTATTTAAGAGTGGACACATGTGTTTTTGTCTTGTGAAATTTTTTGGTTATGAACTATGTGAGTACCATGCAAGCATGTTTTGACACTTGTTCTAGTTATTTAACTACAACTATAACCAGGTTTTATTGGGTTTCAAATATCTCTAGGAACAAGAAAAGGCAACAATTCCGACTGTGATGACGGCTATGACACAGATGATGATGAATATAGTGGTAGTGAAGAAGAAGTAGTACTTCCTAACCATGACACTGCCATGGCCAATACCTATGAAGAGGGAGATACTGCCGACTTCATTGGTAACACCAAAATAGAGAAGAGAAGTCAAAGGAGGAGGGCCCAAAAGAAACGTGAGAGAGAGCGGAAAACAAGATAAGCACTTGGTTTATTGATGAAAGTCTTGTTAATGAATGAACAGATAGGAAAACCCTACAGATTAAGCAAGGAGGATTGGAAGAGGGAGTTGGCGCTTTTGGCTAGAGATTTGAATCCTGCAATTCTAAATATCAATCAGCAGCCAAAAGGAGAAGTGGAGCGACTGAGTGAGTGGATACATGACATGTGGCATTATACTGCACCGGTGCAGTATAAAATTGTCAAGGGCATCATTGCACGGGTGGTGAGGGTGAGGCGGTATCAAATTTGGAAGAGCATCAGCAATGGTGAAGACAAACCAAAAGATTTGTCCAAGAAATCTTGGGACAAACTTGTGAAACTAAGGAGCAGTCTAGCCTACAAAAAGAAGTCTGAAGACTACAAATGCGCCAATGCTAGCAGAGTTTATTTTGGAAGAATAGGCCCATCCGGAGTGATTGGTGTAAAGGCAAGGTTGGAAGAGAAGCTGAAGAGATCGCTAGAACTAGAAGAGATAAATGCAAAGATGCAACAAAATAGAGGTTATGGGGGTTGTCTGCACAAAAAGAAGGAGAAACTTTACATCCTTGCAAGAGGTGGAACACATGTTCCATTAATAGAAAATGGAAGTGCAGACAAGGACAAGGATGAGGATATCAGCAATTACGTGCTGAATGTCCAAACACAAGTATGTCTGGAGGAAATAAGCAACAATGATGTTGTCAAGCAAGGGGCATTGTCGGAGGATCCTGTTTTTAGTCACCCTATTGTGTTGAAGATGAAGAAGAAATTGGAGGAGTATGAGTCCATTGAATGAGCAGCAGCATCAGGCAAAACCAAGTCTTTTGCCCAGAAGAACAGCAAGGGGGGAACTCAAAGTAAAGTAGGAGCTAATTATTCAAATAATAAGGAACAGACCTAAATTGATACGGCAAGTGAAGCGGACAGAGATCTTAGTTGGTCAACAAGATTATGTACAGAGGATACATGAGTTATGCAAAGTATCCTGTAGTTTCTATTATGAGAATGCTTGATTAAGTAATACTGTTACAACAAATACTAATAATGACATGTAAGCAATTGTGTGTCCAAGAAGATTCAAGTGATATGCATGAGAAGGATGAAGATGGTCCTTGCACATCTTGAAGTACAAGAAAGAGAGTGGTTTACAATTGAAGCATGCTATGTTATAATTGAATAGGTATTTCATTTTTCCATCGAACATTGCTTGTGAGTGGAGTGCTGAATTTTAGCAGTGTCTGTAGTGAGGCGTAAGAAAAGTAGTGAGCTTTGGATGAAAGCATTAATAGCTTTGTAGAGATTCCTTTTTCCCCTCTTATATAAGAGGCATTGCTCATTAGTCAATGTGAAAATTGACATCTGTGTAGTTGATAGGTATATTTGGAAGTTGTGTTTTGAAAGTTACAGTAGCGTAGCACACGTAGCAGTAGATTGTTGTTGGAAATGAATGATTAGAAGGAAATGACCCAAGAGTGATCAAGTCTCTGAAGAGTTGCTTGCAACGTTGCAGTGTCAAATGTGTTACATGTCCTCTGAAATGATGTGAACAGATACTTCCAGTTCGAGTGGCATATGTGGCATTGAGCCATAAAACGCGAATTGTGTCCGGAGATCAGTAACGCATAATGATTTAAATTTAGTGCGCGCGCAAGTAGTTTCAGCTAGTCAACATTGTCAAAATCCAATTAAAAGGGAATTGACTTTTTGTGTAATATTATAGAGAGGCTCAGGTTTGTGGGAAAGTAAGTATCAACAGTCACAGTAGTGTAAGCCTTCAATGCAAGGGAGAATGTGAATTCTATATGAACAACGTTCTGGTACTGCAGTATTTTGAGGTTGGAGTGTGTTGGTAATGCATGTGCACAATTTGAACTGTATTACAATAATTAACGTGCGGGTGGAACTGATGTTTGATGGCATAAGATTTTACCGGTTACCGTTTTCTAACAAATGTGTGTATGTCTAAAATAGGTTATGTGTGCATGGGATTTAGTGGAGGAATTTGTTGCAGCTTTATAGCGGAAAACTATGACGGAGCATGAGGGGAACACAGGGCATTTAGTATTTCACCAAGTACAGTGTTTGTGAAAGTGTTCATTATTGAAGTTATGTATTTATTTCAATTAAAATGTGTTTGAGGACGGTGTGGAGAAGCAACAAGTAGGTACATTTGCAACTGTATTTTGAATGTACAAAGTATTTTATACTATATTGAAACATGTGCTTATGTTTTATTTGGGTTTTGAAGGTTGTGTCACAGTTGGACAATGAATTCATAAATCAAATTTTCTTCCAAGGAAGTTTTGATAGAGGATGAAAGGTTCATGTGACCCTTTTAGATTCTGTATAATCTCAGGATACATGAGTATTTCTAAAGGAACCCACCTCTGTGATTGCGCTTCTGACTATACTTTGAAGCTTTGTAAGACTTGTTAACTAGTGCGTAGTATGTGTTGTGTATGACATTCTCAAAATGAATAAAGACCAAGCGTTATCTTTGATACATTCCAAATTTTTGCAAGTGCAATGTATATGTTATCATATGGGCATCTAGTATGTGTTTTGTATTTTGTAGAATATGAATGCATGAATATATCAGTAATGTATCCATTTGAATTGAAACTTGCAGAGGTGAAATTTTTTTTAGTTGTAATGTGCTTGCAAAATATACAACAATATACTACAATGCGGTGGACTATATGTTAATGTCAATTGTGAATGTAGAAAGTGATGAAGAAATTAATGTAATTGCCAGCAAGACAACAATGCATATATAAGCTTAAATAATTAAACAGCAAAGGATTATGTTCATTGCAGGTAAACATGTACAGCATGAAAAGTGGACATGAAAGTGCAAATTATTGACAAAAAATTGACACACTTGTGTCAATCATTTGTCCAAATCATCACATCCTATTTGACACAAGAATTGATACAATTGTGTCAATTATGTGTCAATTAGGACGGAATTGTCCCTATAGTAAAAAGCAAGCAATCAATCTCTAATATAACCTCCACTCTAATCAAATAATTTCTTTCTACCTTTAGAGCTGTAAGAGCATCCCATGCTTTCTCTTCACTTGCGGATACGCCCTCTGACGCTTTGTCAAAATCCTTGTTCCAAATCAGATAGCAAATCTCTTCCCCTCATTATCATCTTATCTAACAGCTTATTCTATGGCAATTGGACTTGTGTCCATAGTCACTATCACCAGTCTCTTACATTTGTAATTCACTTGCTTAAGAACTGGTAGTGACTCCAAATTTTTTTCAATTCTACCATAGCTAAGTTTTGCTCATTTCCTAGACAAATTTATTCTCTTTATTTAATAATTTGTATAGAAGCTCTAACACATGAACAAAATAGGAAATCCATATGTGATAAAAGACACAAGTTCCAAGAATTCTCATTATTTCAATGATGTTGTTATAAGCTTTCATCCGTCCAATTGCATCAACATTTTTAGAGTTAGATTTTTTTCCATAAGAACCACATAAATGTCCAACTACTAGAATTTCATCTATTCCAAATTTTGACTTGTCCATTGAAAGAGTTAAAGTTACCTCTTCAAATTTGCTCAAGATTTTATCCACATCATTGATATGATTGCTCACAAATGCTCGGCAACCATCACTTTGAAGCGTCAAGTCTCTTCCTTTCTCTTTGCAATTTTTTATTGAAATATCATTCACAAAAATTATAGTCTTTTTGGGCACAAAATATCTTAATTTTGATTCATAGCGTTTTGTATATGTGCCACTGAATTGGTAGCACTTTGGGACAAAATGCACATCTGCACCAATCCAAAAAGAGTCTTCAAAATTATCAAATCCTTGCTTTTGATAGCTAATTAGAATTGATCATAACCAGAGTATAAATCCTCAATAGAATAAATTGCATGACTAACAAATGCTTTCGCCATTTGATCAATAACTAGATCTGATTCTTTGTTCTTAATTGTCATTTTATTGGTAGATTTCATATCTTGGATAAACGTCAATACTCCTGATTTTTATGGCACAGTGAACCATCGGTTTGAAAATGAAGCCATTAAATGCTCAAATATATCCATACGTGTTTTTTCTTTAAGTAGCTCCACTAACTTTGGAAGTAAAGCTCTACACACTAGTATAAACTTCAAATTCCATGGTACATGTGGAACTGCAAATATAATCATTGGCACCACAATACTTGGTTGTACACATCCAATTATATTTGATAAAGAAGCAAAAGCTTTTCTATACATTGAAAACATATCTTGAAATTTCTTCTTCTTCAATTCATTGAAAAATTCACCTCCTCCAATCTTCAAATTTGCTAAAGTCTCCTCGATAAACTTGTATCTAATCTTTCTTCTCTCCCTCAAATTTGGCTCTTTCTCAGTTTGCTTGATATGATCATCAAAATCAAATGGTAGTTGAGTAGCCACTGGCTTCACATTTTTTGCCACAATCTTGTATTTTGTATAAACCTTAGCTTTTGATATCTGTCTATCAACCCTAGAATGACACAATTTTGCCATTGCTATAGAAATCTCATGATACATTGCAGTTGTATGAACATTAATAAAATAATGAATATCCTTATTTACATCCTCATCTCTCTCTAATTCTTGTAAAGTTTGTAAGACATCATCTGGCATACTGTTCTCTTCATAAACACCAGAAATGCTCTTTTCTTTTTCTAAAACCCTTAATTTTTTTAGATTTTTCTCATTTTTTTTTACTAACCTTCAATTGATACAATTTAAGTCTTTGATATTTTGAAAACTTACAAGCCCACTCTTTATCACACTTAAAAATCCACACTTAGTAACTGTATATACATTAGGGAATACTTCAACCTCATTGCTAGTGGCACGCGTGGATCCTCATACCCCACGTGTGCCCATTAAAAATTCAAAAATTTTAAAAAAGTTGATAAAAAAACTTTCCTCAATTGCAATCAATGCATCTAATTGTCAAACCTTATAGTCAAAAATTGCAGCAACTTTTTTCTATCAATACTTCAAATTTGAGCGTAATGAGATCCATCATCCAACATTTTAGTCTCCATTTGCAAAACAATGATGAAAAGTTCATCTAAAAAAACTAAATGTGCTCAAGAATTTTGAACAAAAAAATTTTGTTCAACTTCTACATCTCTAATATTTATTGTCATTGAAAGACATGCTTTATACAACTGACTCCGTCTGTTGTTAGCCGCCCTCATTTCTCAGCCATAATCCATATTGATTGGTCACTTACCATTTTCATAAACCTTTCGAGATACAATATTGATCTCTGAACTATTGTCTATGAGAACCAAAACATATTCGTTTAGCCCACCAATTTTTATTTGTAGCTTTGGTAGTGGCTCTAGCCCAATATGGTTGGTGAAATTCAGATTCAATATCATGAATTCTAGTAACGTGATGGTTATATCTGAAATCAAAGATTTTAATTTTCATCTTTGTTAGATCATCATTAATCGCCTCAATGTTTCGTTCAATCTTTGTCATCTTCATATCAACAATTTTTTTATCTTGAACCACCGGATCTTCCATCCTAGCAAATACTTTATCAATCTTGATCTTTTCATCCTTGGTCATGTGAGTATCTAAAGCACTCACTTTCACCGACTCTGTTGTCATTTGTCTTTTCTTTTTGACGATGTCAATTATCAATTCATATAAATCTTTCTTAGCTATGCCAAAATCTTCCCATAAAGTGAATTTGATCTTGACATCCAAAATCCTCTCTTTCAATACCCCTTTGAAATCAATAATAGTTTCAATGTTTGATGGTAGCTTATAGGTAAGAGTTTTTATCTTTGGTTTGTCAGAGTTATTTCCATCATAATTTTTTTTGTTGGCATTAGATTGCCCTCAATCTTTCCCTAGAAGCGAAAAATCACCATGATGTATAATACTTGGACCATGTATCTTTGAACATGTGATAATTTTATGTCTCAACTCCTTTGCATTATCATTTCTTGTTTAAGATATCTTTTTTGATGATGGCTCCTCAATATCCTCAACCTCTGTTTTCTCACGCTTCTCTTCAACTGAAGCCTCATTGTGACCAAAGTTTGTTTACTTTTCTCCAAAAAGATTTTGATGCTTCTTATATCAACTGGATCCTTCCATCCAGTTACACTCTTGATGGCTTGTGCTCTTTGCTTCACTAATGTATTAGCCTGAGTAGGTAAAACACCAATCTAATGCTGATCCACCTCAATATGATATGTTCTGGCTTCACACACATATATAGAACTAGAACATCATATTTTCCCACCATAAACTTTTTCATCATTTCTTTATCATAGTTAATATTTATTGGCAATTTTGTGGACGCATCATGAAGCTTGTTGTCAATAAATTCAACAATTTCATCCTTCACAACTTTGTTAAAATCTGCACAATCTTGAAGACAATGCATATCATCTTGTTTACTTTTATCATGCCACACAAACCTCTATGGGAATGATTTTCTTCCACCAAATGATTGTGAAGAGCTAGATGCTTAGATTTTATTAATTTGATCATCCTTATCTTCAGCTCCTTGAAAATTTTGATGAATTCATCAATATTCTTTCCTTCACTAGCTTTGCTAGTCTTTAAAATGGATTCTGGAGCTGCAAAAGATGAAAGAACAAACAAAATTTTAGAGCTTCTTGGAGACTGAACTTGCTCGGTTTCCACTTTTGCTCTACTAATTCTTGACCTCGCACGTTGTTGCTTGGCCAATAAAGTCACTGTTTCTCCACCCTCCTCTAGTCATTGGTAAATCTTCCCTCTGTATTGCGATTTCTAAGTAATAAAAGAAGTTTATCCTCCAATGCAGCATCAGCTGCTTGAAAAAAGAACTTTGCTTTCTTGGTATGTAAAAAAAGCCTCTCTGCTATGGGTAATTAAGCAAACTTCTTTTTAAAGTCTTTGAACAACTCATGAGCACCCATGTTGTCTCTTGGCTGCTGCTCCACCCACTCAAGAAAAACCCTCTAAATCATCATTTTTGCGTTATTATCAAAATATTCGTCTTGCAGTCGTTCAGTTAAAGCAGTCTAGGTATGAATCCCTTTGTGGATCTCTCGCACTCAATTACAAATATTGGGTTCAACTGCCATATTGAAGGTTGCCATCATTTGATTTTCATCAATTTGATGTACCTCCATCTTACAAACATAAAATCGCAAGAACTTGGATATATTCTTGCCGTCAAACCTTCCACTCTTTGTAACAACCGCTTTCAATGCTTTGGTGGCTATTTGTCCACTTTTGTTTGCATGATGTTGCTTCATGAATAGAGCCAAAGCTTTTAGAAGATCCTCCATGGGCACTTAAGCTCTACTCGCACTTCTTACATTAACGCCAGAAACTTTTCCAGGCACCTCAAAACTACCAGCATTGTCGGCACTCTCTTTACTGTCTTCCATATTACTAATTTCAACAATCGCCTCAAATCTCTCTCAGTAGAAGCACCAAATGTCAAGTAGAGAGGAGCATGCTTTGGAAACACTCAGGGTGTTTGACTGCGACTGTGTGTGAGAATCAAGTGAGGGACAATATATATACAATCACTATCAAAGTAACTCTCCAAGATGATCAAAACATAAGAGAATAAAACACATGAAAAAATAAATCAAAATATAGGAAAATATATTTTGGTTGCAACAAACAACCTTTTGCAAGTAGGGTTTCAGATATATACTATGGAAAGAGAATATAAAAATAGAAGGTCCTCCTCTATCAAAATTAAACTCCAAAGTAAAAATCTTTCTAAACCATTGGTTTACAAATCTCTTTTAGAATATACTTTAAGGAACTCCAGTTAACTAACACTTCTAAAAGGATGTTGCTTCATTAAAACCTTATCCAGGAAAGCCTTACTAATCAAGGACAAAACTCCGGATGAAGGAAAAAGAGTACAACACCTCACACATACTATAAACTACAATTTTATTTGTTTTTACTATATGCCGTGATTTACATCACAATAACGCCATATTAGGTAAATTGGGAAAAACAAAGGTACCATTTTGTACTCTACTTTAAACCCAAAAAGTTACCTTAAACCATATTCAAAGGTATCAGATTCAATTTGAGCCATTAAGATTTTTTCCTTTGCAAATTCCTCTTTTCAGGTGAAGACACGTGTACAAAATAAAAATGTTGGAGCTTAGTCTAAGGTAATCACCTTAATCCTTCAAAAGTCCCAAAATGTACTATTTTTCCTAATTTACCTAATATGGCGTTCTAATCTCATGATTTTATGTTCTTCTAATATCATTGATGAGCTTATTCTCTTTACACAACGTAGATATATATCTTATTTTGAAATTTGTGTATAGCATCATGAATTGAAGTTGAAGCTAGATGATACGCACAAATTTTAAAACAATGGTAGGAAAATCTAAATTGTGATTGATATTTTTGAATGTATTGTGTATCAAATGTTATGTGTATAATCTTGGAATTTTGTAGCATGGCTGCAGCATGGTAGAGATGTAGAAACAATGCTTGAATTGTTGAGAACTGAGATTGGTACCACAAGGTCTATAAATTTCACAGTTTCACATTTTTTAGGGTCTAGGATTTTTTTATTTTTTTGTTTTGTTTTGAAGGGCATAAACTATGACTTGATTTTGTGTACTAAAAAATGTCTAATTAACAAACAAGAGCCTTCTATATCATTTGAAAAAAATGTGGATTTTTTTGGAATGTGACAAATACGATACAAATTGTGTTAATAGTTGTGCTATTTAGACACTTGAGCAACAAAATAAGAAAGCTAAAGAAGAAAGCAAAACATCATTGAAGTAGAATCTATTGAAGAGGATGTTGCAAGTTGTGTCACCCATATAGTATGTTTTGTTGATGTTTGGAACTATTTGGTCTAGTGTCTGATATAGAACTAGTGTTTTCTTTAAAAGCACAACCTTTGAATATTGTATCATCTTACATATGGAGCAAGGAATGCAAGAGTCTAGCACAATTGATTTGTAGTCTTGTACATGAATTGCCATTTTTTATATAGCTTAGATGTGCATACATTTCAAATTGTCACATATGTGAATATATATTGTGTTAAATTTGTGTAAATTTAAGACTTGTTTATTTGTGTGTCAAACATAAGAAGTGTAAGCAGTTTCTTTTGCAATGCATTATGAATTTTTTAGCAACAATATAGTCAATTAGAATACTTTTATTACAATTTGAATCAGCCAAAAATACTAGCCACAAAACCTAGAAGTGGAACACAATGTCCACTTGCTAACCACATGAAGTTCAAAGTGTCAATAAAAGAGCAATGCTCTTTATGGAGCTTGTTTCAAAATAGCTCCTCTTTCTAAAATTATGGTATTTCAAATTTACTTGAAGAACAACTGATATGATGTTATTGGCCAAAAAAAAGGTTTTCTATCATGTTTCAACTTGTTATTTTTAGCATAAATTTTACATTTATATATTGTTGGACATCACAAACATAGTAACAATAAATGCTGACATGGAAAGAGAGGTCCACCGTGTCAAGATAAAATTTTGGAAGTTCACCTCCTGTTTTCTTATGACCGGTATGTCAATGAAGTTGAGAAAGTAGTATTAGCAAAGTGACCAAATCAAGGCAGATTCTATCAACTCTTTGTAGGTTAGGACGTATTTTCCCTTGTAGTGGTAACAATTGATTTGCCGGTACAAGACTCAACTCTACCAGTTATCTAGTACGCCCATACATTTTAACACTGACACCCATTTTGTGACGTGGTCCAAAGCCCCCCCTTTAACGTGGTATGATATCCATCTCGTGACATGGTATGATATCCATCTCGTAATGTGGTATGATACTTGCCTCATGACGTGGTTTGATATCCGTCTCATGACGTGGTCGGATACCCATATTGTGATATGGTTTGATATCCGTATATCAACATGCTCTAAAGCCCATATTGTGGCGTGGCCATAATCATTAGCTTTGTATAGCCCAGCACATGCCTAGAGTTGAAGAGAGGAGATAGAGAATGAAGGAGCTACCCACACTTTCTTGTCTTGAAATAATTTATATTCTAGTTGACTGAAGTTTTATGAACACTATAGCTACCTAGTTTTGAAATTGACAAACTTGTAGAAATCTTACAAAATGAATACACTTGCTAGTAAAATCAAAAAGGAAACTATTGAAGAAAAGAAATCCGTGATTTAATTCCTAATTACAAAAGTTACAAGGATTCAAAGTTGACAAATATTGCTACACCTTTTGCAAAATTGAAGTTGTGTTTTCACCTCATGGTAGCAATCAAGTATGGCAAAACTTCTACCATTTTCTTATTTTTTTATATACTAGAACAAGAGTTGTGGATATTATGAATCTGAGTTTGAATGTTTTAGCACATCTATGAATGTTCTTAGCCACTTGAGCTAATTGTATTAAAATAAATAAAGAAATGAAATATTTAGAATCATACAAATCAATTTTATCCTCTATGTTTGCTAATGATGTGATTAGTGCTTAGATCACCATATTTTGTAGACAGGTTAAAACCCACGTTTTCAAATATGAAGCTCAGCTTTTTGTCAAGCTCTTACTACTACCACCTATATGTTTATGTTTTTCCAATGCAACAACATAGGAATTTAGTCAACAAAAAGCCCACATATTCACAAGAAATCATGCTCTAGGTTACCCCTCTAGGTTTTGCACAATGATTTGCATGCAATTTGAAACTAATTGCTTAAATTTAAAATTTTGGTTATTATCTCAACTTGTTTAACATGGTGTTAACTTGGTTTGTGTCAAGAGTTCTACCATCCATACATTTATATTTTTTCAATTTAATATTATAGGGATTTAATTGACAAAAAGTCAATATATTCACAAGAAATTATGTACAAGGCCACTTACTAAGATTGCATAAAACTTGAACTGGATTGCTTAATCTAAGATTGTTGTAAGTATTGTCTCAATATGTTGAATAGGGTGTTCACTCTTTTATGTCAAGAGTATTACTACCAATACTACAATTCCATTTTTTTCAATTCAACAACTTAGGAATTTAGTCAACAAAAAACTCACATATATTTGCAAGAAATCATGCACAAGGCTACTCTTTAAGATTGATTTGCATGCAACTTGAACTTGATTGCTTATAATTTAAAATTGTGGGTATTTTTTCAATTTGTTGCATATGGCAATGACTGCATTGTGTCAAGAGATCTACTACCAACACTACAATTCCATTTTCTCAATTTAACATTATAGAAATTTTGTCAACAAAAAAATTAAACACAATATTTGTTAATTTGAGAAAAAACACTTTCCCAAAACAAATTTTGGAGATACTAAAGTTTAAGTTTGTGAGAATATTTTGATGACTTAATATGAGTTTTTTGATAATCCCCTCAACATATTTCATCATTGATGTAAAGTCTTGAATAAATCATCCTAAAATTCACTCTAAATCACCTAAAAACTCTTTAAAAATGGAGAATTCAGAGGTTTTTTCCCAAAGTAACTAATGTTGCATTAATCAACATAGTCGCAAAAAATCATGCACAAGGCTACTACTCTCTGAGATAAGATTTGCAAGGAACTTGATTGATTGCTTGATTGCTGGATTGCTTTGTGAAGATGAGCGAGAACGCGAGATTGTTGGTGAGGCGGGAGCAAGAGCGGGTGCTGAAGCAGCACCAGGACCGAGTGCTGCACATGAAGCCGTGCGTGCATTCCAAGGGCAGCGCTGCTGGGCATGACTGCTTGCTTCCGCTGGCAGCGTCCAAGCGTCAACAACCCATCCGAGCCAGGATCGACAAGGGTCAGCTTTATGTACTACATTGAATATTATTGCATTCAGGTTACTCCACACTAAGGGCGGCTTCACACTATGGCTAAAGGTCGAGAGGCCGTTGGTCTGCACCAATTAGATTGCACAAAACCAAGAGTCTTGCCACTCAACTCTTCACACTAAAGGTCAAACTCCAAAAGCCGTTATCTCCCATTTGCCTATATGGCAGTATTTTATCATCCAAGGTTGACAATTTCTCAAAGGGAAGTTTGGGTTCAGCAAAAATAAATACCCAAACTATGAGCGAGAGGCTATCAGTTTCAACATTTATTATTGTCAGTTTTAGCATTTATTGTCTATTTTCAGCAAATTTTCTTGGCCTCTCAACAAAGTTTGGCCACTCAGTTTGATGGCCTCTTGACTTGGCCGGTCATAGTGTGAAGCCGCCCTAACTCCTTGACATTTTGTACTAAGGTAGACAGACCCATACCCTACCATTTAACCCCTAAATGCCCAAGGCATTTTTTGCGCTTTTAGGAATTGTCCTAAGTTGAACAAAAAGCCAAAATTTTGATGAGTTGTATTAGTTTTTTTAAAAGTGTAACCGTACAAAATCAAATTACAAATGTTAAGAGATCACATAGGAAAAGAGAACACAATATTATCATTTAAGGATCGAAAGATTATCATCTTTAATCAAGAGGGTGTTAAAACAATGAAAATGACTTCAAGTTTTTCAATCTTCTTTTCACATGTCAAATCTAAAAAATTGGTCACATGAAAAATAAAAGTTAAAGGACATAACATATACAACTCTGATCAATTTACAACTTTTCAAAATCTCCTCTACAATTATTTTAAATGAATTTTTAGTGTAAATTTTTCTCCAAGGTTTAGTGCATTTGAGGCTCATTTCCAAGAGCTCTCAACACTAAAAAAAGTCAAGATTGCAATGGACACCCTTGCACTAAATCTTGAATAGAAAAATCATAATCAATCATTTACAAATCAATTTTTTGATGATAAAACTAGACTTCATAGAGAGTAGTTAGAAAACAAAATCTACTAAACATAGCAAATTAGTTAGGATTTATAAAAGTTCAAAGTATTGTCAACATCATAATGTGGTGCCTTGAGCAATTAAGGGTTAAGGGTTTGGGGCACCTCAAGGTTTTGGAAAATTTTGGAAAAAAATCCAAAGGGTTAGCTTTTTAACAAACTATAGTGGAACGTAGTTTTTGTGGAAAAAAGTACTGTAAATTATTTTATATTAAATGGCAAAGTTGCAACTCATACGGTCCCTATTAGTAACTCTAGGCTAACCTTGAAGTTGCCTGGATGTGTTCCTATAATGGAACCTGACTGTCCCAATCTCAACCCTTTCAAAGCAACTTAGCAACTGACATGTGGAAAAATTTGCTTGTGCGAGTAGCATTCACTGCTCCACTTTGGGTTCAAGAGTGGACGGTGAACACCTCAAAAGTAGGGTGCAAGATTGGAGAGTAGTTAGGAATGGGTGTGTCTACCTTACGTTGAATATTATTGCATCTAGGTTGCTTCACACTAATTTCTTGACACTTTGTGCTATAGAAAATAAGGGAAATTACAAATAGGAACATGAAAATGAAAAATATTATAGATAGAGGCACAGTTCAAAATATTTACAAAAAGGGGTGCAATTTCAACATGATTTGTAGATTTAATTTTTTTTGAAGTTAGCTAACATTTAACGTGATGTATCTAAAGCTCCCAATGTCCAAACCAAAAATAAATTACAAACTTTTTTGAAATTGTGCCCCTATTTGTAACTATTTTGAAATTGTACCCTCATTTGTAATGTTTTTCATTTTCATGCCCCTATTAGTAATTTCCCTAACAAAACACTACAATAAGTTCATCAACAATTACTGTAAAAAAGCATATTTTAAAAGGCTTGATAACAACAACAAAGTTGTGGAAAAACAATCTAGCAAAATTGAAGTTATAAACCATGTGAAATCCTAGTATTTAGAGAGGTATATGCGCCTCCAAGTAGCCAAATGATGAGTAAGGAGGTAACTTTTTAGAGTAATGAACCTAATTTTCAAGGCAACCTAAATGCACTATTTTTTGTGCAAAGCTTGTAGAGAGTTGTGTACTTTCAAGTCTAATAAATCCAAGAGTAAATCTCCTAGTATTGCAGCCTCCGAAGTAGCTTTGTTCACTTCATAACATGAACTAGTTGTTTGGTGAACAAAGTTACGTTGGAGGCCACTGTACACACAAGTATGGGACTAGAATGCCTTCCTTGCTCTTTGCTCTATCTCCCTTAACCCCTAAAGGACCATTGTCCCTTTGGGGGACAGGTTGGACTTTGGGCATGTACCTACGGCTAAACTAATTTGTGTGATTTTTTGAAACTTTTACCAAAGGTGGGGAATTCAAAAATCTATGTGGGCATTTGATTTTTTCTTCATTCCAACATTTGATGAAGAAGTTATGCATGAATTTATCAAAATTTGGGGAGGACTACCCGTCTGGGCAGCCCAAAACCTTCTTTGAAAACCTCATTTTTTCAAAATTAAAATTTGAAATTGGTTTTTTTAGATTTTTTCATATGTGAGAAGCTTTGAATCATTCAATTCCAATCAATGAAATGAAAGTTATGAGGAGTTGTTGTTTGCGGGCAACTATGAATTCTCTACTCTAAAATAACCTTTGAAGTCCTTTATTGTCCTCAATTTTCAATATCTTAGAAAAAAAATTAAACGGAATGAAGTAGATTTTTTATGACAACATTATGACCATTGGGATTGGCATTTTTCATTTCAATAATTAAATTCTTAACAATTTAGTGTTTTGATTCATTCTCTTCTTCTTTTTACTTACTATTTTTTTCTCATGTGTTGTATAGTTCCAATTGATTTGAAAGTTCTCCCAAACATACCTAACTTGATCTCCTACATGGCAAAAATAAAGCGCAACTTTGGGTAGAGCAATTTTTTTGTTATAAGAGTGGTCAAAGGCTTCTAAAATTTTTGGGCAAGATGAAATTTTTTTTTTTTTCACATTAGATGTAAATATCTCACTCCTCTCCATCTAGAATGACCTGACTTTTTTCCCACAAGTACCTCTTCTAGTTTGGGGCAAGACCTTACGGTTGGATTTCCCAAAAACAAAACACAAATATTCTTTTTACTAAACCTCCTAGAAGTGGCAGTTTTTAGTAATTTTTACAAAAAAAGGGGCTCGGTCCTTTAGGGGTTAATTTCCAATAATTTTCTCCCTCCCTTTTCCTCTCCCTCCCCCTCATTAAATTCAAATTCTATATGAAAAAACAACAACCAATACTTGACAATTGATGCTTTATAATAGAATTTCAAATGTATGATGCTAATAAAAAAATTGAATTTCTTATGTTATGATTACTAGACACAAGTTGCTTTATAATATTGACATGGAATGGCCACAACGTCCAGAAGGGAATTTTGACGCATGGTCCAGGGGCTCAAAGGTTGGATAAGCATATAGCGGAATTAGAAACTATCTTTTGTCAAAATTTCCTTGGAATCATTCCTAAACCGAAGTAAAGACATGACCTTCCATGTAAGGATCTTGTCCAATATAAGTTTTTTTCCCAAACATAGCAAAAATGTAGGCGGTTTGGATCTTGCTTGGGGCACAAATGCACTAAAGACTAGAGCTAATTACAAATTAATCGAAAAAATACATAGAAAAGGACTTCAAAAAAGTTCCTCATGCTTCATTTACATGAGTGCCATTTTGATCAAGGAAATACAATATTAGAGCTTTGAGAACGTGGCAATAAAGGCAAGGGATGTTGACAAATTACTCAAAATAGGGCATTGATATGTGTACCACACCCTTTGAACTACTGTATCATACCCTAGGGGTAAATTTTTTTAGATTTCTACCATCAAAAAGTTGAATTTGATAATTTTGAATTCAGGTTTGGACTTAGAGACTGTGATTTAGCATAGACCATAAAAAAAAAGTTGCAATTCAACAACACTCAATGAAAAAACTTATCTTTTTTTACAAACCAAAGTAAAAGTAACACTTTTCTCCCTAACTAAACTTTCTCATTGGGTGTTGTTGAATTGCAACTTTTTTTATGGTTATAGATTAAATCATGATCTTAAGTCCAAATCTAAAGTCCAAGTTCTCAAATTCAACTTTTTGATGGTAGAAATCTAAAATTTACCCTGGGGTGTGGTACAGTAGTTCAAAGGGTGTGGTACACATATCAATTCCCCTCAAAATATCATATTTGTTCAAATAGCCTTGCAAATAGCACATGGCATATGAAAATGTCACAAGTGGCATTCATGCAAGTTCAATATATTCAATTCACAATTTTTGAAAAACTTAAAATTAATACAAAAGCATGTCAACACTAAAATTTGTTTGTATTGTAAAGCATTAGGTACATATCCATCACATAAAATTCAAAATTTTATATTTTAAAGCATCAAGTATCAAATGTTTGTTTGTTATTAAATCTTTGAAAATTCAAAAATGGGGAAAGTAGAGGAAATTACACTAAAAAAGAGGGTGAAAAGTCACCAAAAAGTACAAGAGAGACAATGTGAAGGGAAAGCAAGGCAATCTAGTACAATACAAAAAGTGAAAACTTTGGATGTGAATAATAAAAAATTATTGTTTGTGTACACTAAATATTGCACTTGGGTTGCCTTAACAATTTAGTTGCCTTATCCTAAAAAGCTACCTCATGAATTACGACTTGACCACTTGAAGGTGCATGCAACTCTTTGGGTATCAGGGTTTTGCATGATTTATAGCATGGACGCCACTAGTTTGTTGCCCTTGACATAAGAATTGTAGATGAAAATTAATGTAGTGCCAATAAATACTTATTTAGTATAAAATGTCAAGAAATTATTGTAGAACAACCGAAATGCAATATATAGTGTAGTTAATCTTGACCAACCTTATAAAAGCGTCACATTCATATATGACATTATCAAAAATTACACAATTGAGATGAATATGTTCACAAGGGGCACATGTTAATCAAGTGCTTGAGGTTGTATTTGTGATGTGTAGATAAGCTTCGGCAAATTGAGAAACAAAACTACCGCTTGTTGATGAGGCTCCGCTACATTCACAAGAACTACTCCCTTTACATGCCCAAAAAGCATGTGTATCTTCAAAGGGGAGAAGCAGGCAGGTGGGGTCCACTTCTGCTCTTTTCATTCAAAACTTCTACACAACTTTTCCACAATTACTGCAACAATTTTTTCATTTTGTCAAAAGCAAAAAAAAAAAACCAAGAACAGAAAAATTCATGAAGAATGCACCATAAACGATGGATGTTCTCATTTTGTCAAGTAACAATAATATAGCTTCTATATAGTAATCTCAATTCCACAAAAACCTCATATCCGGAGTTTCTTTCTAAATTCTTTATGATAAGTTTGAGATTCTCTATAATAATTGGGTGTTTGTTTGTCACTCAAAATTTGAAATTCAAGGAGAGTAAGGAAAAAAAAGATAGAGAAAGGGAGGGTTAGAAGTCACTTAAAATTAAAAGAAACACGGTATACAAGGCATATTTGTTTAACAAATTCTAGACTACAAAGGTGAGGTGCGCCGTAGTGATTAGGAGATGTTTGTTGTCATACATGTCCTCTGTAACTAAACTCTCTAAGATGGATTGTCTCCCCCAATCAAGGCATCTCTCCCATGCAATTTATAGGGACCCATAGACCTACAATTCTTTCAATTTTCCCTTGACATTTGATACAGTTTTTCAATTCTTGTACTTTGGACTGTCCGAAATTAATCAAATATGACATAAAAATGCTTATTTGTACAGGTAGATTGTTGTAGCAGAATTAGAGTTCCTAGCATTCTGAGAAGTAAACATAATTAAACATTGCTAAAATGCCGGTACTGGCTCTATTTCTCACCAGGGTAAAGAAGCCTGCAAAGAAACCGGCCAAAACAGAAGATACTATGCAGAACTCAACTGCAGAGATTCCCAAACCTTCTCGTAATTATGTTGTTGCTGAAGAAATGGCGAACCGAGTTGCAGCTGTAAATTTATGGAAGACTTGATTTTCGAAAGGATATCTACGCCACCCCGTTTCTGTACTAGTAGGACTTTACTAAGGTTTGGACATGGTAAATAGAATGTATTTTATAAAACAACCAATATGCCCATTAATACGCAGCCCTTTTTTGGTTATCATTTTAAGTTGGCAACACAGCCCAGGTGCACTAAACAGTGGCTCTTCGTATAGAAGTGTTGCTAGGCAAAAGACAAACGCAACACAAAACAAAAGATGGACTTGGTGTAACATGTTTCGTCAATGTCGTTCAGGGACTTGCTATACACCCTAGTATTGTTCATTGCTTTGACACTATCCAGGATGCCGTGTGCATCCGCGTCTCTCATGGTCCATTTACCCTTGCTACTCTAATTTGTCCTAAGCACACAAAATTGTTGTTACTGTAGCATTTTTAGGAAACCAATACAATACAGTAACTTTCTCCCCAAATGCCGGAGTGTGAAAATGAAGTAACAGAAAAATATTAGTTCATCCTGTACAAGTTCGTCTTATTTGACTGGAAACGGCTCCCGAAACGGCTACTTACCCCATTTGCAGCAATATATCAGCGCAAGCGGCTGATTCTAATTCGTGCTGCATCAAACATTTCTTACAAAGTTAGAGGCCAATTAAAAATGCATTTTGTTTCTGCAAAGATTCTCAGTAATCCGCTGCTGTAGTGATGGTCCACCTAAACCACAGAAGCGGCAAAATTGTTGCAACATCTTCCACCGACACATCATGTATCATACCGACACAAAATTACTGTCTGCAATAATGACGTGGCTACAAAAGAATTCCAACCAGGTTGCTAAAGTTATTAGCCAGTTACTTTAATGACAATTTGACTCCAGGGTGCACTACTTACTTCGAAGCATATCCCATTTTTCATCGTCTTTAAGGAAATCAGAAACCCGTAATGTTCCAAGATCAGTACAAAAAGAGAGTTTCGTAACAAGTAGTGACAAACAGTCTCAACGAATCCACCTATAAGAAAGCCAGAAAGGTGTTGAGCCTGTAATGCCTTTTTGAACTCCATTTAAAAAAGGGAATTGATATATGCACACCGGGTGGTTGATATTTGCACACCCCCCCTCTGGAGAAAATTTTAGATTTCTACCATCATAAAGCTAAATTTGAGAAATTTGAATTCAGATTTGAACTCAGAGATCATGATTTAGTCTAGTAACGTAAAAAAAGTTGCAATTCAACAACACCCAATGAAAAAGTTTAGCTAGGGGAAAAGTGTTACTTTTACTTTTGTTTGTAAAAAAAGATTAGCTTTTTCATTGGGTGTTGTTGAATTGCAACTTTTTTTATGGCTCTAGACTAAATCATGGTCTCTCAGTCCAATTCTGATTCAAAATTCTCAAATTCAGCTTTATGATGGTAGAAATCTAAAATTTTCCCCAGAGGGGGGTGTGCAAATATCAACCACCCGGTGTGCATATATCAATTCCCTTAAAAAAACAGCTCCCTCTCTCATCTTGACGTACTGAAAACCCTAGGGCATAACACAATGAGTCGCAACGCCTACAATTTTCTGAAGCAAGCTGCAAGCAGAGCACAACAGAGAGCTTCACACGTGTAAAAATACCTCTCATCGTCGTTCGCCATGTCTCCAAGAAAAAGCTCCTCTGCCTCCTCTTCCTACAGCAAGTTAGAATCAGCAATTACTACATCAGAGTAGTTCCACAGGCTACCGGAATTTACTGGAATGGAGATACTCATGACTTGAGGGTGACTAGGAAATACGTGGTGAGGTTGCAAATACTGTATGATGCCTACAGGACTGCAAGAAAAAACCTTGGTATTTACAAACCCCTGCATCAGTGAGGGAATACCATCAGAACACACGAGGGAACAGTCACACCGACATCACAGTAAATGGCATGGAATTCTCAATGAAAGCCTTACCAAAGTTATATTTTAAAGCGATACTGTAATACAGTATGTGAGTCTTTCAATCTACAGAAAAACCTAATCTTAGATAGGGGATATACTAAAACCGTCAGGAACATGATTCCCCTCTCCTACACTGAACCGGTGAACCCTATTACCAACAGTAACTCAGCCGCTCGTACACTTTGTTGACCTGCAATTAGCAAGTTGAGTGTAAGCATGACTTGCCTAAAAGACTACAGTCACTAATCTTTATATGGACATGCGGTCATCTGACGTCACACTCTTACAGTAATCTACAACCTCCCACTTAATTTCATGATTGCATAAGAAAATGAGAAAATTTCATGGATACCCCTGAAGTTTGCAATAATTTCATAGATACCCCTGCTTTTTCAGAAATTTCACAGATACCCTTGGACCAAAATTTTCAAGCATTTTTTTGTGTGTTGTGCATGTCACTTTCCTTCTCCCTTTGTGCGCACACTACTTCTTTCTTGTTACTCGTGTGCACAAGGCAGAAAGAAAGTGACACGCACAACAACAAAAAAACGCTTGAAAATTTTGATTCAACGGTATCTGTGAAATTTCTGAAAAAGCAGGGGTATGTATCTACGAAATTATTGCAAACTTCAGGGGTATCCATGAAATTTTCCCTAAGAAAATCATCCTTAATGATAAAATTTTAATTTAAAACAGATATTAATAACTCTTCTTCTCTCCACAGCTCTATACATCTTCCACTCCTACATCAAAAGGTGAATTGCCAAAAGTGATGCAAAAAGTGGTATTTTCTCTACCTTACCAGGTCTGAACGAATTTATCGCAGTTATAAGTTGAGAAACGCTTTGCCCCTGCCAAGACCGGCGACAGCTTCTTCAACATCGGTTTTCTGCAGTTAAGGTATGTACACCCATAAGCGTCAAACTAAGGGTTTTGAACATGATGAGTATCAATAAACAGTTAGCAAATTATAGGATCCTATTAGGAACAGAAAAATAACAAGCTTGCACATTCGAATGTATTATTTAGATACTGTGAGAAGAAGTTGTGAATTTGTAAAGAGCAAACTGCCATTGCACCCATAACCACTATTAAGATTTCAAGCTCACATGTTGTACATCCTTGTCATTACATCTATTCACCAAAATTTCAGCGGTGACAGTTTATGGGGACAGTGGAGCTTATGGGTGTACATACCTTTACTTGAAGATGGAGCGGCGGAGATACTTGAGCTCTGCTATACTCTCCTTGATGTCTTCCAAAGAACGGTGCCGCTTTTTCTTCAACGGTTGCTTTTCCGCCTCTCGGGGATACCAACGCACACAGAGCGCACGGATACTGCTCACATCCACCAACACATGCGAAAACTCAGCAGCCAAAGTAGGCATGTACTTCTGCATGAACTTGAGGTCCACATACACCGAGTTCCCGGCAAGCAAAGGCTGTCCGTTTGTGCCACCTCGCGTGTGCTTACGCACGAACTGCAACACCTCGTCCTCCGCTTGCTGCTCCGTGACTGTGCTTGCTCGCACGCTTTGCGTCAGTCCACTCGCAGCGTGGTGCTCTGTACACCAGTCCCCCATCCCTGCAAGCAGTGATCCCAAATATGATTTCCACTTTTAGTACAAGTAGCTAAAAACATTGCAATTTTCAAATTTAACACTGGAATGTTTACAGTTTTTTTAGCTGCATGAAATTTTTGTTAGCAATCCTGCTAAGTTTAGCCAGTTTAAAGAACGCTACCTGCAAGCACCTCTTCTGGCTGCGAGATCACAATGTCAGGCCCTTCCACTATCCTCTCCAGCTTGCCGTCTGTTGCTATACACGCGATCTCCAGAATCCTGTCCGTCTCGATTTCCAGCCCCGACATCTCCAGGTCGATCCAAACCAGCGGCATTCGCATTCGAGCCTCCTCTTTGCCCTTTCCGCCGCCCGTTTTCTTCTTCGAACTCTTGGCCGCGCTCTCAATACTCCTCTGTTCCTCCTCTTCTTCTTCTTCCCCGCCAATCAAGGTAAGCGCAGCGTACCGATTCTGGAGCTTATCCATCGCTACAAACGAGCTTGATTTCTCTCAATCGAATGCCAGACAAACGCACTAAGAACGGCTCCTGCTTTCTATGTCAGCTTCAGCTCGACGTTTTTCAAATCTATCTGAGATTTTGTAGCTCAAAAACACAGGATGTTAAAAGAAAGAACAGCGATATTCGTAAAACAAGATAGTAACAACATAGTCCAGAAAACATAAAATGCCATAACTCTTGGCTGCGCTCTCAATATTACTCCTATGTTCCTCCTCCTCTTCTTCTTCTTCTTCTTCTTCCTCGCCAAACAAGGTAAGCGCAGCGTACCGATTCTGGAGCTTATCCATCGTTACAAACGAGCTTGATTTCTCCAATCGAATGCCAGAAAAACGGCGTCTCCTGCTTTCTATGTCAGCTTTAATTCGACGTATTTCAAATGTATCTGAGATTTTGTAGTTCAAAAACACTGGATGTTAAAAGAAAGAACAGAGATACTACTCGCAAAACAAGATAGCAGTCCAAAAGACATAACATCTGGAACACTCGGCCATTCCTCGTAACAACTTCAAATATATCTGAGATTTTGTAGCTCAAAAACAACAGGATGTTAAAAAAAGAACAGAGATAACTTACTCGCAAAACAAGATACTAGCAGTCCAAAAATTTATAAAAATCTGGAACACTCCAAGGCCATTCCTCGTAACAATTTCAAGCAATCTGAAACCCTAAGGTCCCTTCCAACACCATTTTCTGAGCATAAGAAGAAATTCTAAACAACCTGATACAATCGATCAATTCAATCGTCCATCCGCAAACCAGTCCGTTCCAGAACCATACATAACTTACAGACATCTTATAGAATCTCCTTCACTTAACTTACTTCGAAACATGGAACGAATCTCCTCCAAGGACATGAAACCCCGGTGCGGTGCCTTTTGACTTATTCTGGCTCCAGCAAACAGAGCCAAACAAACAATTTACCTTAAATGTGAAAAAAAATCGCCAGAACTAAGTTATCATGTTAAAAGATTCCGGTATCATGTGTTACAGAATTAGCACAATCAACAAAACATCTACACCGAATCTCTCGATCTATTAATTAATCAAACAAGCCTGACTGAAATTATCTGAAACAACAGCTCTCTGTTTCTTATCTTGATACAGTTTGTTCAAATCACTAAGTTACCGCAGATTGTTGAGTGCACTAAAAGGTTTGCAAAAATGGAAAATGTTAAGTTCCAAAGGATTCGTGTCTCTAAGAAAATGCAAAAAAAGGTTCCAATGCTCCTCCAAGGGCTTGTATATAAAAAGTGTCTGCTTATTACGGTGTTGATAGAAAGTTTTATACAAAAGTGTGAAGAGCAATTGAAGGCTTGCATGGCGCCGGGATCGCCGAAACACAAAAGATAAATTCAATACAATTTTGCAGAGGATTCTTGTGAAAATTTTGAACCTCGTCGTCTCGGTAACTGCAGTCCGCCATTTGTATCGCCGAGTGAATCTACCGCGACACCTCTTTATTGTCACCTCGTTCACTCCCGAACCTCTCTAATGTCACCTTGTTCACTCATGAACCTCTCTTTACACTAGCGACCGGCCGAGACACGAAAACCGGTACTCTGTGTGGTGTGTGTGGTATTTCAAGCGTTGGAAACGTTGGAAATTTTGATAGTACTACACAAAGCAAAGCTAAGAGTATTTATTGATATTTCAAATAATATAAGGATATTTTTTATATTTTTGAAAGAATTGAGGGATATTTTTGATATTTTTCCTAAATTCAAATCTATTTTTTAGTACATGAGTTTATTGAAGAGGTGATTGTTTAGGCGATTTCTGTTTTCTACAATGTTTTGTCTTTTTCACTAGATTTGGTGCTTCTAAAGGTTTTTTTCCAAAACCACTAATTAAACATGATTTACAATTAGTGTCTCTTGGCGACTCTTTAATTGATCCTAGTAGCCGTTGATTGTTGCAACCACTAGATGATGCCTCGTTTGAATCCAATTGCTTAGTAATAGCATCACTCTGTAGTAGGTCCGTTATTTTTTTTAGTCGCTTGGTTGTCTTGACGTCGTTGCAGTTCAAAATACTATATTGGCTACGTTTCTTTCTACCATTCCAATCTGGCAAAAAAGAGGCCTAGGTTCCAATTTGAGATGTTTGATTTCTTGAAGCTTCCGCCATGCACTGTAGAGAACAATATTTGTGGCAGCCATCTTCAAATTTGTGACCGCAAACTTCACAACCAAATGCATTGATTTTCTTCCCCGGACGTTGAAAAATGTAATATACTTGATAATTATTAAATGAATAATCATGTAAATGGCTCAAATCACTCTTGGACATGTCCGTCTCAACGTCTTTGGTTATCAAAGTCAATTGTCTACCACTTTTTTCCGGAGTTCCGAACCGCAGCTGGAAAACTCTATTTTGGTTATAACACTCGCCATGATCTTGAAGCACGCATATTTCACATATACGTGAACAACAAAGTGCACAAAAAAGGTTTCTCAAAGAACCAAAGCCATTGTGTTTTTGGCATGTTGGATGTTTGATATGATTCTCTAAACAAAATAAATAATTCCACCACGATGGAAACTCTATAGCATTATCCATGTTGAAAATCCTTTAGGTATTAAGCAACAAAAAAAATGGGTTAAGTGCTCAAAATATATTATCTACAATAGAATAAATAACAATAATAAAATATATATACAAACACACTTTATATATGTAATTTGGAAAAAAGTAAAAATATTAAAATTTAAAAAAGCTTTTACTTTTCTTTAAAAACTTCATATTAATTTACTTTTATATATTTTTAAACAAAAAAGGCCCCCTTCCTACCCTCCCATCCTAGGCCCCCTTCCTACCCTCCCATCCTAGGCCCCCTTCCAGCGTGGCCATTGCTTGGCTCCCTCTTGGTTCCATTCCGACCCCTCTCCCTCCTCCTAGGCCCCTCCTGACCTCCTCCCACCCCCTTCCACCCCCCCCCTCCCGACTTCCTCCCACCCCCCCCCTCCCAACTTCCTCCCACCCCCCTCCTCCCGACCTCCTCTCGACCTCCTCCCACCCCCCCCTCTCGACCTCCTCTCACCCCCCTCCTGACTTCCTCTCACCTCCCTCCCAACCTCCTCCTCCCACCCCCCCTCCCGACCTCCTCTCACCCCCCTCCCGACCTCCTCCTACCCCCTCCCCTCTTGACCTCCTCTCACCCCCCTCCCGACCTCCTCCTACCCCTTTTCCTGACCTCCTCCTACCCCCCCTCCTGACCTCCTCTCACCCCTCTCCCGACCTCCTCTCACCCCTCTCTCGACCTCCTCTCACCCCCCCCCCTCCCGACCTCCTCCTACCCCCCCCTCTTGACCTCCTCTCACCCCCCTCCCAACCTCCTCCCACCCCCCCTCCCGACCTCCTCCTACCCCCCCCCCCCTCCCGACCTCCTCTCACCCCCCTCCCGATTAAAATCCTGGCAAATTTTTGCCTAAATCTTACCTCTCTTTTGCATTGGCTTTTTTGGATTGGCTCCTATAACACTAGAAAAACCATGTGAGAAAATGAATGAAATTGCTAGATCCTTGCACAAATGTGCAAGACATTTGCCAAAATTTGGATGATAGCTACTAAAATTAGCATATTTTATGGTTGAATATGCACAATTTATTATTTCTATCCATTTCTATCCAAATTTCTCTTACATGCTTGCATTGTTGGGTGCATGTTGCAAGACCAACGAAAAAACATAGTTTAAAGGTTGTGTCACAATCCCCTCCAGCCCCCTCTTAGCCGCCTCAGAGCTCCCTCTTAAACAATGTACAGGGAGTACCAGCATTTCGTTATGAGCTAGCCAGTTGATTTTGAGAATTGCCAAATTGAATTCAGAAATTTAGGAAAAAAACTAACCAATGAAAGAGGAGAAAAAGAGAATATTCTTTATTTCTATAGGCTTAGCCAAGAGTATACTTTAGACAATTGGTTGGCCCAAGAGAATGTAGGATATTGGTTGGTTAACCCATAAATCCCTGAGTGTCCCCTCAGGGGACAAATGGGATTTTGAGTAGGTACCTAGCTACAGCCTCAATTTTTGTCCTAATTTTTTGAAACTTTTTTCAAATATAGGAAAACACATTAGCTTTTGGGAAATATAATTTATATTCCAATCAATGCTCAAAAGCAAAAGCTATGCCTAGATAAGAAAAAATTTATGCAAATTGGGCAGCAAAAAAATTAACAAAAACTTTAATTTTTTTAATTTTTTTTTATCATAGGTTATAGTTTTGTCTACATTTGAAGCTTTGATCCATTCCATTTGGGCTAGTTATGAGAAAGTTATGGACAATCTTGTTTTTTGGGCACCTCAAGCATCTTCTTGAAAAAATAACTTATAAACTTCATTTTTGAATGCAAGTTTAACAATTTTTCAAAAAAAATTGTTAGAGAGGGTGCAATTTGCTTGCTAGAACAATCTCGCCATCGAGATTATTGAGTTTCAATTCCATTGCAAGGTTATTAACAATTTAAGTTTTTGTTCAATCTCATACCTTCTTCTGCCTAATGTTTTTTTTAAGAATGAAAATTAAGTTTTTTTTTTTTGATTTTTTTCCAAAGATTCTCAACTCAAATTCCCACCATAAAAAAATAAACCTCAAAATTTTGAGGTGCAAAAATTTTAAGTTAAAAAAGTTCAAAGTCAAATGGTCTAATCATGCAAGGTGCAAAAAATTCTATGTTTTACACTTTGAATGCAAGTATCTTGCAATTTGTGCCGTCAAAGTTTTTGAATTTTTGTTTCCACATTCTTATACTAGTCTTATACAAGATCCCATGGTTAGATATGCAAAAAGACCAATTTTCAAAAAAAATTACTCTTTGCAATAGAAATGGCAATTTTGAGTGTCTTTTGACAAAATAAAGGCCCCAGGGATTTAGGGGTTAAGCTAAAAAAACTTCTTGGATTGTGCTCCTGACCCCTACAAGCCCCCTCCGAGCCCCCTCCGAGCCCCCTCCGAGCCCCCTCTGAGCCCCCTCCGAGCCCCCTCCGAGCCCCCTCCAAGCCCCCTCCAAGCCTCCTCCAAGCCCCCTCCAAGCCCCCTCCAAGCCCCCTCCAAGCCCCTCCAAGCCCCCTTTGAGCCCTTCAATGAATCACTTTTTAGTATTATTATGCAAGAACCTCCGACACCATCACAATACTTTTTTTTTCTAATACATGTGGACTACATACACTTGCAATTATGAGATGCGCTTGATATATTGTAGGTTGGTAGTAGATTTGACAGGTCTTTGCCAAATCAATTACTTTTTGAGAAAAACCCAATTGGGCATCTGATTTCATAATTAAACAAGATTAAGCACTTTCAAAAAAAAATGTTATTATTTGGCATTCAACCAATTTTTTTAGTAGAGTTAAGCCTTTTTTTAACCATCTTCCACTTTCTAAAATTAGCCCTTAGTATAAAACTTGCAATAGATTGAGCCCTCCTGGAATCAACCTTGACCTTCCATTGTTAGTAAGTTTAATGCATTTTATAATAATCAACATTTCAATTTTTTGATTTGTTTGACATTGGGCATTTTTGGAGAATAATTAGGCAAAATTTTAGGGAATTATTTTATGTCAAATCTGCTACCAACCTACAGTATACAATAACTTTGTTAAAAAAGTTTTTACTATGGATAAGTGGATATTTAACTTTAAAAATAAAAATAAATAATAGGCTTGAATAAGCGACTGGAATTCATTTAGTTTTTTTAATTTTAACTTCAAGTATATTTTTCATCTTTGACTCCAAAGTTATAATTGACATTTTGAAAAGGTTTATCATTTAGTTATGAGATTCTAAATTTCATTTGAGTGGTCAGTTCAATTTTCAACACATTCAAGATTAACATAAACCTTCTATCTACATAATGCATACCAAATAAAAGAAAGCCAAAGTTATTCAAAGATATTTATGCATTAAATAACAGGGTTTAACAATCTTAAATGAAAAATGCATATTAGAAAACACACACTCAAGAGTGAAAAAATCCAAGATCAACTAATTAGCGAAGTTAGAACTTCGAGACAGGTTACTTAAGTTTTGAGCTAAAAGAGATGTAGGGTTTTTTTAAATCAAATGAACTTCAAATGCTATTAGATTGATATTCTACTTTACAATTACATATGTTTGCTTGATGCTTTTATATTTCAATTATGCTTCACAATTTTTGATTGTTGAGTAACATATATTTGATCAACAAGGTATATAAATGGTCAATAGTGGATTTTCTACATTGACAATGACTGTAGTCATTTTCATAAATTTACACAAACCAATGTTGGTGTTTACTTCAATGAGTGACAATGTTTGAATGTTGCAGTTCATATGTAAGTATAATTGACACTATATGTGAATAGTGACATTATTTGATGGTAATGACGCTAGATAAGCTGTAGTACTAAATGCCACATATAAAATAGTATATACTTTGGCTCTTAAATTTATAAGCGGTTGTCCCAATTAACCCCTAAAAAATTCTTTGTGTTTACACGCTCAAATGGCTTGAAACTGATCTCTCTCAATGAAATGATTACTGGATCAAATTTTTGAATTTTTTTCAATAATTTAACCGTAAAATTTATTTTGTCAATTACTTATGTACATCCTCTCAAAATTTCAAACTTTGTAAGTGCATATTTCATTAGATAATCCTCCTTCCATTTCTGAAAGAAACCCTTATTTGAGAATTTGTGAGGAATTAAGGAATATTAACAACAAATTGTAATTGGAAGTTATTGGATATTAGGCTTAAACCATTCCAAACTTAATTATACTTTTTTCTAGAATTAAGGTTTTTTAAAAAGGAGAGAAAATTAGTACCAAAGTTTTGAAATTTCAAGTGTTTTGTTATTGTCACAAATAGTTAGAAAAATGATTGATATGAGGTGTGTCAATGCAATTGTAAGTAAAGAACAAGTTAGCCTAGTTGCTCAAGTAGTTCCATTTATAAAAAAATCAAATCTTTTGTTGATATTATTGATGATTCTAGCTTAATAATTGGCAAAATTTGCAAACAAAAATCACTAAATCAAGTTTGTAATGCTAACATTAGCATTTAATGAGCATAAAAAGCCCAAAAAATATCACCAAACATGCTAAGTAGTTGATTTCATTTTAGAGATAAGCGTAGGATTATTATTTTTGAATAAACTCAAGAGACAAACATGAGTTTCTTTTTGAAACAGAAAAAGAAGTATGAATCCAGGTTTCTTTCAAAAACAGAGGGAGTAACACTCAAACTAGGATCAAATTTTTTTTGAAGCTTCTCTAAAATTTCAGTTTTAATTTTGGTCATCCAAAAGATATCTTCCACTTTATGAATGTCTTGTGCAATTTGAGTTTCTTATAGAGCATGAAGTTAGCTATATGCCTCACAAATTTCATGATCATCCAATGCTTAAAACATAGTAGAAACAAATTAGAAGCGGGAACTACTTTGCTGACATTGTAATCACACTAACAAAACTTTACCAAAGAGATTCTTATAGGAATAAATCACAATTACAAAATCAAAATTTGTGCAATGTAAATCTAGAACATCATTTTGAGTGTTTGACAAAAAAAAATTCTAAAAATAACAAGTAAAATAGAAGTTATTCCATAGTCAAGGAGAGTTGACTAGAAATTTTTCCCATTGACCAAGCTATTGTAAAGTACTTTTGAACACTTTGTAGGCAACACCCTTCCCAATCTCTTTGTTTCTGATTTTTTTTAGGAATGCTTGTGTTGACACCTAAGTCACATATGGTACCATATCTCACTCAAAAATTATTTAATTCCAAATTGTTTTAGGAAGAATGCAAGCTTTTCCATATGAGCACATACACCCTTATTTTCATAGTCTTGCCTCAAGTACTTACACAAAAATGCTTGCCCAAATATCCAGAAAGCCCAAAGTGGGCTCCTTGGTCCTTTAGGGGTTAAATCTCAAAATCTTGTTGGTTGAGAGCCAAAATTTGACATTTGGCAAACCACATTATGTTCCAATTTCCAAGTCTCAGTTCATTACATTTTGTCCTACATGATAACACTATTGGAGTATTTGGTGCCAAAAAGGTAGGAATTTGATCTCGACCATTTTGTGCAATCCTCTTTTCAACCAAGCTCCACTAATTGTTTTTGCTTAAATAGCTTATGGTTTATCTAGTGTTTTTTTCTTTTTCAATCTTTTAATGACCCAACAAAGTTGAAATCTAACATTGAGGTGGGACTTGCAAAAATGGGAAATGGGACATAATGTAATCAATGTAAACCTTCCCTTAGTGTAAACCTATCAACCACATTGTTTTAGGTTCTAAGTAGTTGGAGAGGATCAACAATTATAATCCTTTAGTCCCTATGTGTTTAAATTCATAAATCTAGGGAGTTACTACGGCCACACCTTAAATTGCTAACGTAACACCCCCTGTGAGCACAAAATGTGATAATTTAGTGCTATTTATGATTTATTCAAGTGGTTCATCATTCATTCAATCACAGCATTACCACCTTCTTGAAAGAAAACATGACAAATACAAATTTTTGTTGAAATATTATTGCATCAATCCTATTTTTTGATGCATTTTTGCTATAAGTAACACAAAAATCCTATATTTTTAGTTTCAAATTTAAGCACACCTTTTTTGTTTGTTGAGTATAGCCTTAAAATGATAAAGGCAAAACAGATCTTTTGATCCATAAAATAAATCATCATTAAAAATCACATTTCATGCTCACATGGTTTTTCTAGTTAGCAATTTAGGGTGTTACGTTAGTAATTCCCTCAATTTAAAGGATTTGTAAAGATGTAATACAGATAACTACTTAGAGAATTTTTTAGTATTAGATTTGTGTTTGAAGTTGTAGGTATTGAATTTTGGATTACAATGAGGTTGAAGTTTATTTCAACCATCAATGCTTATAAATAAACTTGCAAAATTTAAATTCTAAATCTCCTTAACCCCAGAACGTCCCTACAAATTTAGCAATTTTTGCAACCTGTTTGAGAGGCCCTTGGACACCGGATTTAATTAAATAACCCTCTTGAGGCATGGAAGATGTAACCATACAGATTGGCATCTATACTCTCATGGAATGGGGCCCTAATTTTGTGAGGGTGATTTCAAGGTCTGTACTACACTTAATTCACCTTAATCTCCTTGTTTTTATTGCCAAAAGCACACTTTTTATAGTAACATAGCAACGTCGTGAGCCTTGGAGGGTGGATTCTACACAAAATTGAGATCCACATTCTTTTGACTTGGTAATTGGAATGTCTACTTCACCTTCCCAAAAAAATTTGTTTCAAAATACACAAACTTGATCTCCCATGACAGTTCAAAAGTGTGTTGTGTTTTGCATGCAAATGCATGCATGTAATACCGTTTTCTCCCTAGTTATAAGTAAGAAATGTTGGAAGAGGATCCAGACGGTGACTAAGTCTGCCTTTGACATATTGAAATATTGCTCCAAAAAGAACAAACATCGGACGGTCCATTCAGCAACTACCTCTGTCTAACTTCCCATTTCTTGTCCACCCTTTGAAGTTCGGGGTCATCGCGGTGGGAAGCTTCCATGGCCCGGGGGAGAAAAGTGCGGGTCCTTCGAGCTGGCCGCTTGCACGCTTTGACGTACCAACCGCTTTCTCAGAATCCCGCCGTTTCTAATAGGTGTCCCCAAGCGGCAATATACTTCTAAAACAACAACGTCTGCACGCAATCAACAAATACCCATAGAGCCACAACATACATTGGACATTGTAACACATGTTTCATTGGAACTTGAAAACAAAGTCATCGATTTCCAAAATTGGCCATGTCATTAACCCCGCGGCATAACTGAGTTTGCAACAACAAAAAGCAGACCAAAACGGAGGTAATTGCTAAACCCCAAGCTATCAAAACAAGAAACACAAGGAGAAACACACCTTCTCTAAAAAACGAACACCTTCCCTCTGACTGAATCTACAATCTAATGGAAGCATTCTAGCACCCCTACGGCGACACAAGCCACGCCAAGAACTCTAAGGTACCGGCGGTGAAGTTCCCCTTGAGGTGACTACCTTTGCCATCGATTGTAGGAAGCTCCAACTCCAACCTCTTGTAGTCTCCCCAAAGCGCCTGCAGCAAACCTGCAAAATCGTCCTACTTCAAAACCTTGGCTGCATACTGAGCTACAGTGTAGACCTTGAGATAGCAGCGCCCTTAGCACATGTAAGCTTTGGCACACCCAGGGCAAAAGCAAATTTGCTTGCAGCCGCAGATGATGCACTCCCGTCGTAACCTCTCATGTCTTGTAGAGCAGTGTAGGCCGTGGTCTTTACGGTTGGAAGAAGCGGCAGTGCGACCAGGTGTGACTTCATCATCACACAACTAGCCAGCCACCTCATAGTGGAATTGGATACAAGACATCACCCTTTTTTATCCACAACTACTTGCATGACTCTTGTATAAAACATAGGCATTACCTAAACTAGTGTCTAAAACAAAAAGCAGCAACTTGTGCCACCATTTGTGTGACCTAAGTTGAGCACTATACTCCATTCTGCATTGGTCCACCAAATCAACCCCCCACATCATCTCCTGGTATTTGAGTAACATGGGTGAAGTATGATATGCCTTTTGGCTTTCACTTTGTGTCCACCTCAAGCAAACTATTCTTGGAGCTATGGAATTCATGGATGTACTAAGAAGAAAGACTGGGATTCTATCAAACCAAACTATTGCACACATATTCCTAGACCAATGCATCTATGCAATGATTCCACCACGTTCACCGACTGCCCGTGAATATTTCCCCAAATTGGGGGGCATCCCAACACGGTTCGGCATAATAGTTCCTGTGGCAAGGAACCCAAGCCTAAGGAGGTCATTGAACAACTGAGGTGAGGTGAAGAAACGATTGGTAACTACTATGTGACCTAATCCCTCCAAACCCAAGACTAGGTTCTTCACTACTTTCAAGCCAAGGTCTTTCTCAAGACCCTCACCCTTCCGTCTTGTATACACTTCTAGGTCATAGACATTGCAAGACTTACTATTTGCACAACACCAAACCTTAATTCCATACTTAACCGGTTTAGCAGGCATATATTATTTGATGGCACACCGTCGACTTTGATGAGGGATCATTCTTTCATCCACACAAATACACCTCTTACAGTTGCAAAGTTCCTTACTAATTCGCAAAAATGGCTCTATCAACCACCTCACTATAGCAATCTTGTCATAGCACGCATCTGATTTCTCTAAAACTAAAGTTGAATTGTCAACCAAATGTATGCACCGGCATATGTCCTCAAAACAAGATCTATGTATGGCTGCTTTGATCAATGGACAATCAAAGAAAGACCTACAATCCCAATACAAACGAGTATTCGGCTATTTTTTTAATCCCATGTAAATGCAAATGCCTATCTAGCACCGTATCTCTCTGGGCGACACTTTAAACCAACTAGGACCACCATTAGTTTTCTTGGGGTTGCTATACCTAGGTTGGGTTGCATACAAGTTGATCTGTTCACAGATCCGACTAAGCGTTTTGAGAGGCCAAAAAGGTTCAAAAAACTTCTAAACCGGTATTGGTCAACATGTTTGGTTATGGATAGGTCCACGATCTAGACCGGTGAAGGGACAACGATCGGAAATCAATGAGATACTAAGATCTTCCCAGTACTCTGGCAAGTAACAATGCCCAAAATCAAAGGATTCAAAGTCTAAGTCGGGTTCAGAAGGTAAACTATCTTCTACAATATCCGGCTCACTACCATCATCGGACATCAACCAATCAGAGTTACCTAAATCGGAGCTGCCGTTCCAATCTCGACACTCCGCTTCCCAATCCGGATCAAGTGTCGCTTCATTGCTTTCCTCCGCTCCATCGTCAAGGTAAGCTGGCCGGTTGAATGTGAACGTGCTCTGTTGGCTTAGCAAGATGGACTTGTTCAGGCTCTCTTCCGCCCTCTGAGCGGCAATTGCCAAATCTCCTTTAGTCGCTGGCAAGCATTCATCTTTCAGAACAGCCTTTACCCCAAGCACCCCATGCAAGTCGACCTTATACATTTTGGCGTGGATAATTAGATGTTCAAACTCCCTGATGACCTTCCCCCACAACATATTAGTGGCTGCAGTAGTGGGGCTGAGTCCCAGTGAAGCATAAGGAACCTAGATGTAAGTGATCTCGGGAATCTTGGTGGTCACCGCTAACGCTAGCCGCAAGTCTTTGCCTCACCCCAGTTCCTCACACCCCCTCCGTCACTATAGGAATTATACCATTGCAAACTGTGGTGACGTTCCCTTGCACAAGTGGAGCCCTCTTTGTCATCGGCAACCTGTTTTCCCTCTCTGATCTTGTAGAGCCTCTCAGCACTCTCGCAACTAGAATCCGGTGTCTCCTTAGAGTCGATTAGGCCCCCCGTCTTGTCTTCATCAGGAGCCTCTTCACAAGAATGTTCTACTCCTCTTGCACCCCCATCCACAACCGCATGTGTAATCAAATGCTTGACATCTTGCATTCTAAATAAAAGGTTTCTACAGACAATGCTCCTCAGACGTGGAGTTGATTCACAAACTCCCCTCCCAATCACCAGAGGTAATGTCACCGACTCTCTCTTAGTGACCTCTGAACATGTAACCAAGACTTTCTCACCATTCCCTCTGCGCAACCTAGCCCTTGTTCTCACATGTGATGTGGCCTCCCCTAGACCTCCCTCCTCACTCCCATCGTTGTGCACAGCCTTCCTCCATCTCCCCCCACGTCTTGATCGCCCTCCACTCTCATTGTTGTGTTTAGCCTTCCCCCGTCTCCATCCACACCTTGATCGCCCCCCACGACCAACCCCATTGGCAATCCTACATACCGGCGGCTTTGCCTGGGGCCACACTGCCACCTTCGACAACATGCGATCCACGCCTAGCTTCTACGAACAAGGGGTCTTCGGATTGCTTTCAAACAAATTCCCGGCTACGGCAATGTCGCTTGGCGGAACATCCGGTAGAGTCTCCACTGCCAGAGGATGTAGAATTTGCCCCGACTCCTCCGGTCCTCCTAGCAATGTCATTTGGAGCATGTCTAACCTTTGTCAATTTGTTGGGGGGCAATTGATTGGGGACCTGGTTGCTGACGGTATTTCTGAGGCGGCCCCTGTTGGAAATAGCGCTCCCACATTGATGGAATCTACTTCGTTTCCTCTGCTGAGGAATGCTCCCTCCTTTGCTATCTCTCTTTGTTGTTGCTTCACCTTTTGCTTGCATGCAAGCGATTGCACCTACAGCCTACCTTATGCTGCCTGGCAAGTTGCTTCTTTGGCCAAGGGTTGGGAGCTCATCTTTGTCTGGCCATATTTCCCTCACCACCTTGAAGAGCTCATCCGGGAAGTCACGTTCCCGCTTCTAGCCCAGAATGTGAGCCACGTTGCTGTAGAAAAGGACTCTCCAATGTCTGGGCTCCAACACCGGAGGTAGTTGCAGAATCCGGTCATACTGAGGGAGCGCAAGCAGGTGCTCAGAATTCAAGCAATTCAAAATTGCTGTAGCTTGCGCTGTAGTAGCCGCAATCTCGACAAGGCAACGATCAATTGCTCGGGCTGCTCCCCACCAAGAGGATGGAATATGTAGGCTCGCGTCGCTGAAGAACATTGCCATGGTGCTTGAACTTGCGGCGCTGACCACGTACAAAGCACAACAAACTTGGAAAGACTAGAAGTAGTGGCTGGAAAAAACTAAACCTAAAACCCCAGCCCCACTAAGCCCACAACGAACTCTCATTGCAAGCAACCTCCAAAAACACCCACCATGATTGCAACCTCACGGCCATCTCTGCATTGTCCTCCCCATGATCTCCATCGCAACGAATAAAAAATTAGTCCCCCCCCAAATTCCACTCTCTCTTCTAAGTTGCCCGTACACGAATCAGCCGCTCCCTACCCTAAACATCCTCTAATCTGCTGACGCAAAGGAGAAACCGTTGTTCTGCACATTGGCTGAAGAATCGCCTGAGTGTGAAGGAGATGAGCGTTGGCGAGAAACCCTATGTCCTACTAGGGGGACCATGGCCACCAACGGCTGGTTTCTCTAGGTGCCCCCTTCGCACCTGAGACCTGACCCTTCTAGAAAATCCGAGGTGGCCTTGTCAATCAAAGCTGGACCTTGTACCTTACCTGCTTGCGTAGGGACCTCCCCACGCTGATGTGGCCACCACACATAGAGGACATGTCACCCAAGAAATTAGGGAATGTCAACATTTGAAAGGCTTGACCCTAAACAGTATTGTTGTTTAAAAAAAATCAAAATTCAACTTTAATTACTCGTGACTCACCCTTGTAAAAAGACCGTGGACAGAATGTGTCCACAAGGACATTCGCGGGTTAAAGTGATTTACATTCTAACCTGTAATTTTGTAGTGCACAATAAGTCTCAATAAATATGGAAGTATGAATCCTTTTAAAGTATTAGTTTTTAACCATGTTGAACAAGTTGATTTACATAGCATGTTTTTGAACTGCAAAAGACACACTTTGGAGCATAACGTATTTCATTTCTAGGATGCAAGGTATTAATAGAAAAATAATTTGAGAATATGTGTTGTTAAATTGTTATTCAAATTGCACTTGACTCACTAGAGGTAGTCACGGTCGATTTGAGACAAAATTTTCAGTGAAGATTGAGAAATGGCTGAGAGTGTAGGAGCCAATGGGAGCAATTCTCCATGGAAGGAGGTGTGACACTCCTTTTGTGGGTGATGGAGAATGAAGAATGAAGAATGGAAAATGTTTTATTTAGAGGAAGGCAACATGGCCACTGATTGGAGGAGCAGAAAAAGCGAGGGTGAAAAGCAATTCACGAGCACGTAAATAGACGGTCCACAGTAAGAATTCTCACACAAAATTTTTTCTCAACCCATTTCTTCATGCTTGGGCGCTAATAAAAAATTTTTATCAATCTTTACAGAACTGCGCTCGCACAAGTCGCAAAGGAGGCGCCACAACAATTTTCCATGAAGATTGAGAATACAGAAATGCAACTGTGACTACCCCTAATGGGTAGGTTACAAAAAAAGGAAAATGCAACATTTGGAGACCAAAGGACATTGCACAATTTTTTCATCATCACAAAAATAGATGTGTAGAGTTTAGGAGTGAAATGTAGGGGCTTGCTTGTTTTTAGTAATTTAAAAGTAACATAATCCTAAATTATAGGATCAAGAGATTGTCTACACTCTCCAAAATGTATTTTTTTTTTGTAAAGTGTAGCTTGGAATAATGGCTTAATGATGACTTTCAGCAAATATTTCATATATTGACCTATAAATTATCAATACAATTGAATCAACTATTACCTTAGATACTACATATGAAATATACTAGTATTACTTGAAACCAAAAATTACAATATTTTGTGGTGTTTCCATTCTACATTTTGTTCAAAATACATTATGCAATTTAAGGTGGTTTGGACTTTGTCCATATAAACATTATGAAATAGCAAAGATTGAGCCTTCCATATAAGCATGTATTACCACTCCACAATAGTAGCTAGCACAAGCTTGCTAGGTGTCACAAACACCTAAATAACTACTTTCACACCAACATACTATGGTTTGAGTCTCACATCACACCATAGGCTTGTTTACAATAAGATAAAACAATAAACAAACGTAAATCCATCATAAATTGAAATAAACAAATAACTTATGTGCATAAAGCTGTAAACAAAGCAAAGCTTAGGGAGACCTCCCATATTTGCCTTCACCAACAGCAAAGGACCCTTCACAATGGTGTAATTCTACTTTATCCTCTCTAATGACTTTTTCTTCATTTTCCTTGCGTTAAAGTATAATCTTTTGCTTCAAGCAAATTTGATGAGACGATTTGGAACCCCTCTAACTTTTTGAAAATATTTTAGCATGACCACGTCCACGTATGACCTCACCAAACCATCACAAAAGACTGGCTATCAATCAGGCACACAATTGTGAGCTTCCTTGGTAAAAGTGGTATGTGGCAGAGTTGGTAAAACTAGTTTCAATAGTTTTTATTGAAGTTGATTTTTGGAATACGGTAGGATAATTTAAAAGCAACCGTATATCCAAAAGCATACCCAAATGCATACTCTAATAAACAATATAAGCATAACAAATTCTCCAACATTAGGACACTAGAATTATGGCATAGATTTAGTGAATTATTTAGCTGACATTGATATTTGATAACTTTTGCATACAAGATTTTTATAATATTCTTAACTTTCTTAAGATTTTATTGTTCAATTCAATAAGGCAAGAACACCCGTAAGCATTAGTTTAAGGGTTTTGAACATGATGACTGTTAATAAACATTTAGCAAATTATAGGATCTTGTTTGCAACAACAAAATAATGAGTTTGCACTTTTGAATGTATTATTTGGATACTGTGAGAATAAGTTGTGAATTTTTAAAGAGCAAACTGCCATTGCACCCATAACCACTATTAAGATTTCATGTTCACATGTTGTATATCCTTGTCATTACATCTATTCAATTCCACAGATTTTCCATGATTTCAAGGGTGACGGTTATGAGGACACTAACGCTTATGGGTGTTCCTACCTTAAACAAATTTCCGTGACACACAATAGAAAATTTGCTTGCTTATAGAGCGACCTCAAAGCTTCTCTACAAAACATCATGACACGAGCAGGAGAACAGGACAAAACAATAACACCCAGAATCCCAGAATCATAGCAAAATGCAGAGCCCACATTTCATTTGCACTCTAGAAACGACTAAAACTCAATCAGAAATGGAAGACCAGAGAGATACCTGCGTAACGAAGGCAAAAAATGCAGCAAAAGGTTTATGAAGGATGTGGCCACTTTACAAGTAGCAAGCCATCGATCATCCATCCATAGACAGTATTTGACATAAACTGCATTGGAAACTGCATGAATGGATAGCCTAGCAAGATCAAACAAAACGAAACACTCCATTGCATCCTGATATTGACATGGTGGTATACTAGCGCGGCTATTATGGCAGGTTGTAACCAGTACCTTGTAAACTGACCGGCCCGGACATAATTTGTGGCCGAGCCTGTTGAGGGTTCATCTGCTGTGCACTCAATTGTTGGGAGTTCATATGCTGCACGTTCATTTGTTGAGGGTTGATCTGTTGTCCACTCATCTGTTGGGGGTTCATTTGTTGCACAGCCATTTGTTGAGGGTTCATCTGTTGCGCGCCCATTTGTTGGCCGTTCAGCTGCTGAGGATTCATCTGTTGAGCAGTCATCTGTTGCGGATTCAACTGCTGAGCACTCATTTGTTGTGGGTTTAATTGTTGGGGATTCATCTGGCCTTGAAGCTGACCTTGAGAGAAGTTGGACTGGCCCAATGTCTGTCCCATGGCCTGGCCGGTGCCTGCCATCGGTGCCACTGCTCCTGTTGGCTGCTGAACGCTGGTAGACACATTAGGTTTGAACACTACCATATCCTGTACAAAACCTCAAGTAATTTCAATAAGAGAGAGCATCTAGATTTTCCAGAAATAAGAAACCTGGATCATCAAATGTATTAACCTTAACGCTCAAAACTAGCACAATCACCAATTACGGTAAACTATCTGATGACTGAAGAGTTTTGAAGTGCATAAATTTGGATTAATCTCAGAATAGATATGAGAGTCATATATAGCAGTTCAACATACGACAGTCATATTGTTATTTTTCACCACAACACTCGATACATTCCTATGATAGCGACAATGAGTCGATTAAACCCTTGTTTCTGCCTTCTAGAAAATCGAGATTATCCCATTTCTCCTCTTTGCATATAGCATATTTGAATTGACAAAGAACAAAAAGGTTAAATTGGATACCCCTGGGAATAGCATTCCAATCATACGGCCCGGCTTGTCAGTACTAGCCAGAAGTAGAGTTTGTGAGGGAAGCTGAATAACTGCACACTGCACATCCATCATAATTGTAAGCACTAAAAGCACAAGTCATTATGCAAATAAAATTCAAGGGTAATAACTGATTAAGAGAAGCACTTACGAATGTGCTGGAAGCATTGTGATAAGTCTTTTGCTCATTAACTCCACCATTTTACTCCTGTTGCGTGAAACAACTTGCTATCTCTTGCCCTTCGTAAAATTACAGAATCGACAATACTATTAAACTACGTTAAATTCAGAAGACGGCAAAGGAAATTATCACCCCCGTGATAACAAAAGAGCCACATGTCACTTTCACAGCAGGGTGAAAGTTAGCCCAGGTCGACGCAGTTTCGTTTCAAACAGATGACAATGTAAAGGAACTCACCAGCTTTTTTTCAGCCAACTGAACAAGAAATCCATGTTGGGAAAGCGGCCGAAACACCAGAAGTTCCGCTTTTCCTTGATATTCTCTGACACCCCAAAGGCACAGTTCATCAAAGACTCGCTAAGGACCACCACTAGCTACAGTAAGTGGGATAAGCTCAGCATCTGTTGTTGGTATCTACTAGACCGCATGCCTGCACTTGAAATAGATACAAGTGAAATGTCAAGAACACTGCTACTTACACAAACATACATACGGAGAGTTAGAAGACATACTTGCTATTCATGTAATCCTGGGCAATGAGACGGACAATCTGCATTGTAGGCGGCCAATCGGCAGCTAACCTGTAGCAACGCAACTCTCATCAGAAACCTGTAGTCATATGATTTAGGCCCAAATGCCGATCAACACTGCAACAAGCATGTTACCGATCACAATCTAGATATGAAAACCAGGCCTGGAACCAGATTTTGCATATACTAATCGAGAACAAATCCTATTTAAAGGCACATTTGACCAAAAAAGACCGAATTATTGTTCCAAGAAGTCAAAGCCAGGAAATCTCATTGTCTTTCAGATTACAGAATCAGCATCAGGACTTACTTCTCAGAGGCGGACGTTTGTCGATAGCCCTATTTCAAACAACAAGATTACAAACATTAGACACTGCAAAACAAAATGGGGACTTGGAGATGGTTCTAAGAAAGAACATGAGTGACAAGGACAGGTGACTACTGACAATAACGTAAGGATTATAGAAGGGTAACACACACCTCTAACTTGCAGATTGGCACAGGTTTCTGTTGTCTTTGTCCAGCCAAGATACCCTGCACATCATACTCCAATATCAAGTGATGCAAAGCTAAGAAAGTCGAGCACCGTTGACGAGGCTAAAATGCTGCAGAATCCACTGCTTGCGATCCCTAGTTCCTGATTAAGGTACTCACATGGAAATAGGAACATAGATGCCTACCTCCCAAAGCTTAGTATACTTCAAAGCTCCAGATGGTTGTTGTGGCGGTGTGACTACAGAAGGGGGGACAAGAGGCTGAACAAGCTGCACAGGCTGTGGAAGCCCCGATGAAGGAGGCATCGCATTGACCACTGCATTAACCCCTGGATTGACACCAGGTGTTGGAAGTGCACCGGTTGTTCCGCTCATTGCAGCTATTACGCCCAAAGGATTAGATTGAGGCTGTCCTGCCCCACTTGCGGGAATTGTACCTACCCCTGGCTGTAGAGGAGGGACCGCAGGAGGCCCTAATTGGTTGGTGGCAAGGCTTCCAGTAGGACCTATAAGATTTGAATTTACATTTGCGTTTGCGTTTGCACTAAGAGTACCCCCACCTACTGTGCTATGCCCAATTCCTATATTCATTCCTGCAGGACCACTTGGAACTGGTCCTAGCCCGGTAAGCACGTTGCCAGTTCCAGGAAGGATTGTGGCTTGGCCCGAGGTCAAAGAAGAGGGACCCGCTGGAGTATTTATACTCGAACCAGAAAGACTCGCAGGCCCGCCATTTGTTGTTGCTCCTGGTATCTTGTGCGCTTGAGTGACAGTGTTGCTAATATTACTCAAAGTAGAAGGATTTCCAGCAAGAGGTCCAACTTTTGCTTGACTTGATGCGGAAGTGTCGGAAGTCTGGATTGTATCTGCACCGGAAATACCTGAAGTCGTAGGATGCGGCATTGGAAGAGGGACAGCATTAACATTGCTATGCAAAAGCGACTGGTTGTCCTGCAAACAAACAAGTACAAAACCAAAAGAGATAGTTAAAGCATAAAGAACAATTAAAGAGAACACTGACTTGAACCTTTCGTGTGTGTTGCTCAAACGTTCGCTAGCAGTACCTGAAATAAAATTGGTAAAGCCTCTCATACGCACGACGAAGCATTTCTATCAGGATATACTTGCTAAGCTATCATTACAAAGAAGTTCAAAAAACCATACCATGCTGACACCAGTCGTTCCATTCGAGATGGCTTGCCGGCCCAACATAGATCCAGCAGCTGCAAAAAACCGTCATAACAATAGTCAACATTATTAACAATGGGGTTTCTCGTTTCCGGTGTAAACTACTGTCCCGATTATTTATGGAGACACAAAACAGGAAAGCAATGATAGTAGCTTGAGAGAAGAAGCTTAATAAGAGTAAACCCCGAGGTACTCACAATTAGACACACCCATTGGACGAACAGCTGCTGGTTGAGGCTGAGTAGAAGCAGGGGTACTCAATAGAGGCTCAAGCTTTGCAGCTAAGGCAGATGGCACAGCAACATTTGCAGCTCCAGCAGCGTTTGCAGCCCCAGCAGGGTTTGAAACGACAGCAGCCCGACGAATAGCTAATTTTCCTTCAGGAAATCCTTCAGAAATTAAGACTAGATGTTGCTTAGAGACCTCAGATCCAGTCTCCGCAGCCCGCGGATTTCGCTTTGCCTGTCATGAACAATTAATCAATACGAGATGACCATAGCTACATGTGAGAGGTGGAAAACAACAGCTATGCACGTTTCCACGGAAGTATCAACCTGACACACTAATGGACACGCAAAGCCGTCAAACAAACACCGCATAAGCAGGACCTCCACTATCAGGTCATACTGAAATGGAACCGCAAAAAATCGATGGCACAGACTAATACAGAGAGGAATGCCAGAATTCGTACTCCATAGTAAATATTGCGAAGTTGAGGCAGCTGTCGTGGAGCAATAACTGAAAGTGACACCTGACACTGCAAACGGTCAGAAGTTCCATTAGAATTCAAACGCGTCCTGGACAACGTTATGAAAATGAACGTCATCGACCATTGAAAACACAACGCCTTCTCAGGTAGCAAGATGGTACAGCCCGCACAGAACATGACAGAAAACGTCATAAGCCTTACCAAGAAGTGAATTATAATAAACTAAAAATGAACAATATTTTTCATATCATGACAAACCACCTCTCCAAATCTTTTATCTACAAGAACAACGACAGCCTGAAGGAAATATTTGAAATTATTACTGGTGGAAAGGCCTTGGCAACTGCTTCAGCATCGGCAAGCCACCACTGTTCAGTTTGAAGTTCCACTTGCCCGCTTGGCAGCATAAGAAGTAGTGGTCGTGTGACAGGCGTTGGAAGGCTATAAGGATTCGAAGCTGCAATTAAGAGGCAGTGTTTTTGCTGAGGCCCAACTGGCGGTTTCGGCCCTGGACAACACAACTGTTCAGAAGTCATAAACAAGGAGCGACCAACTATAGCGAGTGGAGGCGCTCGCTCAAATTCACAGCACACCAATGGACTCTTAAAAAAAGGATTAGAAACATCGATTCCAGAATGTCTTCAAACTTTACATCCTGATAGACTAGGATTATAAAGGAGGCGCAACTAATATTTGAGAACATGTCTCCTCAAAGATATAAACATAGAATAACTTCAAATAAATTTACTCAACAAGCATTAGATTCACGAATAAATTTCTCGTGATACGACCAGAGAAGATGACGTCAATGTCTTTACCATAAGAGCCTCAGCCAAAGCCTCAGCTACAGCAGCATCCTCAAATCCACCACCTTCAAAGGTTAGCGAAGACAACCAATTGAAGAAGACGTCAATACTCGACGTCCAGCCGCTTTGCCGAAACAATAAACCTACAAATCCATGCGTAACCGGTTAATCCTTAGTGTATTACAGGAAAACTCCCAATCCATTCATTCGGGCAGCTGTTTGTTTTATTTTGCTTGTCCGTGACCACAACAAACAGCTTTGCACACGCGGAGCCAAGGGCAGTGCTCCCTGTTACCCTCCAAAACAACTAGAAAAAGGGAAAGGAGGTTCACGGAGGTAGTTTCACAATATGCTGATGCTGAATCTACCAAGCTCAAGATTTGGAATATCAAAATATTTTCATCATTGAAACTAAAATAAAGTAGAAACATTTGAGCATGACTTAAGCCGCTGCAATGGTGGCAACGGCACAGGTCATACCAGCGAACTATTAAAATTAAATCGAGACGAACAAACAAGGCAATGAATACCAGAATGTTGTCCGTGGGTGTTGAAGACTACCAACGACATTTCTCCGGGTGAAGAAGCATTTTTCTGCACATCAAAACAAAATCACTTCCCATGGGTAACTATATTAATGGACAGTAGACAACGAGAATTAAATAGACAGATTCTTACAACAAGTGTTTCAAAATTATACCTGACTGTTCGACTCCTCCACAAATGCTCTGCATCACCATTTCCAACCAAAAAAACCAAAACATCTATGAGAAGATAAACATGTAATGTAAATATATTTCCTAAAAAATGTCAAAACTCGGGCATACAATTATGTTATATTATAAATCGTCATAACAAAAACAACTATAAATAGAAGTTATCACCGTCGATATATCAGTTCCATCATCAAGCTCCCTATGTCATCTCTACCAGTCGCTAAATTGGAATTAGAAACTCAAGCTTAATGACTAGATTACAACGGTGTGGAGAATAGTAATGCACTTGCGGAATCACAGTAGTAAATATTAATGAAAACTACCTTGCTTATTCAAAAAAGGAGGACAAAACACACCAATCAGACGAACAAGAACGTTGCTCATCACTGAACAAATATAGAAGACTCGCATAGGGACGCTTGCTCGGACTATGTCTACAACAAAGAACTTAAACCGTGATCCGGCACGGATTTCGTGAGGAAATAATGTAAGAGAATTATTTTTCAACAACCTGACGATCTTCTCGACACGAGAATATTGCTCATCGCTGAACAAATATGAAAAGACTCGCGCAGGGACGCTTGATCGGCCTATGTCTACAACAAAGAACCTAAACCGTGATCCGGCACGGATTTTGTGAGGAAATATGTAAGAGAGTTTTTTTGCAACAACCTGACGACCTTCTCGACACAAGAATACTGCTCAGTACTGAACAAATATAGAAGACTCGCATAGGCACGCTTGATCAAACTATGTCTACAACAAAGAACTTAAACCGTGATCCAACACGGATTTCGTGAGGAAATAATGTAAGAGAATTTTTTTTTCAACAACCTGACGATCTTCTCGACATACTCGCTGAATAACAATGGCCACGAAGCTCCCAGAGCTCCCGTGGTCTCCACCGCCACCACCAATTGCCGTTGTCCCATCATGACTACTACCAAATGAATTCGCACTCAAACTCGCTCCACTCTAAATCCTAAAAGACTTGCACTGTCAACATGAATTCGGCTCTCTTCTTCAATTCCAAGCTCCCTTTCTCAGTTTCGGGCTCCCTGGGGATCACCACTAGGTTTTATTCGCTACACACTACAGCCACGATCTGACTGACGACGTCAGGTCCTCCTACTTGAGCTAACAAATGAAATACTGCGGAGGAAGCTCTGCACCAATTTTTTGTGCATCGAAAAGCATTTAAGCTTAGAATTGATGGTTCGTCACACTCCATAGCCGGGAGAGACGCTGCATTACGACATCGCCGCTGTCGGATTTTGAAGCAGGAACCAGGTGAATGGAGGACGTTGACGAGAAACATGGATGAGAGAGTTCATCCGTTTTGCGACGAACGACGGACTGCCAGTGCAGGCCTGCGCCGCTGACGCGCAGCAGAATTAAGTGGCGTCGCGACGGACGGATACGGCAATATTGACGCCGCTTGTTTTTCGGCAGCCATACGTAGATTTGTTTTTTGCAACGTGTAGCTATATTAGGCCCAGTAAAAGGGAATGCTATATCATGAGCGGGGATCTGTGAGCCATGAGCTTAGATTGTTTTTCAAAATATTAAATTTTCACTATGTACAATGGGGTCGAAGAAGTAATTGTCCTTTCCCATCTAGCCACCAGACATGAAAGGATGATTACTTCTTCGACCCACTATACATGGGTCCCTTCAATTATGCATTTTATATTTACATGATTTGAAAAACTTGTTGTTTTTTTGGGTTTTTCATTGATTTTGAGCACAAAATTGGTTCTTGCTCACAAATATCTTGGCTCACCTCTCACAGCTCACTAATTTACACTCACAAAATAGTGTTGTCCTAGTCAAATCATCTATCTTTTTCCTTGTACTACGGAACTTGTCTCCCCTATCAACTGATATGGTTAAATTTTGTGAATCTCCTTTGTGATGACAATTTAGTTGGATTGAGTTTGATTGGGTCTACATTTTGGAGGACATGGGCAAGGCAGGCGTTTTATTGAATTCAACGTGTCTTGAAACCAGGATTCTTCATGGAATGACATTCTAAGTGTTGCAGGAGTTGGAAGATGTTGTTACATGTCTACCTTTTGTTACTTTGTTCATTACTAGCTTTGTGAGGTAATCTGGGTCTCTTAACGTTTTATCAATGGATCTCACTGATTTAGCATTACCCAACAGATTCAATAGCAAGTACCCCCAGACACCTGTAATCTGTTAAGAGTACTGCCGGCAGGCATATCATAAATCTTATCCCCGCGCTTCTGCTTAAATTCTACAGTATATCAGGAAATCACATGAGACTTTAGCTATGAGACTAACAACACTGTATTCCTGAAAAAGTCACATGTCATATTTACGCAAAAATCAATTTGCAACAAGTAGAAAGTTAGTGAAAAACTATTTCAATACTAAAAGTACCCTTGGCACGCAAAATGAAAAACCTTGCATGTAAACAATCAAAACCATTGAACTTGACAGGCCTTGCAGAAACGTCACGTTCATGTATGACACTTTCACCATTACAACGTTAACTTCTAATGCACACCCTTCACTTCTCGACCGCTGACATTCAAACACAAGTACCAAATCCTATCAGTTGACCAAAATCTTGCTCAGAGATAAGCCGGTTGCATTAAAAACACCTTCACTAGTTATAAACCCTGGTTGCTAGATGTGGTAGTCTCATACATGATACTCCCTCTGTCCCTCTAACAACCTCCAAAAAGCTTCCTTACGAAAGGATTAACTGTGTTTTTAGACTTTGAGCTAGTGACACATGCATTCTAGAATCAATATACCATCTACCAAATGTATGCAAATCTCCAGCTTTCATGTTGCTATTTGGGCACCCAAATTCCATGCAAAAAGTACCATATTTGTGCATGCTGCTAGCTCCTCATTACTGATGATTTAAAGATTAGTAGCAACAATGGTACCTCATATGGGCAAGGTCAAGCTTGCTAGGAGAGGAATGCTCTCTAATCACTTAACTTGCCCCCATGAAATCATTGAACATGGCAAACGCTTTCTCACCATTTGAAATCAATAAAAGGGAGCCTTTTAATGGTACAAGAAATGTATCTGATTTGGAGCTCTTTAGAAGGACAGAGGGAGTACTACCTAAGGTTAAGAACACGTGGTACGAATATCTGCCACAAGAATTTTGGATACTAGCACTTAGTAAGTATTACTGTAATCTGAGGAATTTAGATTTCAGCACAAGCATATGCAAATCCCTGTAATCCCATCGATTTCCAAAATTACAATGCAAGACTTTAGGTTACATAAGCTGACATACACTCCAGCTATAGAGTAATCACTATCACCATAGATACAAGAGCTGCATACGAGGTCGGCTTTACAATGCAAGATTTTAGGTTACATAAGCTGACATACAATGATCACTATCACCATAGATACAGGAGCTGCATACGAGGTCGGCTTAGAGTAAAACCCTCACGAATCACAAGCAGTCGGGGTTTAAAGACTGACAAAAAAAAATTCTGTAAAGCATACACACTAGTAATTCTTACCACAGTGTATTAAACTACCGGCTCCTAAAAACAATCCAAACACGGCAGCGCTCCCCAACGTCGTTTGACCGATATACCGCACCTTGAGAATTCCAGGGATCCTTTGCCGGAAGGCATCGTAGGTGCCGTAGACTGCTCCCACAGCGCCCCCGACGGCTCCCCCAACTCCAACGCCAGCCACAACACGCGTCAAGCAGTCGTTCCTAGCCATCGCAGCTTGCTTTCGAGATTGCCGCACGCTTCACCGCCAATCCTCTGTCACAACTTTACCCCGCAAATCTCAGACCAGTTCGCATATAAAACAAAAATCCATGGTCTTCGTAATAAAATTCTCTGTCGCAAACCCTACCAGCTCCCTTACAAAGCACTCAAGCACAGAAACCACGCAAAACAAAGGTTGCCTACATTGGGCTCACCTCTGCATCACCGCACACTCACACAAGCTCACTAGCATGTGCTGTCCACTCTACGAGGAAAAGTTTGAAACAAAAAAAGAAAAAAAAATCCTGCCGCAACAAGGAAGAAGGTAAGTAAGTTAATCTGTCTACCTGACCGATGCAACCAAACGATGGCGACGACATGAGCAACACAAAACAACGAGAGTAAGCTTAGAAACAGGTCTCCAAAAACTCCAAACCCTAAGCGATGAGATGACGCGGACGTGCCAGACCGGCAGAATTATATCTAGCCACGTCGGACTGCAAATGGCGGGAACGTTACTCACTGCCTAGCCATGTGCCATGTCACCTGCCACGTCAACAAACATGTCATATTTCCGTATATGTTAGGGGTCTTGATACTGTCACGCCTCATTTACATCATTGTTCAATTTTTAGTGGTTTTTAGGGACAATTTTTTTTTTAAATTTTAGAATTAAATATGTATAAAACCAAGTGATTTTTTTTGTTGGTTTTTCAAAATGATCAACTACAATAAAAAAATTGAGTCTTCTTTTATCAAATTTTTGTATTGTTTGAAAAACGCCAACAAAAAAAATCACTTGGTTTTATACATATTTAATTCTAAAATTTTAAAAAAAATTGTCCGAAAATGACTAAGAATTGAATAATGTTGTAAAAGAAGGGGCAGTATCAAAAAGGGAAGTGTCAGTATCATATTAGGGTTTCTTGGACTGGGACGAAGGAGACCAGCAGATTTATCTTTTGCCACGTCAGACTAAAAATGGCGCGAATCTTACTCATTGACTAGCCATGTGCCACGTCAGACTGCGATATATGTTAGGGTTTCTGAGACTGAAACGAAGGAGCTTCACCAGGTGTTCGGATTTGCAATAACTTTATTGGCTATGGCGTCGCCGGGTTGGGAGATTTGCAGCACGTGGATTGCGGACGATGGTGCAGAATCATCCCTCGCGAATTTTGTGACGGTCCGTGACGTTCACAGCAGCGACGACACTGGCGTTTTGGAGAATGCGCGCATTCGTCTTGTCCCTGGTCCGGAGAAGCAATCGTGCGAGGTCACAGGTAAATTTATTCGTGACTCAGTTCTTTAAGAGACGCAATTGTAAGGCTACTTTTGAAACGGCATGCTCCGGAGATACGTGAAGGATTAGCAGTAACTAATAAGTTTTCACGGTTGCTTGGCTTTTACTCTTCAGCTGTTGTTTATTGCCATTTTCATTAGAATCTTGTCAGTATCGTTTACTTCGCTTATGGCCGATTCACGGCAAAATTTCTTCCACTCGAAGTTTCACAACGGGCATTGCCGTTGCGTTGTGTGTGTCTGTTTGCAGTGAGGTTTCAACAACAGCAACATGCTATTCACCACATCGAGGTAACGAGCACAAGCAGGAATTGCGAGGTATACCGTTTGAGCTCGGGCGACACGGACGCCGAGTATTTATGTACAGCCCGAGGGCAATTGGAAACCTTGAAGAACACAGAAACAAACACCAGTGGAGAGAACAAGCTGCTGTACAAAGCTGTCATGGATTTAGACGATCCAGATATGTGCACATCAGTGACGATCCGATTGCTGTCTCTTCAGGAGAAGTCTCATGTGATCATTGGACATGTTCTGATCTTGGTCTCTCCGGGCCCGTTTATGAATGGAGCTAGTAGTGTTCCTGCTCCAGCAGTGTCTATTGGTGCATTGGCGCCACTAATGTTGCAAATGACACAAGGATTCTCAATGCCTGATATGCAGAACAAGATCGGTAATGCTGGTGCGGAGAGTTTTCCTGACAGAGGTCAACTTCGGAGTCTCTCACATGGAGAGCTTGCAGTGCGTGCTTTGTCGTTAAAACCAGTGCCATCCACTGCAGAAACATGTTCTGCAATTCCTGCAAAGTCTGAGGCGTTGATGGATGATGTGTGCCAGCGGCTTGAAAGACTCGAATCTGTGTGTACTCGTATCGAGACCTCCTTGAATAGGACGCTGGAGGCTTTTGATAAGCGTTTGCGGATTTTAGAGAGTGGGAGTGATAAACCTTCGGGAAGTTGATGCCGCCAGTTCTCATACAAAATCATCTTAGGGCATCATCAGTTCGGGACTGGGAACTGTTTTGCAGTCTTGTTAACAGGCCAAATCTCCCACAACTGTTGCAGATTTAGGCACTGGAGAAAGTCAGCTGCAAGTTGTTGCAGAGAGAAGCTGCAAACTATTGCAAGCAACATGTTGTTCAAGCACATGTTACAGGGGAAGGAGAAGTCCAAGGGCATTGAGAAATGAGCAAATTTGCAGTGGGAGGATGTCATTTTGACAGGAGAAATGAGAAAATTTGGAGCGGGAGGATGTCATTTTGACGGGAGAAACGAGCAAATTTGCAGTGGGAGGATGTCATTTTGACGGGCCTTTGAGTTGTTGTGGAGAAGCTCCAAGCTATTGCAAGCAACGTGTTGTTCAAGCACATGTTACAAGGGAAGGGAAAGTCCAAGGGAAGGGAAAGTCCAAGGGCACTGAGAAACAAGCAAATTTGTAGTGGGAGGATGTTATTTTAACGGGAGAAAAGAGCAAATCTGCAGTGGGAGGATGTCATTTTGACGGGGCCTTGTACTTGTTATGCATTGCCGTGGTTGCGTTGGAGCCCTAAAAGTACCTCATTCTCCCACATAACTGACCGCCCCCAACAAAAATGAAGTTATAGTTCCATCCACCGTCCTGGGTTGATGATGCTTACACACTTGCAAGTCCTTTAAGGTAGGCCACTCTATTTGTGCCATCATGTATTAGCAGAGTACATTCCAAATTTTGAAATGTACTCTTTTGGTACATAGTGGTACAAATAGAGTGGCTCTTTTTACGTGCCTTCTCTTTGAGGCACGAGTGTTGTTAGTGCAGGTTTTGAGAACGCAGGATTATACCAAGCTTTTCTATTGTGATACTAGTCCTTGATGGGCTCTACAAGAGATCAGAAGGTCAGCTATTTCTCACCGCCTCTCCTGCCAGTACTAAATTGAATACCTTAATCTTCTCTTAGCCAAATAGATTAAGTTAATACAGTTAAATTGCTTGAAAGGGGGATGCATGAAAGTCCATGAAGAGATATTATCTGACTGCTATTGTTGCTTTCTTTCAGTGTGGAGATTGAAAATTTTGGAGAAGGGTTTTTGCCGCAAGCATATTTGTGGCTGCCTGCAAGACTGGGAGCTTAGGTTCTACGCTAGAATGCTTATGGCGAGGAAGTGCAATTCCAGAAGGCGAGTGCAAGTTTGACCACATTCGTTAGTTTTGTGAGGGTTTAGGGTTTCTGGCATTGCTTGGTCACAGGGAGAATTATTAACTAAGCCAGTTTCTCTGTTTGCGAGGTTGCTTACCGCTTAGTAGTTGTGTAGCTTCGTAGTTTTCTTCTCTTAGGCTTGTTTTGTGATTTGGCTATTCTATCACTACTTATGGGCAACTTTGTAGACCAAGGAATTGTAAAGTAGAATGGAACTCATATGATAATTAGCACATTTTGGGGGTTCTCACTTAATTCTTTGACCTTGCAGACTAAATTACATTTCAATTGTTGCTAGTATGCTTAACAGAGTTGTTGTGCGGATAGAAGGGTTCAAGGCTATGTTTTAAATATGAAAAGAAAGATTTTCTGTCACTGTGGGTCTTGATTGTTTACTGCGAGGACTTGGTAGTTGCCAAGCAAGATTTTTAATTTTCTAAATATTGTTGTAAGTTTGTTTGTAAAGTGGAACTTGGTGAGGGGGTGCGACGCATTGTTACATGTGCAAATTTGGTCACAAATATTGGTTCTGTTATTTGCAATTTGACAGAATAGTATGTATACAATATTTACATGTGTTCATGTATAATTAGCTTTTGGTGTTGACATTAAGGCAAGTTTTGCCTCTACATATTAGACTTGTCACATAATTCTAAAAGGTTCAGATGGGGCTCTTTAGTCATTAATAGGTTCATGAGTGTTGGCACGTTCAAACATATGTGATTAACTTAGCATTTACACATTTTACTTCATACTTCTTGACACTTTTTGAAGAAACCTTAATGTTAGAATGTTTGCAAGAGTGTAAACACCTAGTAAAGTAATCATTTGTATTAGTAAAATTGTCACTATCATTACCTATTTGGGCTTTGTTGAAGACCCTTTACCAAAAGTTTCATACAGAATTCTAATGCAATGCATGACACTTGTAATTAGCAACTCCCAAATTTGAGAGGCTAGTGTATTGCTATGTCATAAAAAACTATCAAAAATCCAAGACCACCAAGATGAAGTTTGGATTTTGTTTTTTATTAATAATCCTTGATTATGGTACTTTATTTATGGTGGTTAAGTTGTATTGCAATGCAAAATCAAACTTTGATTTGAAAGTTGGATTTGTAAATTTTTGAAAATGTGATGAAATTTAGGATGTTAAATGATTTTGTTACATTGAGTTTCCATTGACAACTATAAAAGAAAGGGAAAATTTGAAAAAATGTCCTTGTGTGTTGCTACATTTTGAAATTTACCCTTGTAATTTTCAGAACTGCAAGAATACTCTTGTTGGGAACCTAAGTATTGTGGTGCACAAGGTTTTTTTTTTCATTTTTTAAGAAGTGCAAAAGTGGCGATTTAAAATGTTAGAGTGGTGTTCCAAATTTCAACATTCATTCACATATTGGATAGAAAATATCACATTAGCACATAATACATGTCTACAGTGATTTTTATCCACAATTTGGCAATTTCATCCAAGTTTTTTTTTAAATTTGAAGCTTTTTTGGCAATTTCATCTGAGTAATCATGTTTTTTTTTTTTATCTATAAGCTTGGTGCCAGTCAAAATAATTGGTGCTTTTTTGCTCCAAATAGCCAAAATAAAAAACACTGGATTGGTGCAACTAAATTGTGGCCGGCAAAAGAACATAGGATTACTCCGCAACCATCCCTACATGATACAAAAGAACACCGAAATATTTAGCTTAATATTTTGGCAAAGTTGCATATTTATATATTCATTTTCACAATCGAGAGATTTGTCTTCAATGATCAATGTGTTTGCAAAATTGAGTCTGGTAAGGTAGTACACTCAAAAACCATTTGCTCATTTCAAACCATCCAATAGCTTGTTGTGAAATGGTGCACTGGTGGTTCATACATTAGCCTCTTACAACTCATTAAATGCACGGAAGAAAGTTTGTTTTTAATTACAAGAGCCAATTATTCTCCTTGCTTCCTCAAAATTCTTCACAACTTGCAAGCAAACAGTTCTTGAAAGGTATAAGGTTAATAATAGGTACCTATGACACATGCACTTTGAAAATTCATAAGTAACTCAAAAATGCTTCAAAAAATATGAAACAACTTGTGTTGCATTCAGCATCTATTTCTCTTTGTCTGAAAAATGAACTAAAGATCCTTCCATCCACAGAAGACCATGAAACAGATGGATGAGCCCTTAGATGGCGGTTTCTAAGCGTACTACCTTAGCATTACTTTGAACATGTGTGCAACTCAATGTGCCATTGCAATGTAGGTGCTTTATAAAACCCCTAAAAATACATTTTTTGCAGTTTTGAGAACTACAAAGATATTCTTCAAAATACAGCAAAATACAAGGGAATTTTTCAAATGTTCCCTAAAAAGTCTATCATGGAAATTTGTAACATAGTAGTCAATTGTTGTAATACCTTTTCTTTTTATAAACCGTAACACTCTTTTTTTTTTTTTTTTTTTAATTGAGTAATGTTCAAAAGAAATACCTTTTTTGGATGTTACTTGCTGTCCCAAATTGTCATATTTTTTTTACACTGTTTTAATATCATAAGACTCAAATAAAAAATATAAGGATGAGTAATATTATGTCAACTATTCATTTTTATGGTTGTCAAAGTGAGATTTTACAAACCTTATTTATAGGAAATTGCTAAAGCCTTACCTAAAATTGTTAAAGCCACACCCAAAGATGTGCTTTGAGCATGAAATGTAAAAATTTAATACTAAATTTGGTTGAATTGAATTAAAAGATTTCAATTTTACTTCTATTATTCCAAGGCTATACCCAAAAAAATTGAGGTGCTTGAATTTGAAATTAAAAATATAGGACTTCTTAAAACAAAAATACATATAAAAAATAGCAATGGTGTAATAAGAGTTCAACATTTTATTTTATTTTGTTCTTCTTTCTTTCAAGGAGATGGTACTCATGGTATTGTCATGGTTGAATGAATGATGGAACACTTAAGTATAAAACATAACATTAAATTCTCAAAATGCATGCTCACAAGGGTATGACTTTAGCAATTTTGGGTATGGCTGTAGCAATTCCCTATTGCTTCCACTAATCTTTTTAATATTTGACTTACAAATTACTAAAATACCAAACACCAAGTGAAATGATTTACTTGCAACGTTTGGTTTGAATATCTTATGGTAAAAGATTCCATTTTTCATATGCTCAATAATTTTTAGGTCTTTACTTTCGTTTTTTTGTAGTTTTTTAGATAAGTTTAGGATAGCATGGCTTTTTCTAGGTTTCGTCAAGTAGCTAGTATGAAATTACAAAGCGCTCAGAGTTTCATCAAATCAAGTTTTGCAAAACCATATGTGAAACAAAAAGGCTTTATGAATAAATACAATGAAAAATACATTCAAACAGGAAGTGTCAGGCCTCTAAATGATGTTTTAATTTATGTCTTTTTTCTTTCTTATGGAATAGGATGGCCAACTGAACTGAGTCATTTAAAACATGCTGAAGAAGAAGCCAAACATGGAAAGAAAAAATATTAAAACCATGAAAGAGAATCTGAGTATGCTCAATAATTGTATGAAAAATATGTATTTAAATCACCAAATTTGAACTTAATCAATAATTAAAAAATACTAATTTATGCATCATTTCATCATTGGTACAAATTTATGTATATAAAAAATCTCACAAATTCATCTATCAACAATTTTTCAATGAACTTGATTAGTTGAATCCAAAATATGCAAAAACAACAACAAAGAGAATTTAAAAAGTTCAACTACAATGGTTTATTTTGACAGATTTATGAGTGGTGACTTAAAATTTGTAATCATTTGAGATGTTACGGTCCCTATTATAGAATATATCTATCTAAAAAATCAATTTAAGAAAAATCGCACACGCCCTTGAATTTGAGTATTTTAAGCTTTTGGTATGAAAAGAGTACTAAAGTAGCTGTTTGCTACGCTATGCATTCATCAGCAAAATTTTATTAGGATTTTCAAATATTATATAGAATGCAAAGTAAAAATTTCAATAAGTTTTTGAATTGTATTTATGTGATAATATTCCAAAGACTAAAGATGTGATATGCTAGAGGTCAAGATGTGATATTATAAAGGTCAATGTGATTATATCTATAATATCACAAAAATTGAATGTATGATATTACAAAGAGACAAATGTGATATTACAAAAATCCTTGTGATTTTAATAGTATGATAGGTTAAATATGCAAAATCACCTATATGGTGTTTATACAACAAATTTTGCAAATTAAAATAAATCAGTAAAGGATTCTTTTAATTGAGGTTTATTAAATTTTCTTCAAAAAGCACGAGATAAGAGTATTATTTTTTTGTGTTCTTCGTGGTGTGTTGTTTAAGATTATTGCTTTTGTAAATAAAATTATATTTAATAGTTACTCGATATTTAGTTTCTTCATAAAAAACGTAATTTACAAGCTATCATGTTTTTTTGTTTAAAAAGGTTCTTGACAAAAGGAAGGAAGAATAGTTTTACCAATTACTACTCCGCTAAGGTAGGAGACTCATAAACCGTCCATCTAAGGGCTGAAATTAGATTTTGGGGAGGTGAAACTTTTTGAAATATTTTTCAGTAAATTTTCCTTGAAAGACAAGAGAAATTGACACCTAATCCAAGTTGTTTCATATTTTTTGGAGCTTTGTGGACATAGTTATGAAATTTTGAAATTGAAGTGCATAGGGCTTTAAAACTGTCCACCTCCTCAAATATACTTTGCTTGTACATTTCTGAAGCTTATAAAAAACAACAAGTATAGAGGACATACATTTGAGAAAGTGGACGGTTTTAATGCCGAGACAGTTATAAAGCCTCCTACCTTAGGAACTATACATTTGTTTATTTTAGTTTCAAGTTTACATGGTTTTCTCACCCTATTAATTAGTACAACAAACAGTTGGTCTAAAACAAAGTTGAATAATAAAACCAGACTGGATTGCATTCATTCATGTGTTTTGGTTCAGTCACTGTTAAGTTGTTTTATGGTTTCTTCATGGGTTTTATGGTTTACTAGTAGAGAACATGACCACACAGACCAAGTTTTGAAGTTCGATTATTAATATGAAATTTTATAGTAGATACAAGTTAACCAAAATGACTAATGGCTATTGTAAAAAATCATGCCACATTAAACGAAATTTAGGTTATCCAAAGTCAATAAGGAATAGTTCAAAAAAATTGCTTTGGTCTACAATACATTGGTATGTATTTGCACTGCGTCAAGAGATATTTCCAAATCAAATGACATGCAAAACTTCTAAATTAAAGCACTTAGCAGTAAAAAAATTCTAGTGTTTGAGAAGATAGAAATTTCATATTTACATAAATAATCTATAAATAGTTAAGCGTATTGTTTTTACAGTCCACATTCAGAACAATTTTTTGAAGCTCTACTTGTACTACTCTATTAGCCATGTGCTTAGAGTACTTAGACACTTGTTTGATATTCTTGTTCAAAAGATTGTTTAGATATTTCTTCATTTTGTTTTACATGCTTGTCCAAAAGTATAGTTGGCTGTTCAATTTGTGGCAATTCAAATTGGTGAAAAAATTGTTGTGTCTTTCTTCATGTGTATGCATAGTTGCTACTTGCAAACTTGACAACATTTTGTTCAATGTTTTAGTCTAAAATTTGAGCTTTCATGATCAAAGGAAGATGTAAAACAAGACATAGTTGGAAATATTATGTATTTTTTAGTGAAAATAGAAATTTTATGAACTAAAGTACTTGGGCATGAAACATCTAGCTTAGACATGATCTTAATGATTATCCTCAATACAAAATAGATATTGATGAGATGGTTAAACCCCTAAATGCCCAAGGCCTCTTTTGAGCTTCTAGAAATTTGCTCTAAATTGAACAAAAATCCAACATTTTGATAAGTTGTATTAGTTAAAAAAAAATTGTAATAGTACAAATTCAAACTAGATATGATAAACATCACATAGGAAAAGAAAACACAACAATACCTTGTATGGATTGAAAGATTATAATGTTTAATCAAGAGGGTGTTAAAATTGCAAAAATGACTTCAAGTCTTTCAATCCTCTTTTCACATGTCAGATCTAAAATGTTGGTCACCAAAAAAATATGAGATTAAAAGACATAACAAACATAACTCCAATCCATTTACAGCTTTTCAAAATCTCTTTTAGAATCTTTTTAAATGAATTTCTAGTGTGAATTTTACTCCAGGATCTAGTATATTTAAGGCTCATTTTCATGAGCTCTCAACACTAAAAAAGTCAAGATTGCAATGGACACCCTTGCACAAAATCTTGAATAGAAAATTCACGATTAATAATTTTCAAAATCAAGTTTTTGATGCTAAAACTAAACTTCAAAAAGAATAATTGTAAAATAATAAATATTAAAAATAGCAGCTTAGTTAGGTTTTATTCAACTTCAAAATATTATTGGCACCAAAATGTGGTGCCTTGGGCATTTTAAGGGTTAATAGATTGTTTGCCATGGGCAAACCCAATAACTTATGTTAAAGCACAATTCCAAAGCCAAAATTCACCAAAGCTCAACAATTCTTTACAATGATAATTTGGTCATTTAGCTGATCTATTTACTAGTCTATAGTAACAATTATCACTTCTAAATGAATTACAATGGCTATTGTTATGTCTGGTATTTTCATTTAAAAATTCTCGACTATTTTTTCACTTTAGTAAATGGGTTTGATTGCTATACAAACAACCATTAATGATAACGTGCTTTAATCAATATCGATGTAAATTGAATTTAAAAAAAAAAAATCATTTTACGAATTAAGAAAAATAATGTAAAATATTTACTTCATAGCTTTATAAACATAATGGAATTACATAAGAACTCATTCTTTAAATCACTAAACTAATAGCTGCATTTGGTTTATTGATTAAAAAAAATTGTGTTCTTTATGACTTTACATATGAGAACCTTTTCATGTTGCTGCTAAGATTAACACAATTTATTTTGGAAGTCATTTATTACATCAAAACATTGATAGACATATTTGGCATAAAAATTAAGATATCCATTTGAGAATTACATGTGAGTTGGAAATTTCTACGTTTAGAATTGTCATTGTATAATTTGTATCATTCTTCACTCTAGTGACTAAAATTACTCAAAGTCTCACAAATAAGTTTGAACTTCAATTTTGTTCCTATACCATAAATCTCAATCTTCTTCTAAAACTTTTCTTTTCTTTTCTTCAATTATTCCACTATCACCATGAATTTTACAATTCTTTCCTTCTAGACCACCAATAGTAGCACCATGAATTCCACAGTTTAATCCTTCATCCACAAATATAATCTCAAGCTCTTTAATGCCCTCTTCTAATGGACTTTGGGTGTCCTTGGCTGCAATTATAGGTTAAAAATTAAATAAAAATAAATTGAAGAATGATATTCAATTAACTATTAGATTCTATTTGGAAATCTAAATAAACAAAATTTCAAAATTTTAGATTTAGAGTTTTTGATTTGGAAAAAATGTATACACAAAACCCACCTTTGGTTTGTGACCATTGGCGCCTTGATTTTCTTTGGCGTGGTATAGGAGGTCCTTGATCATCAACATAAGGATGACCCAATAAGAACGCCTTTCTTATTGCCATTGCACAGGCATGTTTGTCATTTACATCATATGATGGCATTCTTTCTAGAAATGACTTATATGCTACATGTGGCTCTAATTCTTCTAGAGCTACATGAAAACAAAACACGTATACTTTAGTATAAAAGTGACAATATACTACATTTACAATTGAACCTCAAGACTAATTCTTAATCTTAGATGACACCCTAGCTAGTCACAATAAATATTATGATATTTTGGTGTAATGTTTTTTTATAATTACATTAAGCAAAAAATCACGATTATATATAATTTTTAGCAATGATATTATCATAGAATTTGAACAAACCAGACTTAGTATATAAATTATGAATGCATTACCATAACTTTGAAGGTGATGAAACATGTGTTTATTTTTAATCTCATCCATTTTTCTTAAACATCTTTTTGAAGAGAAAAACCAAAACTGAAATTTGAAAAAAGAATTAAATTAAAAAGTTGAAATCTCACTTCTCGAAAACTGATAATACCTTAGCAATTAAAAGGGGCCTTGGAGCTGTGACATAGAAGAAAACTATCATTTATGGACTTCTCAAAAAAAAGCCTATAAACAGTGATGTTGAGACTTGAAAGTAATTCCTACATTTGAAACCCATTTAAAGGTTTCAATTCTATAAATGAAAAAATCTTGATTTATGAAGTTTTTTTTTATAACAAATCAAGTAGTCAAACATCAAAACGCTGTCACTGACGTTAGATTAAAAACGTGTATCATATCGTGGTTTTACTTTCACATTGTAAAATATACTCCCTCTGTCCCAAAATGATCTTCTTGTTGGAAGAGGAAGGGAGCTAGTGACACTTGCACGTAATCCAGAAGCATGGGCATGTTAACCAATCCCATGCCATCAAGTGAGTGAACACCAGTGCTCTTCAAAAATGCCTCAAAAATTCATTTCCAAGCACTCTAAAACCACATTTTGAAAACTAATTTGAAACTCAAAATTTCAAAACAATAAGAGGACATCAAACTCTATTCATGAGTAGTTTTTTTTTGAAAAGTAGTTCTTTTTTAACTTAATCTATAACATTTTGTGTAACATGAAGATCATTTTGGGACAGAGGGAGTATCATTTATTATATTAATTTCAATCATGCATTATACAATCAAAAATCTCAAAAAATTTGCTATTTTACCAAGACAAAACTAAACAAAAGGTTCATGTATCTACAACATTATTACCACCTTTGAATTAAAAATTGTTCCCACAGTCATACATTTAAGTACTTAGAGACTATCCAAGTAATTATGGACTTTATATGTTCCTTGACACTGAAAACTTCCCACCAATTTTCATATATTTTCTTTTAACAATTTGTATGTCTTTCAATACGGACATACTTCTTGACGTTTTGCAAATACCTCCTGTTTTACAAATCAAAGCCATTTTTGTATTATAGCTTATAAATTTTAAAAAGCCCATATGTAATGAAATGTATCATTCACCTCTAAATTTAAATGTGACATCTACCTCTAAGCTAAATATTTTTTTACTTTTCAATTATGGTTTAAAATTATTAAATAAACAAATGCCTTGCTATTATGGTTTACAAAGGATGTTAGACTTGAATTGCCTTAGTACAATCCAGATTTGTGTGAATTTGCACCTTGCAAACTAAGTGAATCACATAATTCATAGGCTGGTTCCTTGAAAACCTGCGCAAATTGAGCATTCATAACATCATAACTTATACCATAACAAATATCATAACATATGAGATTCATCATGGTCTCATACACAACATTGGCTGAAATATATTGTGTGATTATAACTCCTAAATTAAGGAGTTTAATTTTTTTTGCACTTGAGCTTACAATCATACATGCAATAGTTACTAGAGAAGACAAAAAGCAAGAACTTCAAAGATAATTTTCATGGAAATTATAGGCAACAAAGGAAAACAAGGAGATTTGATCTAGAAATAACAAAAATGATTGAAAACTTTCAAACATTTCCCCAAAAAATAATTTCTTTGTGTAAAAGAATTTCAACACAAAGTGCACAAGCTAAAATGCAAAAAGTGCTAATAAGTTGTAATGAATTGTGCAAGCATTTCATATGTCATACAAGTTGCATCTTGTCATCATGATGGCATGAACATTAATTGTCCACTATGACACATTTACAATCATTAAAAACAAACTTCACAATTGTTTTGGCCATGTTTTTTCTACTAGTGGATTATGTCATACAATACATGAAACGCATCATGCTATTAAGCGTCTCCACCTTTACTTGCCAAAAGTTTGATACTTGTCATACTTGGAAGATGGGCACCTCAAAATATTCTAATAGCACTTAATTCTAGCATGTCAAGCAATGGACCTTGAAAACACTATTCATCCTAAGTTCAGTAAGTTTTATCTTGCTTTCCACTTGGTGATTGTTCAATTGACTATTTATGACACACATTTGGCTAGTAGGGGTGAAAGACAAAATATTTGAGAGCTTTTTAAAAATAGGTGTAAATTTTTAGCACGTCAATGATGGAGGTACTCTCATGTCACACAACTTAACAAATTAGTAAAACCCATTATAAATCATTCTCTCTCTTACCCTTAGCATGGGTTGTCTAAAAGGCAAGTCGGTGTTTCTATGTGGAAAAAACATTGTCTTTTTTATAGGCCTTCTTTCCGTTGCACTTAATGTCATTCCTTTTAAAGCATATGACCCAACACTGCTCTTTTTCTTTGAAATTAGTAATTCCACGTCCTTCTTTCTTGCTGCTATGTGAACAGGCCAAGCTGCAATTTTTTTCCATTGATTTGTCAGCATTCGTGGTCAAGTAAGGTAAACATAAGTCAACAAGAACCAAAGTAAACACCTTAAGGCTTAAGGTCCATAATCTAGATAATTCGGTTTATAATGAAGTTTTTGGCGAGGATTTTGGGGGAATATTTTTATAATAATATTATCAATTTTATTTAAATTCATCTTAAATTAATCTTAATTACACATTTTGTGAAATGTTATATACAAACTAGTATTTATTTCAAATGAAAGATTTTAAACTCTTTGATTTAGCTTTCTTATAAAGAATTTCGTAAAGAATACAAGGAACTACTTAAAAGTTAACATTTATTTTTTGAGGTTTAATTTAAAATTACGATTTATGTAATTGCTATCACCACGTTAAGTCTTGCAACAATAAATATATTATTTTTGGAATCTTTTTGAGCCGTAATTTATTTGGCCTCAAAACTCCAAATGTACATGCTAGATTGCTAGTGATACTAGTGTGATACTACTCATTCAAAGTCACCCCAGCACTTTGCCTAGCACTAGAAGCAATCCGAATTTGAATTTTTAGTAAACACAATGCTCACCATCATCTTTTTCCGAAGCCTCTCTTATTCTTTACATATACGGAAAATTTCCTTTTTTTTTCACTAACAAGAAAAATGATAAAAATTTGCTCATATCTTGAAGTTGTTCATTTTTACCCAATTGAACCATGGTAGACTAATTGCTTGTTTGTTAAACCCAAATATGAACACAAAATTTCTAAATTCAACTTACCATGATAAATTCCTAAATTCTAGCATTTTATTTTTGCCCCAAATACAAGTTCTAAAAAAAATTCACCCCAAGGTCCACTTGAAAGAAAAGAAAGAGGTTTGAGAAAGATGAAAGCCGGTCCTGCTTTTACTAAAACTCAACTCCAGATTGTTTCTAATGAGTGCATGGCCTGCGCTTATGAGGGTAAGAGAGAGTGAAGTGCAATGCTTATTAGTGGAATTTTACTATTGATTTTACACACATTAGGGATAGTCACACGTTCTTCATCCCATTCTCAATCTTCAGAGAATAGACTTGTGGCACGTTCTCTTTGATTTTTGGAGATCTCATTTTTTGAAAATTGAAAAGTTTATCTCTTCACCTTTGGAAGAGAAGAATGGGGTATAGAAATCTTCACATGCTAAATTTTTAGCGTAACTGGTCCCGTTTTATTGTTGCTTTCCCATTTACAGCAAAAGTTTTTCCTTTTTTAGAAGTTGCTCCTCCTACTTTCATGGTAGCTCCTCATACTTTAATCATTCTCCATTCTCCATTCTCCACCACCCACAAGAGGGGAGTCACACCTACTTATGTGGAGAAGTGCTCCTATTGACTCCTATTTTCGATCCACCACTTCTCATTCTTCATGGAAACTTCATTCTAGGAGAAGATGTGACTACCCCTATTGTTTCTTGGGAAAATTTCATGGATACTGCCAAAGTTTGTGATATGTTCATAGATACCTCAGCTTGTTCAAAAATATCACAAATACCACTAGACCAAAAAGTTTAGGCATTTTTTTTGTTGTGCATGTCATTTTCCTTCTTCCTTTGTGCTCATGCACAAAAAGAAAGAAGTAGTGTGCACACAAAGGGAGAAGGAAGTGACATCATTACAAGAAAAAGACCCTTTTTTGACTCAGCACTATGACTACCATGAGTCATTTTGGACAAAAAATTTGTCCAAAATGACTCACAGCAGTCATAATGTTGAGTCAAACAATGGCCATTTTTTTGTAGTTTATGCATAACAAAACAAATGCCTAATTTTTTTGGGCCAAGGGTATTTGTATTTTTGAAAAAGTAGGGGTATCTATGAAATTATTGCAAACTTCAAGGGTAACCATGAAATTTTCCCTCGTTTCTTTTAACACCAATCATATTTTATACAAAATCCTCAACAAACATAATAACCAATGGCCCCAATAAGGTAGAACACAATATCCATTAAATTGGAAAAAAAGGCAAATTTTAAGACTTCTAAAGGTTTAAGTTGATCCCCAACATTTTTTTGGGTACACGTGCCCTCATTTGAAAGGAAGAATTTGCGAGGGAAAAAATCTTAGTAGCTCAGATTGAATCTGATACCTTCAAATTTGGTTTAAGGTGACATTTTTGGATTTAGGTGAAGTACAACTTGGGAATTGCATTTTCCCAATTTAATGAATATCGTGTTGTCTATTGAAAACCCCCAGTACCTGGATCATAAAGAGTAGCATAATGCAAGCCTCGTCCTCGAGGGAAACTCGAGGGATGCCGAGTGGGCTCTTTTGTCAAATCCCACTCCACATACTGCGTCTCACTATCCCGAAACGCCGTCTGCGCTGCCTCAGATATGCGCTCTCTCACTCTGTAAGACGTTACAACTCCAGCCATATCCATGTTTTCTCTTCTTCTCAAAACCACTAGTTGGTTTTCAAACCAAACTGATGAATCATGCAAAAAAAATGCACTTTATCTTCACTTCTCCACTCTCACAAGCAACTGCAAAATCCAACAGATAGTGCACAAGTTTTAAAAAAAGCTCAACATGCCGTCAGAACAAAAAGTTTGCAAACTTCACAAACTTTGCACACTTTAACACCATATTCAGTAAATGGGAAAAAAGGATACAGTTTGAGGAATTCGAAATTTTGTTCTAAATTTTGTATATGTAAAAATATTTTGGTAAATTAAAGTGAGTTTTATGATAAATTCCTTTAAGATCGTCCATCATTGAATAATGTATAATCTTGAAGAAATCATATGATGTTCACTTTAAATCACCAGAATACTCTTAAAAATGAAAAATGAAAAAGTCCCAAAATGTACCTTTATCCCAATTTAATGAATATGTGTTGACAATTTGTAATCTTTGCAAACTTTGTAGAGCCTTGCAAGCTTCGTAGACTTTGCAAACTTTGTAAACTTCGCAAATTTTTATAGATTTTTCAGATTTAGTAGACTTTGCAAACTTTTCGGACTTAAGGTAGCAGCATTCATAAGCGTTGTGTCCTCATGCGTGTCACCTGACAGTGGCAAAGCTAATCAATTAAGAAAAACAACAATTGTGGGTGACCAAGTGATGGTCATGTGTGATGAAGTGATGGTTATGGGTTGACTAGTATGAGGTTTTGAGTACCCATCTCACTATTTAAGAACCAACAAGCCTTGTGATTAGCATCTCTTATACATGATTTGTACAATTTCAGTGATTTTGGACTTTGAAAAATCTTTGTGAACAAATGCTTGCAGTTGGAACCTTGAAATTAATACCAATATTTTTTGTTTCCATTTCCTAACATACAGTATTTTTTTCAAAGGTAGTCAATTGTTTTACCTACTCAAAAACCCTTATTTCTACGCTTATGGGTGCGCCTACCTTAGTTTAGTAGACTTTGCAGACTTAATTTTGCAGTCTTTGCATCTGACCTGGTCCTTCACGAGTCAGTTTTGCAGGAGTCACATGCGATACTGCATTCATGGAACTACAAGTCTTTGGTGTTTTTGAACTACGAAACCATTCTTCAAAATCTTTTTGTCATACATCGATCACCTCTTTAACATAACATTCTTTGGTAAACACTGCTGCTCCTCTTTGAATATGCTACCAATGATTCTCATCCAGCGCAGACTTTTCATACTCTTTCAAATGGACGAAGCTATTTCATGAGCATAAAATGGTGAGCCTGTGAGGGGTGAGCCAAGATTTGGTGAGCAACAACTGATTTTGAACTCAAAATCAATGTAAAAACTTAAAAAAAAAAACAACTATTTTTTTCAAAAAATATGAGTTCAAAATGCACAATTATAGACTCAATGTATTATGTATATGGTTACAAGTGAAATTGAGTATTTTGACAAAAAGAAATCTAGGCTCATTGCTTACAGTTCATGAATCCTTGCTCATGATATAGCATTTCCAAGTGTTAGAGGACAAAGCTATTCCATGAGCATAAAATGGTGAGCCTGTGAGCAGTGACCCCAAAATTTTGTGAGTGTAGGAACCAATTTCAAACTCAAAATCAATAGAAAAACTTAAAAAAAACAGCAAAGTTTTTCAATAAATATGAGTTTAAAATGCACAATTATAAACTCAATGTATATGGTTATAGGTGAAATTGAAAATTTTGACAAAATAAAATAAAATCTAGGTTCACTGCTTACGGCTCATGAATCCCTGCTGCTCATGATAAAGCAAGCATTCAGTGCCATATATCAGTTCCGCAATATGAGGTAATATACTTTGAAAGTTCTACATGTAAAAATTTCAGTGTATTTAAAACAAAAGACTTCGGTAAAAGGCTCAAAATGGGAAGACATAAGATAAGAGATTTTTTTGTTTTTCGATGGGAGACTGATTAGCGTTGCCAGTTGCCACAAGCTTGAGTTTCAGGGGAAAAGTGAGAACTTGTGGGCAGAGTTTACAGAAAATCTATGAATATTTGCAGGTTTGGTTTCTGTGAGAAGCTTGCTGGAGTTCGGCAGGAGGGTGAGTTTGCCTCGTGAGTGTCGCCGGCATGGAGAGAGGGATCCTGATTAGTTGCAGGTGGTTCGGTTGGTTTCCAAGGAGGATGATGATGATGATGCGGCTGTGAGTTATCCTCTGCAGAAAACTTGCATCAGTTAGTTAGTTAATTAATTTGCTAAGAAAGGGTTTTTCATTAACAAGGTAATTAGAGAAACTATGGATGTAGATTGCAAGTATCAGTGAACTTCTTAACCCCTGAAGGACCAAGTCATTTTTTCTGTGAAAAACACAGAAAATTGTCACTTTTGGGGAAGCAAGTACAATGGTAAGAAAAAAAGTTTTTAACTAGAATTCAACCATAAGATCATATAGTAGACTACAAGAGGTACACGTAGTAAAAAAATTAGCTCAATCTACACAACAATGAGTGAGGTAATTACATCTGAATTGCGAAGAAAAGTTTTTTTTACCTGCTGCTTGGAAATTTTAGAAGGCGTTGACTAGTCTTAGATCAAAAAAATTACTCTACACAAAGTTGGGGTTTATTTTTCCCATGTAGGAGACCAAGTTAGGTATGTGTGGAAGAATTTTCAAATCAATTGGAACTATACAACACATGGAAAAAAATAGTAAGTAAAAAGAAGTAGAGAATGAGTCAAAACACTAAATTGTTAAGAATTTAATTATAAAAATGAAAAATGAAAATTCCAACGGTTGTAATGTTGTGATAAAAAATCTACATCCTTTGGTTTTGTTTTTTTTTTCAAAATATTGAAAATTGAGTAAAATAAAGGACTTCAAAGTTTATTTTAGAGTAGAGACTCTAGAACTGCTTGCAAACAAAAACTCCTCATAACTTTCATCTCATCTATCAAAATTGAATGATTCAAAGCTCCCCACGTCTACATAAGTCTAAAGAACCTATTTCAGATTTTTATTTGAAAAAAATGAAATTTTTAAAGAAGTTTTTGGCTGCCCCTCTAACACCATTTTTCATAAACTCATGCATAACTTCTTCGTCAAATGTCGGAATGAAGAAAAAAATAGATGCCCATGTAGATCTTTGAATTCCCCACCTGTAATAAAAGTTTCAAAAAACCACAAAAAGTAGATTAGCCATAGGTACATGCCCGAAATCCCATTTGTCCCCCGAGGGGACTTTGGTCCTTTAGGGGTTAAGATATGTTCACGCTTGGTGTTAGGAGGGGTATCAACAATATGAATGCAGTCTAAAGGTGTGTCCAAATGCGTTTAATTTTCTTTTGCTACTACCACACTTAACACCAAGTGTGAACATACCCTATGGGAGATAAGTTATGAGGATGCTTCATTTCTAAAATGGTGTTCGATTGTTAATGCCCTTTGGATAAAGACATGAAGTGCTTGTTCTTCAAATTCTATGGACCTTTAGCCACTTGAACATCAATCTGAAATTTGAAATTTATAGAGGAGAGAGGGAGAGGAAAAGGTAAGAAAGAAGGGTGAAAAGTCATTAGAAATTTGAGAGGGAAGGGAGAGGAAAAAGTAGGGGAAAGGGAGAGTGAAAAGTTACTGAAACATTGGGTGTTATAGAAAACTCTCAAAACTCAGAGACATGGGAGGGTGAGGAAAAGGTGCAAAAAGGAGGGTGAAATATCATTGGAAATTTGAGAGGACAAGGGAGAGAAAAAAAAAAGGAGGGAGAGGGATGGTGAAAAAGGAAGGCAAAGAGAGGGATAGGTGAACAACATAAACAACAAAAGGAGAGAAAATCAAAAGCAAGTGAGACGGCCCAACGCGTGGGCAAAGCATACTTGTTTGGATAAATTGGTGGTATGTCATTTCTTTTGAAGTGTTCATGCTACAAAACCTCAACTCTAAAGTTGAAGTATTTATTGATCATAATTTCTGTATTGAAATTAGACCTTTGTGAAAATTTATCACAACTTTTGGCACATTAATATTGCCTATTTAACAAAATTGACCTTGGTGTCAAATGGTTGCTTTTGGTATGTGACTTTGGAACTAAGCTTTTTGTTGTTGTACTGTACATTCATTCCAAGAGTTTGTATAAGATACAAAACATTTAAGAATTTCCATGTGCACGAACTAAATGTTGATGTTTAAATACAAAATTTAATTCCAAACATGAAGTAAGACACACTCCTGGTACAACTAATATATTATGAAACAAGCTAAAGAGGTTTATTTGTTGTTTCTATGCAGTTGCATTATGGAAAAGACACAACCTGCTGAAGTGGAGATTTTTTGTTTCACAAGCATCGCATTTCAAAAAAGAAATTGATTACTCTTCCATAGTTATAAAGGAATCAAGATATTGATGTATATTTAGTGTGGGATACTTTCTACATTGCATATATGAAAAAATCACAAAAGAATGAAACATTTTTAGAACTAGGATCAAACTTGACTAACTAGACAATGAGTTTGGTTATTTATATGCAAAAAGGTCATTGTTTGTAGCTTGTTTCATTAAAATACTTGTTTTCCGATGAATCATAAAATGCATGTTCAGGTGTGTACCCCCCATAAGTGTCAAATTAAGGGTTTTGAACATGATAAGTATTATTAAACATCTAGCAAAATTATAGGATCTTATTAGGAATAGAAAATAATGAGTTTGCATTTTTGAATGTATTATTTGGATACTCTGAGAATAAGCTGTGAATTTTGAAAGAGCAAACTGCCATTGCACCCATAACCACTTTCAAGATTTCATGTTCACATGTTGTATATCCTTGTCATTACACTTATTCACTTCCACAAATTTTCCATGATTTCAGAAGTGACAGTTATGGAGACAGTGATGCTTATGGAGTTATGGGTGTACATACCTTACTACAAACTAGGACAACCCTTCGGTCTTGAACTTGCAAAGGCATTGCATGACGTTTTCACAAGCCACGTGATTTTTTCACAAGCCACGTGATTTTTTCACAAACCATAAGACTAAGAATTCCATGATGAACATGAGTCAAACAAAAAAAACCATTGACCTTCTCTATTAGATTTTTTATTTAGCCAACAAAGGTTTGACAAAGTGCAATATCATAGTACTAATGATAAAACCCTTTAGTTATCATCATCAAATGGTGTCCATGAAATAATATTGCATTAAATGCAGTACTATGTAAACTTAATGTAATTCTCATACAAACTCCATACGTTTGCATGAAAGTTGCTTCATATATCCAAAATAAACCAAATTGACCAAATAAATCAAATCTAATAATAGTTTAAAATTTAATGAAAATCTACATGAAAAGAAAAATATAAAAATCAATAAAGAAAGAACACAATAAATGTCATAAATAAAAAAATCCAGAAAATAAACATACAAAAGAAAGTAACAAATCGATATTATTTCTAAATTTCACAAATTTTGATTAATACAAAGTTTTTTTAAACATTATATTATACATGATTTAACTACTTATGTACTATCCAAAGCCATAAGTAATAATAAAAAAAAAATCCTAATTTGCAAAACAGAGATACTTGTAAACCATTACCAAATACTTACAAAGCATTGCAAAATACTCATAAAATATCAAGAGATACTCACAAAAGATGGGAAAAAATACTTGGAAAACACTTACTACAAGATATTTGCAAAACATCACAAGGTACTTGTAAAATATTTTTACTTGAAGAGTTGCACATCATCACATAATACTTGTAAAATATTGAAAGAGCTTCAAACATACACTAATATATTAAGTTCATAATTACATAAATAGTGTATAAAGAGTAAAATTTGTTGCAACATGAATTGCAAAAAGTTGCAATATATGGGTGAAATTTGCTTTGCAACATGAAATTTTTCAAGGCAAAGTTTGGGAAGAACAGGTGGTTAGCGTATTGTCAGCCAATTGAAATTGCAAAAAAATTGGTTGAAACATGAAGCTAGCACATGAAAAATCAGCCAAAAAACCTGATTATAGTATATTACAATAGAAATATAGAAATTTTACAAGAAACAATTGGTGCATGCTAAGTTATGTATATCCAATATTGACCATATACCTAATGGCATACTGTGTACATAAGATGATCATTTGAGAACTCAAATCTAGGTATACCATAGGTAGCTTGTCACAAAAGATAAACTATCTATGATATACCTAGGTTTGAATTCTCAAAGGATCACCTTGTGTACAATAGTGATGCCATTAGGTATAAGGTCATAGGAGGCTTGTGAACGGACCATCTAAGGGAAAGTGCGCTTCTGTAGAAAAATTAAGGCACCTTGGTAAAATGGAGATATTGTTGGTAGAAAGCCAAAGAAGAGACACTTACGTGGCCATTTAATTTGAATTTTTTCAAGTTATTAGGAATTAACTACAATTTATCAAAGCAAAATGTGCATAGGTAGCTATTTTTTATCATATGTGGTAGCATTCATGATGCAAAGACAACTTGTAAATGGGGCACAAGAGTCCAAAAAGCAACCACTACAAAGCTGAGAATACTCCAATAAGCATGCAAGCACCCATTCCATATTCTAATACTCAAATTTTGATTGAAAACACATTTTCATTTCTTTTAGTATGACATATACGTATACTTTACTGAAAGACAAATTTGAACACAATTATTACCAACAAGCACACTCAAGAGTGACTCATGTTACTCTCTTAAGTTCCTAAAACTGTGCATGCACAAGTACAATTTTTGAACATAGAAAATGTGACCCATTTAACCCCTAAAGGCCCAGGGGACTTTTTGAGATTCTAGGAATCTATTCTAAGTTGAACAAAAAGCCAAAATTTTGATAAGTTGTATTAGTTTTTTTTAATATTGTAACCGTGCAAAATCAAACTACATATGTTAGAGATCACATAGGAAAAGAACACAACTACATCATTTATGGACTAAAAGATTATAATGTTTGATCAAGAAGGTGTTAAAACTGTGAAAATGACTTGAAGTCTTTCAATCCTCTTTTCACATGTCAAATCTTTAAAAACGGTCAAAGGAAAAATATAGGGTTAACCCCTAAACGTTGGCACGGACAAAAAAACGTCTATTGCCTCCGAAAAAGAACTCTATATCCCAAAAAAAACTAATTTTGATTTGATTTTTTTTCAGAAGTGATCATAAAAGTGTAGTGCATCATGGAAGGCAAAAAATCACCTCTTGAGATACATTCATTTTATTTTGTAACCCAAATTGTGATACATGGTGTTAGCTCCCAAGCTGCCCTTCTTGCAATTTTCATGAGGGCACCATGCACTATTGACTTTTCCAACTTTTTGAAGCAATACTACTGGTGCCCATGTGCAAAACGCTATATAGAATGCTACAGGCAGGGCAAGCCACAGTGATCCATCCGTCCTTTAAGGGTTAAAGGACATAACATACTTAACTCCAATCAAATACGGCTTTTCAAAATTTCCTCTACAATTTTTTAACATGAATTTCTAGGGTAAATTTTTCTCCAAGGTCTAGAGTATTTGAAGCTCATTTTCAAGATTTTTCAACAATAAAAAAAGTTAAGATTGCAATGGACACCCTTGCACAAAATCTTGAACAAAAAAAACATAATCAATCGTTTACAAAATTGGTTTTTTGATGCTAAAACTAGGCTTCAGGGATAATAATGAAAAATTAAATCTACTAAAAATAGAAACTTTGTTAGATTTTATAGAAGTCCAAAGTATTGTCAACACCATAATGTGGTGTATTAGACAATTAGGGGATAAGAATCTTTGTGCGCTGTTTTTGGAGGCTCTACATGGTCGGTTCAAAATGCCCGCTCTGAATTCAAGCCTCCTACCTTATACCCAAGGTTTAATTTCTTGGCAAAATTTTGCCTAAATCTTACCTTGAAATTGCACTGGCTACCTTTACACAAAGAAATCAATGTGAAAAAATGGATGAAAACGCCAAATTCTTCCTGGAGTAGTATCCCCATTTGCCAAACTTTGGATGAAAGTAGCTTATAATAGTAATTTTTTGGATGAACTTTTGTGTATCATTCATTTGTTCCTATTTTAGCCAAATTTTCCTTACCTGTCAGGTGCAGGTCGCTCTACCCTGACAAAATAAAAAATGAAACCCTCCTTATACCTCCCTTGTTGGAAATCGGACTAAAAATGAGAAATGTCAGATTTCAGCCAGGGAAGCTAAAATTTCTCCCCGAACACTGGTCCATGGGATCCTGCGCTCGAAATTACAGAAATGCAAAGGAGATATTTTCCCTAGGGGTGCGGGTTTAAATTAAAAGTTACGGGCAGGACCTCGTGTTCGTCGCCGGCACAAAAGTAAATCGCGGTGGACGCGCCCGCCGTGGTCCCCGTCTCCCCAGCCGACGACAAGGACGGGTGACCGGTGACGGAATCAACAAACCCCCATCTCCTCGGCTCCATTCACTGCACATTAGGGGCTTCAAACATAAAATCTGGCCTTCAAACTTCTCACCTCACAGGATCTCTGTTCACTAGTGAATTGTTTTTATTCCCTCACATGCACAAAGTTTGAGACATCCGTGAGTTTGCGAAAGTTTTTGCAAAAGAAATTTCAGAATTTGAGGAAGCAAGTGCATAAGCCCCACAAAGTCACAAAAGTGAGTTTCTGAAGTTCACTCAGGTGGACTCACCTCTGGACTTCACTCCTAATGTGATTCACGTGAGGAGTGAACTTCAGAAACTCACTTTTGTGACTTTGTGGGGCTTATTCACTTGCTTCCTCAAACCTTGAAATTTCTTTTGCAAAAACTTCCGCAAACTCACAGGTGTCTCAAACTTTGCGCATGTGAGGGAAGGAAAACAATTCACTAGTGAGTGAAGATCCTGTGAGGTGAGAAGTTTGAAAGCAAGATTTTATGTTTGAAACCCCCTATTAATACATTGATGTAGGGCCATATTGAAAAAAATACACTGATTTTTCACCAGCCAGAAAATGTAAGAGTCAAGATATTTTCACACTTGGCGTTAAGAGTGATAATAGCAGAAGAAAATCAAATGCATTTGGACACACTTTTAGACTACATTCATATTGTTAACATCCCTTCTAATATCAAGTGTGAACATTTCTTAAGAATTTAGATACATATATCATCAGGTGATTAAATCAAATTAAGAAGTTTTGAATCCATATTTGTATTTAGAAACCATGATTTGGTTTGAAAGTGTTAAGGAGGATACAACTAAACAACTCCAATATAAAGGGTAGTAACACTTTCTCCAAGAGTGAAATTTTTACGAAGAATGAATAGTGGTGGAGTGAAAATAGTAGCCAATTGGAGCACTTCTCCATGGAAGGTGTGACTCCCTTTTGTGGGTGGTGAAGGATGGAGACTAGAGAATAGTTTACTTGAAGCCACCAAACATTCAATCAATTTTCAAGTTCAAGCACGCACCTTGAAATTAAGAGGAGCAACAATGAAAACAAGACAAGCCAAGGGTGAGAACTTCATGACGTGCAAAGATTTCTCCACCCATTCTTCTCCTCAAAGGTAGGAGGTTCTAAAGTGCTCAAGCTCTAAAACCACCCACCTTTTCAAATGTGCTTCATGTGTACATGCTAGTTTTCATAATCTTCAACAATGTACAAGGAATGTACATTTGAGGAGGTGGGCGGTTTTAGAGCCCTATTCACTTCAACTTCAAAATTTCTTAACAAATCCCACAAAGCTCCAAAAAAGATGAAACAACTTGGGTTGGATACCAATTCCTCTTGTTTTTCAAGGAAAATTTACTAAAAAATATTCCTAAGAACTTTCACCTCCCAAAAGTTCAATTTTAGCCCTTAGATGGTCGGTTTATGAGCCTACTACTTCACAAAAGAAGAGAAATATTTCTCAATTTTTGAAGAATAAGACCTTTTGCAAATCAAGAAGAGACGGCCACATCCACATTCTTTGAAAATTGAGAATGGATTGAAGAGGGCATGACCTACAGAGAGCAAATTATGACATTTACCCAAATCACAACTCTTACCCAAATTATGACTTTTACAAAATTGTGACTGTTGGTCTGTTACCCAATTTATGACTTTTACCCAAAATACGACTTTTACCCAAATTACAACTTTTACCCAAATTACGAACTTTAACCCAAATTACGACTTTTACCCAAATTACGACTTTCACCCACTTACGACTTTTACCCAAATTGTTACTTTTACAAAGTTGTGACTGTTACCTAAATTACGACTTTTCCCAAATTACGACCATTACCCTTGTTGGTAGAAAAAGCTGAGTTTTCCGACCCTGGCCCCCACCACATCGATGCATTTGCAGTACCGTCGTCCGCTCATGGCACCTCCACCACCCTTTCCCTCAACAATTCCGTCACGCTAACGATACCCTCTCCCCTCCCCAGCTCCCCAGCTCCCCAGCCCCGGCGCCTCTCTTTCATGACCACGACTGATCCCTCCATCGCTCCTACTCCCGCAAAGCTGCGGCAGCACTCACCACCTCCAAAATCTCACAACCAATTCAATTCCCCCTCCGCCACCACCCCCTCCGATCTACGCTTCATTACAGACCCTCGATCAACCTTTCTCCGTCCAAAGATCCTTCACAGTCAGGTACGTAACCTTGTATAACACTGCAAAATAACACACAACCACACTTGTCGATCTTCTCTCTCTTGTTCGCATTTTCCAGAATCAGAGTCGTGTCCTACACAACAAGCATCCGGTACCGTTACTAATTGTGCACTCGAAGTCTGTTGTTGTAGCTAGCGTGTTGGTTGAGCCAAGTGTATCTTGTACGTTGTACGTTAGCCGTGGTAGCAAATTTTTTCTTGACAAGCGCTTGTCAAACTTTTCTAAATTTCCCTGTGTCATCTCAAGAATTCTTCACATTTTCCCACAGGTGAGTTGTTAACAATTTCTATCTATTTCTTCTATGATTTTTCCCTGTCTCACCACATTTCCGTGTTAAGTTGTGAACCCTTAAATGATCATAGGACATAGTATATACGTTGCCGTATATTTGGCATTTGTTACCAACAAAAAGTTTTGATTTGGGATCTTAAGTAGCTCACTAAAACCCGCTTTGATCTATTCTCCAACTTCTTTGTTGATCTCACATGTAGTAAAGGTGTGAATCTCACAACAAACTTTTGTAAATTTCCCTATCTCATTTCTGGAATTCTGCACGTTGTTTTCCCTGTGAGTTCTTAAACATTTCTCTCTATTTCTTCTGTGATTTTCCCTCTCTCACATTTCCCTGTTAATACATAGGGAATTCAATTCATACGCAAATCCCTACAGAGTAGTTTACGAGAGTTTGCTGTGTCCAAGAAAAACATCTTGTATTGTACTGGTCGCAGCGGCAAGCTCAGATTTTTAGGGGCAAGCTCAGATTTTTAGGGGTTAAGTGACAAAGAATTCATATGCAAATCCCCTGATGTGAGTTTGCTACGCAGAGGATTCGAGAGAAGTGGATCGAAATGAGGCGATCGAAGACGCCGGTCGTGGTGGGAGTGGCGCTGCTGCTGTGCCTGGTGACGTTGTCGGTGACGAATGGAGTGTCGTCATCGTCGGAGGAGAAGCCGGCGGTGGTGTCGACGTGGCTCACGAGGTTGGTGACGTCCGTTGCTGCGCAGACGTCGTCACCGAGGTTCGTGTCGTCGTGGCTTTTGCCGTCCGGCTCTCGAGGGCGTTCGACCGCCACCCGCATCAACGAGTACAAGGACATGCATGGTCGGAGTTTTTTTTTCTTTTGCTTTTTGCCTTTGCTTTTGAGATGGGTTGAGATTTTGTGGGATTTTAGGTTTTTGCTTTTGCCTTTGAGATGGGCTCTGAGATTTTGTGGGAATTTGGGGTTTTTGCTTTTGCCTTCTTTGAGATGGGTTGAGGTTTTGTGGGAATATGGTGTTTTTGCTTTTGCCTTTGCCTTTGAGATGGGTTGAGATTTTGGGGATTTTGGGGTTTTTTTCATGGTTTAGGTTTTATGTAGCAGTTAACCGAATATGGACTCTTGAAAGTGGATGATGCTATTTTGTGAGCGTATAATGGTGAGGCATGAGCTGGGAGTCAAGATTATGTGATTGGGAACCAATTTTGAGCTCAAAGTCAATAATTTTTTATAAATAGCAAGTTTTTCAAATGATGAAAGTTTAAAATGCGCAATTAAAAGGTCTTGTGTACATGGTTATTGGTGAAATTTACTATTCCAAGCTTACAGCTCACCACTCACGAGTCTTGGCTCGCAATATAGCGTTCCCTCTGCAAAGTCCATAAGTACAGTATTAGCCTAGGATCTGTGTTTTTTGTTTGCTAAAACAGTGGGAGATACAAAGATACTTGTAGAGCATTCAGTAATCTATCTAAATTAGAAAACGTGCAAAACCTTGAGAAAAATATATGAATCTTGGAGAGAAATCTCCAATCTTTCAGGGCCATACAGTGCAAGATAGCATAAACAAACAAAAGACCTAACAACCATATGAGCTGTGTGTAGCACCCCTCAATAAGTTGAAACTCTTTGTAACATAAGGAAGAAGGTCATAGAATAAAAGTTACAATAAACAAATTGGAACTGTTGTTTGCCAAAAGAAAGTGTTTGGCATTCAAAGTTAACAACTCTTTGACATTTTTTACCAATAATTTGTTGATTTATGGTGCCTTGCACTATAGGAACGTCTATAAATTACATGAATAATCCATCAGTAGTTAAAAGCTGTCATTTTTTGGGTTTCTGAGAGATTTTTGTGGCGTGTGAACCAATCTGCAGTTGGTGCAAAAGTGTTGTCAAAGCAACCTCATGAGTACGTGCGCGCCGAGGATTTACCAAAAGCCTGGGACTGGCGAAACGTTAATGGTGCAGTTACACTTCCTTGCTCGGTCAATTTCTCCTTGGAATGTCAAATACTACTGTTTTCTCTGGCTCTTTTTTAAACTCCCTTTTTTGGTTTACCCTTAAATTTCTCTCCCTAAGCTTTTCTGAAAAGTGTAGAAAATTGCTTTGCTGAGAATGTTGGAGATGGTCTTGACAGGGACGAGCTATGCAACTCGGGATCTGAATCAGCATATCCCAGTCTATTGCGGTACAATGCTCAACCTCCATGTCCTGATGGTTACGTATTTTTTTTTGCTGTTTGTTGCTAGAAACAATTGCCAGAAATTGCTTCATTAATTGCAAAACTTCATGCTGTTTGAGTCGTGTTACGTTGTGTAGTGATGCTTGGATAAGATCAACCTTTTGTTAGAGAAATATTTGGATAGTGTTAAGGTCAACACCATATTCATTAAATTGGGAATTTTGTAACATTTTGGGTTTAAGGTGACCAACTTAAACCGACCATTAGGGTACAACTTGGGAATCTGGTTTTCCTTGAATATGGTGTTGGTCCCTCTATTTCTTTTTGTCTGGACCTAGTTAAATGGAGTGTTTGTTTTACAGTTAATGCTTAAACATGATCAGTGTTTTTTTCTCTCCTGAGACATTGACCTTATCCAAGCATCAATTTATCAGGTTTTATGAGAATGGCTGGACTTTGTGAAAGAAAGCTCCATGAGAATTTCGTTGTAATAATCTGAAAGGGCTCTGGACTCATGGCATGGTTTGGAACCTGAGCAGCCTCTCCTTTAATCTTCATTTTTGCCCATCCCTCACAAGGTCAAGCCTATGGGTACTGCCAAATTGAGCATAATATTGTTGTTATATTGGGAGCCAGAGTACAATTTGCAATGAATTTTTCATCATTCTGCCTAACATGTTAGCTAAAACTGAATAGCAAATTCCTTCTTAAATCTCCCGTCTAAGCTGATAGCTAGCCCAAATCTGGTGGTACTTGAACTTTCTTATTCCAACCTGACCTCTTAAATCTCACTCTCAGGGGTCCCAAGAAAGTGATTTTTGACATAGTTTGGATGTGAGATTACTGTACTACACTTGTTGTAAGTGTGACAAGTGTAAAATGTTTCAGAATGTTTTCATTTAAGCTTAGAGAAGGCTGTGTTAAATATTGGTGTGGGGTTATGTTTGGACATCAGGATCCTGCTGGGCGCATGCTGCTTTGAGTTCTTTAGCAGACCGTCACAAGATAGTACGCAAGGCTCAATGGCCTGATATTCAGTACTCTGTGCAAGTGTAAGTGCTCTTTAATCCTAAGATTAATTTATAAGTACGCCTTAAATTGCCATGTTAAACTAATTATAGACTATCCAAAGTCCAGAAGTAATAATCTTGTATAAAAGCTGCTTATGTTTGCATAACATCTCAAAGTATTTGCAGGACGCTGTAAGATACTTGAAAACAATGAGAGATACATACAAAAACATGGGAGGTTTCCAAATGTTCAAGAACACGGAAAGTCCATAATCACATGAATAGTTTTTTATGTATTGAAACACGTCATTCAACCCTTAGAACGTCATTTTAGGTCCTCATGTGGAAGCCCTAAAGTCACATAAAATAATAAGAATAAAGTATAGAGGCTTGACTTGGATGCATGATCAATCACAATAAAAAATAAAAATAACACTTGTGAGGAATCAATTCAAAATTTGGGGCAAGAATCAAGTAGTTTGTTAGACATTGTATGTGCACATTGCATACACAACATGGTGAACTTTGATGTTACAAATAAGTGCAATAAATGACTTGCATCAAGCTAATATAAAAGACCCTTGCCTAAATGCTACTACAACTAAATGGTACTTTTTGCATAAAGAAAGATCCTGTAAAAACCCAGCTAGCCCAGCTCCTTGGGCTGGATTTGACGTTTCAAGGGGTTAATTTTCTTAGGCAAAAATCATGGCCGTTTGAGCAAGTGTTAACTTTAGTTGGAGGCATGTGCCAAGGGCAGAGAAATTTGCTCTAGAATGTTCCCCAAGGGTACATTTTCATTCACTTCCTGTCAAAGTATATCATACAGAATATTCTGTGCAGAATACTGAACTGCGCCACCGAGATTGCGGGAAGCTGCTTCGGTGGTGATCCTCTGGGCGTGTTCCAGTTCATGCATGAGGTTGGCTTGCCGGAGGAAACCTGCCAGGTGAGTGTCATTTTAAACAACGCCTTAGTCCCAAGCTTAGCATAATATGTAGAACGTCATATTAAGTAATCTGGGCAAAAGGGTACATTTTGGTATTTTTGAAGGTTTTAGGTGATCACCTAAAACCGAGCGCAACATTTTTTTTTGTACACGTGCCCTCATCGGAGAGGAGGAATTTGCGAGGGAAAAAATCTTAGTGGCTCAAATTGAATCTGGTTTAAGGTGACTTTTTGGGTTTTAGGTGGAGTAAAAAATGGTACCTCCCTTTTTCCCAGATTACCTAATATGACGTTGTAGGGTAAGGGCCTCACATAAGGGCACGTTTAAACCATTGGGAACAAGGGCAAAAACCTGAGTAATTAGTTGTGCAAACATGAGGTTGCATGTGCAAGAGGCTCTCTATTCCTAAAGGGTGTTGCTGACCGAAAGTGTTGTTTGTATTCACATGAGGTTCATTTAGTACTTGAAGAAATGGTTTTATGATAAATGTCAAAAATTCCCCAAAAAACCCTAGTTGACCGGTAGTATGTTAATGACTTGGCTTAAAATGTACAGCTCTAATGGGATTCACGTGCTAACCAAATACCCCATTTGTATACAACACAAGAGAGCGTATACAATACAGCAACATCCTTTAAGGGTTAACCTATATATATGTTGTTTAAAGAAAACATTGTCAAGTGTCCTTTTTTTTAGCAAGAGTGAAATTTTGCAACGTGACATCACTCCGCAGATTTTGTTGTAGAGTAAGGGCAACCAAAAAATGCAAAGAATTTGTTCAAGAAACATTTACGTTCATTTCACAATTCTCCTTTTAATTGTTATGGAAAATTTACCAAAAGAAAGGTTGAAAATCACAAATTATGGCAATTTTCAAAGTAGGTACAAAGAAGAGGCTAACTTGTTGTATTTTTTTGTTCTCAACTTGTTGTCTGCAATTGCCAAAAACCAATTGCTTGTTGCTCATTCCTTAATTTTTGTTACTCTCAAGAACCCCTTACCAAGAATGCCGCTCACACGCATCCACGTTGTTGTGTCCCTCTTTCTCTACACTTTTCACAACTCACTCAATCATTCACTCTATCTTCTCCATGGTTGTGGAAGAAAATCTTCTTTAACTTGCCACTAGTCATTAAACACCAGCAACATTATAATTGTGTCCCTGTTTGTAATTACTTTTGAATTGTGTGTCTATCTTTGTAACTATTTTGCAATTTTCTTGCCCTCGTAAGTAAGTTTCTCATGTTGATGTCTTTGTTGCAGCTGTATCGGGCAAGAGACGATGAGTGCACACCTATCAATGTTTGTCGCAACTGCATACCACCAGTTGGGAACATGGATTTCTGTGCTGCTATTTCTGAGTATCCCATTCACTACGTCGCTGAGTATGGTCTAATATCTGGAGAACTCAACATGGTAAGTCTTACCATGTTTATCTGCACTTGGACTATTTATATAAAATTCTACATTTTTCAAAACATTAGGAGATCTTTCAATATTTTGGTGAAGCATACATAAACAAAATATTAGGAGATCTCCTAACGCTTTGCATATATCTCCAAAAAATGGATTTCTTTGAGCTTTTCAAACCTAGTTGAATTTGGCAAAAGATAGCGTCTTTGTTGTATATGCTATTTGAGGTGTTTGATTCTCATTGCAGTTTATAAGTTGCACTAGTTACTATGAAAAAAATAGGATGGTTGTCTTTGTGTTCCAAGACACCATTATTAAGACATTCAAATGCATAAAGGTCTAATAAAAAATTAGGATGAATGTAGACTTGAGACATTGATTAAATAACTAAAAGTTTTGAAATTTGAACGAAGTGTACCATTTAACAACATTTTTGGGTTCCAATTTAGAAAAGGATTTAGTTGAAACCAAATCGTGACATTATTTGGGAAAAAATATCGTTCTATTATTTGGTACAGTCTTCAGAAAATTTGTTAACTAAAGAATTCTATTTTGTGATGGTGATGATTGGTAGATGGCGGAGATTCATGAAAGGGGCCCAATTGCATGTTTGGTTGATGCTACACTACTTCATGCCTACACCGGTGGCATTCTTGTGAACACGTAAGAAAGTGCTCCTTTGTCTCAGTCCCCACCCCTTTATTTACGGAATTAAATCTACAAGTATGCCTTGCACATGTTTTGCTTTGTCTCTCTCTTAATTTCATATCATTTTTCATCCCTTGAATTGCTTTGCGCTGTCCCTTTCTTAATTTTGTGTCACCTTTCAATCTCCATTTTCTCCTTTTCCTTTCCCCCCTTAATTGCTTTGCAACGTCTCTCTTAATTTTTGTCACCTTTCAATCTCCCTTTTCTTTCCTTTTCCTCTCCCTTCCCCTTCAGATCTCCCCAATGCTTGACACTTAACGTTGTATAATAGAGAACTTAAAATTTCTAGTGCCAATAAAGAATTTTGAATTTTCAGTGACAGATAAACACTGCTCATTTATGATAGTGATATCTTGCTGTGGTAATTAATGTCATCTAAAATTTTGGATATGGCAGGGACGAAGCACATCATAACCACGTCGTCAGCGTTTCTGGGTGGGGCGAAGAGAACGGCCTCAAATACTGGATCATCCGCAACTCTTGGGTATGTCAGCTGATCTTTTTCCCCCTTGGCTGGCTTTAAATTCTCTGCACTATATCTTGACTCTCTACTAGTGCTACCAAATTAATAGGCCATATTTAACTAAATTCGAGCAGCTTAAAGCTCAGAAATAATATTAAAATTCCTTTCTGAAGATATGTGTAAAACATCAGCAGATCTTTGAATGTTTTGTGAACGTAATTTAGTCCAGAATTGCATGATTAGTTTTGATTTAGTACAATTTGACTTGAATTGCGCTTATTCTAAATTCTCAAAGCCAAAATCTTGCTCATATCTTTTCATGTAAGGTAGGAGGCTCATGAATGGATCATCTAAGGCCTGAAACTGAATTTTGGGGGAGGTGAAACTCTTTGAAATGTTTTTCAGTAAATTTTCTTTCAAAGACAAGAGGAATTGGTTTCTGATCCAAGTTGTTTCATATTTTTTGAAGCTTTGTGAAATTAGTTATGAAATTTTGAAGTTGAAATGGCATAGGGCTCTAAAACCATCCACCTCCTCAAATGTATATTATTTATACATTGTCAAAGCCTATGAAAAACAACATGTACAACGATAGTACATTTGAGAAGGTGATCCATTTTAGAGCTTGAGCCGAATTAGAGCCTCCTACCTTAGATCTCATTATAGATCGGAACAAGGTTCCTCAGTTTTTGCGTTTGAACAAGCAGACTCTTTGAACTAGGTCCCAATTCAAATATCCCTAAAAACAAATTACACTTTTCAAGTCTACTAATTTATATTTAGAGTAGCAGCCTGGTGGCACCATGAATGTCATATTGGAGACACCCAGTTGCCCTGTTTGTCTGGTCTTCTACGCCCATCCCATTTAGCAAGGAGATCCTAAAATCAATAGTTTCAGCCAAGCCAAATGAAATGTCAAAAAAACCAGGTGAAATTTGAATCAATTGGATGAAAACCACCTAGATTTTCACGTAGTATTAAGTATATGGGCAATATCCAGAGTATACACTGAAAAAACCGGTTGAAAACAAAAAAATGTTGGATTTTTATGGAGGAAGCTCAAAATTTCCTTGGGCAATGCGCCCATCTGATTAGTATTCTGCTTACTAAATGTCAAAAATATTCAAAAGAGTTCAAGTAAATTCTAAGATGTTTTAACACGTTCATAAATATGATGCGTATTTTTGTACTCAAAAGCCTGATTTTTCCAACCCTACAAAATCACGTTAAATCAAGTCTCCACCAAAGCCCTAATTTCTCCAACCCTATCAAACTGAACCGGGTGGTCTCTCTATCTACACCGGGTAACCCTAATTCATCCAATTCAACGGTTTTCATTAATGTCGAGCCTTTTTCTTTTTGTGTTTTTTTTTTTTTCCTGATGACCCTAATCCATCCAATATAACTATCTATACGTAATATTGATTTTTTTTGTTATTATTTCTTTGATGACCCTGATCCATCCAATACAACAATCTATACGTAATACTTAAACGCCGAGGAGGACTTTTTCTGTCCTCCAGCTCCGAAAAAATATTATGTACTACAAGAGAAAGCTGATTTTCATTTGCTTTTTCTCCAGAAGTGGTCCTAACACATGATCCATCATGGAATGCAAAAATAACTCTCATTAGATGCACTCATATTTTTAGATAACCCATATTATGAGAAGATTCAAAAACATGGTGTTAGGTCCCAAGCTACCCTTCTTGTAATTTTCATGAGGGTATCATGCACTATTAACTTTTGCAGCATCAAAAAATAATATTATAATTGTTGTACACTTGTTGCTACTGTAGAGAGAATTGTAGCCGGGCTGATCAACATCCATAAGCGTTGTGTCCCCATGGCCGTCACCTGACAGTGGCAAGGGCTAATTAATAAAAAAACAAATGGTTGTGGGTGACTAAGTGATGGTTATGTGTGATGAAGTGATGGTTGTGGGTGACTAGCATGAGGTTTTGAGTACCCATCTCACTATTTAAGAACCAACAAGCCTTGTTTTTAGCATCTCTTACACATGGTTCTTACAATTTCAGTGATTTTGGACTTTGAAAAATCTTTGTGAACAAATGCTTGCGGTCGGAACCTTAAAATTGATGCCAATGTTTTTGGTTTCCACTTCCTAACTTACAATATTTTTTTCAAAGTTAATCAATTGTTTTACGTACTCCAAAACCCTTATTTCCACGCTTATGGGTGCTCCTACCTTAATGCAACTATCTATATGTAAGCTTAATACTGAGTTTTTCTGTGTTTATTGTTTTGTTTTATGGTGGCAGGGGACATACTGGGGTGAAGGTGGATGGTTCCGTTTGATCAGAGGTGTGAACTCGTTGGACATTGAACTGAGTTGCGCATGGGCTGTTCCCAAGGAGGCTGGAGACTGCTGGTCTGCACAAGGAACTATAAAATGCTGAAACTCAAGACCTCAAAAATGCACGGAAAAAAAAACAAAACCATTTTCGCAATTGTTTTGTACATTACTACTGCACTGCCTTGTGATTAGGAAAAGTCGTTGACCGAAGTTGCTTGTCTAACTAGAAGTAATCAACATATCATAATCATGATATAGTGTGGTAGAACCTCTTTATCAGGGTGATATGCACTTGGATAAGTTATTTAACTAAGGTCAATCTCAACTGTGGACCTTGAGTTGCGACCGAGAGTTACTAATCACTTGTATAGCTAGATTAGGTAAGATAAGCACTTAGACAAGTTATTCATTAAGCAGGGTAAGATATGCACGTAGACAAATTATTCATTTACTAAGGTTAATATTGACTATGGACCTGCATGTTGAGATTGAGAGTTACTAATCACTTATACAAGTTCTATTGTATGTTGTAATGAAAATGTATTGAAGAAAAAAAAGTATTGTGAGAATTGGTTTGGGGTTGAAATGGTTATTGAGATATTATTCTTTAGTGGGTTTCATTGCCCTCATTTTAGGTGTGATGAGAGCATGTATTTACTACTGATATTTGTTTGTGTGTAGAACCTATAAAGCAATTATTTTTATCATTGTGTCCTTTTGGACAATGCTAGCCTTTGGGCAATCAAATGAACTTGTTGAACAATGGAGATTGACAATTTTCTTGCATTTTTTTTGTGAGTGATGGCATGTTGAGGATATTGTCCATGTCATTGAGTTGTACTCAAGTTATTTAGGTTATGTTTCCATTTATACAGGATTTTCCATTTAAGCTCATGGCTTACGGTTAAGGATTTTTTTGTGTAGTATTGAGTTTGTAGTTTGTTTAATTTGTCTTAGGTGGTGTTTGAACCATACAAGAGAATTGGCCTCCTATTATACTTGTATTATGATGTATGGTTGGAGCCATTCTCAAAGTCATTCTCAAGGTCGTTTGGCAGTTTAAATTTGGTTAAATGTCCCCAAATTTTCATGATGACCTTGACTGCTAGTGTAAAGTGGTCTTAAGATTGAGCTTCACCCTTCAAGGACATAGTGTGCTGGCGCGATCAGTAGAATACAAGGTGTTTTTCTTGTATTTGGACTAGATTCACACCTTTACTACAATTGAGATCAACAAAGAAGTTGGAGAATAGGTCAAAACCGTTCTAGTGAGCTACTGGAGATCTCAAATTAAAACTTCTTTTTGGTAGTAAATGCCAATTGTACGGCAGCAAATATACTATGCCCTATGGTCCTTTAAGGGTTAATTTGTAATTGTAACTTGTAGTGTCACAATTCAATAAGAAGTATGAATATGAACTAAGTGCTACAATTCAATACTAAATAGAAAACCCAATGGGAATTACTAAAAAAAGCTCCATCTTGTATTGTTATGGTGACATCCTAAGAGTGTTGCCATGATGTCCAAGTGGCATAAAGGTCAAATGGAAGGTCTTGTTGCCAAGAAAGATATCATAATTTATGATGAAGTGCGTTTGCTTGTGAAATTTGGTACCATACAAGTTGCTATATTGTACTGTTTGTTTGATTTGTGCCAAATTTTAATTTGGCACAATTTGTCTAAAAATAATGCATTTTCAAATATTATATTATTTGTTTAGCTTTTGTGCTCCCTTGGCTAAAAGGGTGAACATTGATGTGCACACTATGATGCTATTGTTCACAAAAGTCACTTGCCCACCTTGGGGTGTTGAGTCAACAATAAGGAGGTGTAACTTTAACAATTTGCTATCCAATTATACTTCCAAAATCACAAAGACCTTTGTAATACACTCTTTGTGATATTATCATACAAGTACAATTTGAAAACTTACTAAATTTTTTACTTTGCATTCTATTAACATATAAAAATCCTATTAAAATCCAAATTGTGAATGCTTCGTAGCAAGCACGAATACCTAATTAATACACAGAAATTGCTACAAACACACCTTCAAACCATATGGTTACAAATCAGCCAGCTAGGCATGGCAATTAAAATTATTTTTGTTCATGCCTAGAATTAGGGGCATTTCACACTCCGTCCTAACTTCCGACTCAAGGAGCCTCTGTACAATATTCAATTACATACCATATCCCAATATCGTTACCTTGTGAATATACAACAAGAAAGACCATAGAGATGCTCGAACATTTTATGCAATACAATTGCTGAAACTTGGTTTTCAAGTTTTGGTTTCCACTTTTGTCACTTCTAAGTTTTGGAGCCTTTGTACACCAATACTTCAAAAAGGCTTTTATGCGGACATTTCTACGTGAATTGGAACTTGAGATAAGGTAGATATACCCGAATACTAACCATGTACCTAATGTCGTCACTATTTACACATATATGGTATTTACACATGTATGACATTTACACATGTATGACACAAAAGATGAGCTATTTATGATTTATCTAGATTTGGGTTTATCAAATGATTATCTTGTGTATTATACATACTACATAGTGATGTCATTAAATACATGGTTGGTATTGAGTATACCTAACTTATAATGTTTTCAGCCAATTGAAAAATCAACTTTAATTGAACTTGGGTGAGACTTGAAACTTGGAATTTGGTACATAGGTGGGATTTCCAAATTGGGAATTAGGACATGGGTGGGACTTGGGACATGGGTATGACTTAGAACATGGGTGTGACTAAGAACATGGGTGGGACGGCTTAGGACTTAGGACATGTGTGACTTGGGATGTGGGTGGGACTTGTGACTTGGGATGTGGGTGGGACTTGTGACCTGAGATTTGGGTGGGACTTGTGACCTGGGATTTGGGTGGGACTTGTGACCTACGATTTGGATGGGACTTGTGACCTGGGATTTGGGTGGGACTTGTGACCTGGGATTTGGGTGGGACTTGGGAGTTGGGACGTGGGTGGGACTTGGGAGTTGGGACGTGGGTGGGACTTGAGACTTAGGACGTGGATGAGACTTGAGACTTAGGACGTGGATGAGACTTGGGGCATGGGTGTGACTTGGAGAGTGATGGGACTTAGGACTTGGGACATAGGTGTGACTTGTGACTTGGGACATGGGTGAGACTTGAGACCTAGGATGTGGGTGGGACATGAGACTTGGGATGTGGGTGGGACATGAGATTTGGGATGTGGGCGGGACATGAGATTTGGGATACGGGCGGGACTTGGAATTTGGGACATGGGACGTGGATGGGACCTGGAGCAGGGCGCGATTCCTTGACATGATGAAGTTCTTGCATGCATCATTGGCCATTTCTTGTTAGCAACATGAATTCAATATAAGGTAGGAGGCTCAAATTTGGAGCAGGCTCTAAAATGGAGCACCTCCTCAAATGTACTCCTGTTGTACATCTTGTTTTTCATAGCTCTTCAATAATGTACAGCTCATGTACATTTGAGGAGGTGTTCCATTTTAGAGCCCTATAGCCATTCCACTTCAAGTATTCATAACTAATTCCGCAAAATTCCAAGAAATATGAAACAACTTGGGTTAGATGCCAATTCTTCTTGTCTTTCAAGGAAAGTTTATTGAAAATCATTTCAAGGAGTTTCACCTATCCAAAATTCAGTTTCAACTCTTAGATGCTCCATTTATGAGCTTCCTACCTTAGTTTGAGTTTTTTTTCAACAATATCTCATGTCATACATCACAGACTAAGTATTTATCATTTGATAAGTAGCGTTTTCACGTACTTTACTCCTAGATATGGACTTGAGCAACACTCTAAGGTAGTCGGTTCTAAAATCGTTCGGTCATTTTGGACTGCCCATATAGACGGTAGAGAAATGGACATGAGGTGATTCTTAAATCGTCCTCTTTATAGTCATTGAATGTATGAAAGAAAAGTTATTTTTAATTGCAAGAGTCAATCATTTTCCTTGTTTCCCAAATCTCTTCACAACTTACAAGTGAACGGTTCTTGGAAGAACACCATATTCATTATAATGAGAGTTTTCCAATGAAATGAAAGGTAATTTCCCAAAGTTCAAAAAAAAATTAGGTCAATTTAGCTTGATTTGGAGGTAAGCTATTTTGTGAGCGTACAATGGTGAGCCTATGAGCGGTGAGCCAAGATTTTGTGAGCAAGAATCAATTTTGAGCTCAAAATTAATGGAAAAACTTTAAAAACAACAATTTTTCAAGATATGAATGTTTATAATGTGCAATTATAAGGTCTTATGTACACATTTATAGGTGAAATTTAATATTCTGACAAATAAATTAGGCTCACGACTCATGGCTCATGAAGCCATGCTCACAATTTAGCATTCCCTGCTTGATTCAAGCTAAATTGACATAAAACCTTTTAGATTTGACCTAAAATTGAAAGGTTTTATGTCAATTCAGCTCGATTTGAGCTGAAAATTCTCATTTTAATGAAATCTGATGATTTTGGTCAAAATCTAACATGTTTACTTTGAGAGGTCCCCATTCTCTCATTATAACAAATATGGTGTTGAAGTTTTAAGGTCATAAATAGAGACTTGCAACACATGTAATTTAAAAATTCATAAATAATTCAAAAATGCTTCAAAAAATATGAAATGACTTGTGTTACATTCCGCATCTATTTCTCTTTGTCCGAAAAAGTAAACTAAAAGTCCTCCCATCCATGGAAAACCATGAAAAAGGGAATGAGTCCTTAGATGGTCGGTTTTTGAGCCGGCTATCTTAGTATTGTACTGCCTGGACAAAGATGCCACTCCATTGATAAGACAGGACAACCTCAAAGCTAGAATGTACTGGATAATGGATTTCAGATCTTGACAATTTTGGGTTTATGTTGGAAAAAAACTCTTTGTCTCATGTAGGAGATTATAGGGAAATTTTTATGGATATGTTTGAAGTTTGCCATATTTGTATAGATACCGTTAATTTTTCAAAATTGCACAAATACCCTTGGACTATCAATTTGAAGTATTTTCTCTATTGGACATGTCACTTTTTTCTCCTTTGTGCACGCATAGCCTCTTTTTGTTTTATTGCATTCCTTGTTTGAACATTGGTCATGAAGGAAATAGCTTGCATTACAAAACAAACATTTGAAAATTATGGTTTAAGGATGTTTTTGTAATTTCTGAAATACTAAGGATATCTATACAGATATGGCAAACTTCAAGGATATCCATAAAATTTTCCCTTTGACTCTATCCATTTCTGTCCAATTTTCTTTACCTGCTTGCATTGATGGATGATAAAACAAAATTTAAAGGCTGAGACTCAGCCTCTACTTGCCTTCCATCAACATTCGTATCAGTCCGTCACGAGCAAAACGATTAAAACGTGAGCTGCAACCGTCAACTGAACACTGGGGCCTGGCGATTTTTATATCTCTTGAGGCTTTTCATTAACTGACACGTACCCTCAATTGCAAGCTCGGTTTTGCTGCACACACGTGTTTGCCGAGCTAAGGAAAAGCTCTGACAAAAGTTTAGATATTGCCATCAGAAGATTGGGAATTCGAAATTCAGGGTCTTTTGTAAGAGCATCATCAATGTGTACACGTGTTTGCCGGGCTAAGGAAAAGCTCTGACAAAAGTTCAGACATTGCCATCAGAAGATTGGGAATTCGAAATTCAGGGTCTTTTGTAAGAGCATCATCAATGTGTATACTGCGAATAGGACTCAGAAGTAGCCAGCTCTGTATCGCTTTGGGGCTCTTAAGTATGCAGATTCTTTCACCGGCTAGATCCTCTCAATGTTGATGCAGCTCCTATTGCAAATTCAAGGATGGTAGTAAAATAATGTAAGTACTTGCAAGTTGTTCTTGGGAAATTGCAAGTTATTGCGAGCTATTGTAAGCTATCACAAGCAACGTGTCACTCCGTTATCAAATGTAGTGCACATTGGGACAACAAACAAGGGCACAGGAAAATGAGATAGTATGCCGCTCCAGGAGGTGGTTCTAACAGGGTGAGGTTTGGCGTTTCCGTTCTAGTGGCAATTTTGGAGCCCTAAAAATCCCTAAACCTCTTGCTAAAGTGGCTCCCACCAAGCAAAATGCAAGCCCATCTCTTTCCAAGTGTACACATTGATGATGCTCTAAGGTTAATTGACCCATACCCGACCATTTAACCCCTAAATGCTTGAGGCACCAAATTTTGGTGTCATTAATACTTTGAAGTTCATCAAATCTAACTAATTTCTATTTTTAGTAGCTTAAAAATTTTTAATGTTCTTCTTGAAGTCTATTTTTAGCATCAAAAATTTGAATTTGAAAATAATTGATTATGATTTTTCTATTCAAGGTTTCGAACACGGATCTTGGCGTTCTATAGTGTTGAGAACTCTTGGAAATGAGACTCAAATACACTAGATCTTCAAGAAAATTTCACACTAAAAATTCATTAAAAAAAATTTAGAAGAGATTTTGAAAAGCCTTAAAGTGATTGGAGTTATGACTGTTGTCTTCTTTAACCTTATAATTTTTTAGGTCCAACATGTGAAAAGAAGATTGAAAGATTGCAAGTCATATTTGCAGATTTAACACCCTCATGATCAAACATTATAATCTTTCAATCCATAAGTGATATTGTTGTGTTTTTTTTTGTCTTAATCTCTCACAGATCTAGTTAGAATTTGTACGGTCACAATTTAAAAAAACTTGAGACAACTTATTAAAATGTTGACTTTTTGTTCAAGTTAAAGCTTCCTCAAAGCTCCAAAAAGGCCTTAGGCATTTAGGAGTTAAGGGTTTGGGGTAACTCAAGGTTTAGGAAAATTTTGGAAAAAAAAACCTTTATGATTAGCTTTTCAACAAGCTAGCATGGAATGTTATTTTTGTTGAAAAAGGTATTGTAGAATATTTTATATCCAAGGGCAAAGTTACAGCTCATAGGGTCCACAAAAGCAACTCTAGACTAACCTTGAAACTGCTTGGATGTGTTCCTATAATGGGGATTGACAATCCCAATCCCAACCGTCCCAAATTTGCTTAGCAGATGAAGATTTGACATGGAGCAAATTTTGCTTCTGTAAGTAGCGTTCATTGCTCCACTTTGGATTCAAGATTGGACAGTGAACACCTCAAAAGTAAGGTGCGGAATTGAGTGTTGCTCGGGAATGGGTATTTGCACCTTATTTGTTGAGATAGAGCGGCCCACACCCGAGATTACATGCATGTTAGGTAAAATTAGCTAGAAATGAAAAGAATGAACGGTGTATGCACGTTCATCCAATTACTGTACTAATACAAACAATTTTCATCCAAAATCTAACAAATTGTGTATCTGCTCAAAGAAACATCTGACAATTTCATCCACTTTTTTTAGCCAAAATTCTTAGAGTAGTGGTAACCAAAAGCAATTTGAGGTAAGAATTAGGCAAAAATTTGCCAAGAAAAAAAACCTTGATTTAAATTCATATTTGGATTCAATAATCTTTGATTCAGACTAGAATTGTGGAGGAGGATGAGATTGACCAAATCCATCGTAGAGAGCGAATTATTGACTTTACCCTTGTTTATAAAAAATGATGAGATTTTCCACGTTGTCCCCACAAACAGGCATGTGTAAGACACTAAGTTTAAATTGTGCCTTACACTCGAAGCGATCTAGAGATTTTTTTGAGGGAACGCGAAGCCTGCCTCCATCATTCCCCAAATCCCTTCTTTTGCTTTTTTGCTTTTACGTGGATCCCAATATGAAATACCTTTTTTTTTGTTTTGTTTTTCGTACTAACAACAAAATGGTGAAAAATATGCCGGGGTTCAAGTTTTCAACCATGAAAAATGCAATGCGCTGGCCATGGGAGCTCAAGAATGCCAACCCAGCACAAGCTCACTACTTGCATTTTTGGTTGGTTGCAATGATGCAGATTTTAATCTCCTACACAATTTCTTTTTGCATTTAATTAAAACTTAGGCCCACTTTAGACTAGCGACCGGTCAAAAAGTTCTCAGATGTAATTGGTTGAAATATGGCTTTTGTCCTCTGCAGGGTTTAGACTAAGGGCTTGTTTGGTACTTTAACATCCATGTTCACCAACCAATATAGTCACATTAGCGTGCAAGATAGTGAAGTTTTGGGACTTGCTCCAAGGGTGGTACCAAACTTGTCCTGTAGAAGCACACTCTCAGATGACACATGATGACATGGAAAAATTTCCGGAGGACAAACCTTCAACAGGGATGCCAGTTTTGCTGCTTCGTCCCGCAACTAATCTGAACCGGGCCTTAGTATGCTCCCATAGGAGGGTTTTGTCAATATATTGGCCAACGACAAAGGGATATAAGATGAGGAAAAACATTAACTACTACTCTGACAAGAAGGAACACCTTGCCAGAATGACAAAAACGTGCCCTTATCCATTGCTTATTTGCAAGCATTTGAGTGCAATGTGCTTGATCCAACTTGTCAAATTTCCAAGCAACAATTTCAGCACAATATCCACTTCTCTTGTGTCTGCATTTGGTGTGAGATGTTCTTAGAAAGTTTCACTTGGAGAAAGAGTTGCCAAATGCAAAAAAAATAAAAATAAAAAAATAAAAAATAAAATAAAACTTAAATTAGAAGATCCCTACACAGTTCACAAAAGCTACTTCAAGAAAAAACAACAAATTTCATTATCATGTGGCACTGTCATTGATGCTAGGGTCACACATGCCAAAACATCCAATTTTGAAGAAGTAAAGAAGTAAATTGCATTGGAAATTTGGGAGACACCTGTTTTGCTCAAGGTTCTATGTGTTGTCTTACTAAAGATAATCTTGCACCATTCAATGGCAAGAGGTTGGAAATAACAATTTGTGAAAACCAAAAACCATTGGTTTGAAACAAACCAAAAAATTAAGTATCAAAACAAGGGAAAATTTTATGGATACCCTTGAAGTTTGCCATATTTGTATAGATACCCTTGGTTTTTTAGAAATTGCACAAATACCCTCAAACCGTAATTTTCAAATGTTTGTTTTATGTTTCAAGCCACTTCTTTCTCTCTTACGTGCACGTTGCTTCTTTTCCATTCTATTGCACTTCTTGCTTTCATATTGGTCACGAATGAAGGAAGTAGCATGCATAACAAAACAAATGCTTGAAAATTATGGTCCAATGGTATTTGTGCAACTTCCAAAAAACCAAGGGTATGAGTATTTGTGCAACTTCCAAAAAACCAAGGGTATGAGTATCTATACAAATATCGCAAACTTGAGGGGTATCCACAAACTTTTCCTTTAAAGAAACAAAGAATCTAACTTTTACACAAAAGAAAAGTAAGCACCACGACTTGTCTTTCACAAAACGCCGATTTGAATTGTCAGTTTGTTATTGGTGGTATCTTGGCCTTTGACAGTCGGCAGGCTACGCAGGCCGTAACACACAGTCACATGTACCGTTTAGCCATATTCTAAGTTAGTGGTTATCACTTTGTTGGACCCAGGGTTTTTTTTTTTTTTTTTTTTTTGGTTTTCTCACCAATGCTTGGGTGGCATTTTTTGAAAATGGTTTGTAGCTTGCTGGCTCAGTCCCTATTTAGGTTGGAGCTGAAGGTGGTCCGGGCAATGCATGGATTTTTGGAGCATCATGGGATATTTTTTGTATACTTTTTGTAGTTAAAAAATATTCATTGGTCATTTTTTGAAATTATCCAAATAACCTTTGTCATTACTTAAGTATTGTATTGAATTGGATTAGGCAACACCTCAAAAAAATTTAAAATGCTCAAATAATTTTAAAATGATGGCATCAATTTTCAATTTGATAAGGATTTTATGAAAGCCTAGGTTGCAATGCAATTTTCATTCTTGCAATGAGACATTTTTTGAAAAATTTTCCCCCTTTTTTTTTCTATAGGCTTGAAGCTAGCCCCCCCCTTTTTTTGAGGCAATTGGACCTTAAATTGCCCAAAAACAAACACTGGTCGGACCCGTACAGTTGTGGCTGACGTGCTCTCACACAATTTGTTTTTCACCATAAGTAAGCTTACTAAGACTTAATGAAAATGTTTTCAGCCCTGCAAGGCTGCAACACCCCTTAACCCCCACTTGAACAGTTGCAAACTACAACGGAAAAAAAATCTGTATTGCCGCAGCTGCCAATGCTTTAAATGCAGCTGTGTTGCACTAACTTGTCCAACTGTGTGGCACTACATTCTCAAGCTCAGTTGCACTAAGGTAGAAGGTTCGAAAACCGACCATCTAAGGGCTGAAACTGAATTTTGGGGAGGTAGAACTTCTTGAAATAATTTTCAGTAAAATTTCCTTGAAAGACAAGAAGAATTGACATTTAATCCAAGTTGTTTCATATTTTTTGGAGTTTTGTAAAATTAGTTGTGAAATTTTGAAGTGGAAAGGTCGTAGGGCTCAAAAATGGTGCACCTCCTCAAATGAACATGTGCTGTACATTATATAAGTCAATGAAAAAATACATGTGCAGGGTAAGAACATTTTGGAGGGTGAGCGATTTTCGAGCCTGGACGGTTTTCGAGCCTTCTACCTTATATTTTCAAGCTGAGCTGCGCTATGTTTTCAAGCTGAGCTGCACAAGATTTTCAAGCTGTGTTGCACTAGACTTTCAAGTTGAGTTGCACTAGATTTTTGAGTTGTGTTGCACTAGACTTTCGAGCTGAGTTGCACCAAGTGGGTAACGAGAGAGCTGCAAGATGGTGATCACAAGTTGGGCAGCTGCTGCTGCAGTGGTTTGCAGTACAATGGTTATAATCCTGGCTATGGTGGATGCCAAAGTGGTGGAGCAGACTCTTGAGGTGGCGTACATCAGCGCAGCGCCCGACTGCTACGCCAAGACCATCCTCGGCATCAATGGCGGCTACCCGGGTCCCATGATTCGTGCAGGGCAAGGGGATACCCTGAAGATCACTTTCGTGAACCATGTGGCCACTGAGGGGATCACGATGCACTGGCATGGCATTCGTCAGGTAAGGCCACCACCGTCCTGAGCAGCAATCTCTAAACTGGCTAAACTTCACAGAATTGCTATCAAGAAAATTATGCAGCTACAAAACTTGGGAGTTTTACAGTATTAAATTTGAGAATTTTAGCTATTTAGCAATGTTTTTAGCCACTTGAGCTGAAGTGAAAATCATAATTGGGATCACTGGGACTCGTGAGTAAACTTTACAAACTTGCAAACTTTACAGTGTCAAATTTGAAAATTTTAGCTATTTTAGCAGTACTTTTAGCCACTTGAGCTAACAGTGAAAATCATATTTGGGATCATTGGTCCTGAGTAAACTTCGAGCTACAGCCTCCGTGGATGCCAGCTCTTGACTGAAGAAAGACGTCCCAATTGATGCAGACGTTTGTATTAAAGAACTCAATTACACCAGAACTCTCGTTCTGCAAATTGTTAGACAATTTAGTTGCTGGTTATGGCCGAGCACTAACTGTCGGTAACTAGAGGTTTGCGTTACACGAGCTAGATTAGTTGAACTACAGCTGTTTTTTCGGACTTTGGTAGCTGAATTCGTAGTGCTAGGATGTCCTGAGCAGTAGATGTCCGTAACTTTGGACAAGATTTTAGCTTGAACCGTATAATTTTTTGGGTTTTGGGTTTTGGGTTTAATAATTGCTTGTGCGATAGAGGCAGAGAGTGATGCTTCGTGATTCTTCAGGCAAGTTAGCTATGGCCAAGTTGCCTGAAGAGTAGTACTCTCTTCGTCCTATTCTGATATCCAAGTTCTACGTTTGAGTAAGAATTGAGTCCAGTGTATGAGTCCTGCCACTGTAATTAGTGTTCCGACCGCAGTTCAGAGCTCTATAATCAATTCAAAGGGGTGGCTTTTATTGTCAGGGATCTCCTTGAATTACCAACTCTCTGAAGTAACGCTAGTAATGCCCGTATTAATGTCTGTAAACAGGCCAGAACAAGCATCCCTCTTCGGCTCTAGTTAAAAATTACCGGCAAGAATTCTCTTCGAAGTTCAATTCATTGACTCTCGGGGACATTCAAAACAAAATTAGGGTCCTAGTACGTTATTACCACTTCTTACCTTTTAATGTCTACTGCAACTGTGTTTTTTTTTGATGACCGAGTCATTTTAGTCAAGCTCAGTCCATTTTTGGTTGATTACAGGGATGTCGCTGTCCTTCGGTTTGTTTTTTCAAATCTACCAACCCTCATGTCTTTGAACCTTAGATCTCGTGAGACGACATTGCTGGGCTCCATGTTGAAACCTGCCCTAATCACCTCCTTGTCTTTTGTATACTTTTGTGTGCTTTTGTGTAGATAGGTAGCCCGTGGGCGGATGGAACAGCAGCGGTATCACAATGCCCCATTCTCTACGGAGAAAGCTTCACTTACGAGTTCATTGTCGACAGGGTAAGCCACAGTCTCGAAATTCCTTCCCTCCTGTTGCAAAAACATCCTTGCGTTCGACCCTTTAACAATCCATTTAATAACTTATTAACTATTCACGTAATTATAGACTTTCTAATTTGTAGACTTTAAAACCGCGTTCTGATTTCAAATTGGCAACCACGTGTAAATCAACGTGGACATTGTGCAAGATAAGTTTTTTTTACCATTTTTTGAATTCAACTATTAATTGACTTCATCATACAGACAAGAGCTCAATTAGCCAATTAGATATATGAGGAGGATAGGTAGCCAAAGTGCCAAACAAACCATTTGTCCACTATGATAACCATGCTTTCCATGACCTTAAACTTTCAAAAAATTGCATATGTATTTCCTAGAATTTTGCATTCCTTTTTATTTGGACATATATCTTGATGTTATTTGGTTGTATGTTTAAAGACTTGTGTAACGTAACTTATGTTGAATTCTACCAAATCGAGGAGCTTAACCCATTAATGTCTGGTCAACCATTTCTTGGTTGTTTTTGACTCTTTTCAGTTTGTAGAGAGAATGTCAAGGAATTTGATGACACGGCAAAGGGGACGGGTCTGGGGAATTGGAAAATGAAGAGTTTAGGACAATAATCAAGCCGATCTGAGGTAACATGTGGCTAGAGGGCTGAAAAAACTAAAAGAGTACCGATTGAAAATACACCAATAAATGCAAAAAGATGGACATAACAATTAAAGAGTGAGCATAATTCCTGATGCATAACACTAAACCCTGCAATATACTTCCATCCGTACAATTAGATCTATGATAGTCATCTATAAAATTTTCCTCAAATGGCCATACAAAGGATGACCCACCATAGAATCAACCACAAGCGTTAATGGGTTAACAAAGGTCTTGTCTTGGAACTACTGCAGCCCGGCACGTATTTCTACCATGGCCACTTTGGGACGCAGCGAGCGGCAGGATTCTATGGCTCACTTGTCGTGGACCTTCCCGAGGGCAAGCAAGAGCCGTACCAATATGACGGGGAGCACATGATCGTTGTGAATGACTGGTGGCACCGCCCCATCAACACTCAAGAACAAGACCTCGAGGGCATCCCCTTCACATGGGTCGGCGAACCTCAGGTATTCCTTATACCCCATCATTCCCCTTTTCTCTCATTTTTCCAACACCTTGTAATCTTGTATCATCAAACTACCCATTCTAGGCTTCTAGCCATCTTTTTGCACAATTTTTATTAGTTATAATGATGGTGGTTTTTGGAAATTTGGGTAAAAGGTTTTCCGGGGAATGCTATATCATGAGCCTAGATCCGTGAGTCATGAGTTGTGAGCCTAGATTTTTTTGTCAGAATACTAAATAATACTTGTAGTTGTGTACATAGGGTCCTAGAATTGTGCAATTGAAAACTTCATCTCTTGAAAAACTTGATGTTCTTTTAGTTTTTTTTTTTACGGTTTTGAGCTCAAAATAGGTTCCTGCTCATGAAAATCTTGACTCACCACTCAAGACTCACCATTTTATGCTCACACTAAAATAGATTCCTCCCAAGTCTTTCCTAATGCCAATTTTGGGAATATTGAATTTAACATTTGTGAGAATATTTTGGTGATTTAAAGTGAATATTTTGATAATTACCTCAGGACATCATTGATGTAAAGTCTATGTAGAAAACATCATAAAATTCACTCTAAATCACTAGAAATCTTATGAGAACATAAAATCCTTTTCATAAAATCCAAAAGTCTCAAAATTGATTTTCTTTTCCCATATCAAGTTCAAAGGAAATCGCAATTATAAATCCTCCTGAACTTTGCTTACGGAGATGTAGATCGACCGAAACTTGTGTTGAAATCTGGCAAATGTTTATCTCTTCAAACTGTGGCGGAGGAACCGAGGTTGCTAGTGAATCGAATATATGATACTGAAACTTTGGGATTTCTTGCAGTCGGTGTTGATGGAGGGGCGAGGACGATTCAACTGCTCCTTGGTTCCCGTGTACACACCTGCGGCCATCAGCTGCAACCAAACCGACGAGCGTTGCGCTCCACATGTCTGGAACGTGGAACGCGGCAAGACGTACCGCCTTCGCCTCGCTAGTGTCGCCTCCCTTTCGTCTCTCAACTTCAAAATAGAGGTAAAAACTTCAAATCCTCTCAAACATAAAAGCAAAACATTAAGGGAGTTGATATATGCACACCCGGGATATATGTACACTCGGGGTATAATTTAGATATTTACTATCAACAAGTTAGATTTGAAAATTTTGAATTTATATTTAGATTTAGAGATCTTGACATGGGGGCAGTTTATATTGCTTTCTACTTCTCATGTCTTACTAAAATCTGAGAGTTTGATTGGTGTAAAGTCAAAAGTTGGGACTTGACGTTTCACACATTGTCCCAAGTCCCATGTCTCACTTGCTTATCATGTCCCAAGTCTCATGTCTCACTTGCTTATCATGTCCCAAGTCTCATGTCTCAAGTCCCATGTCTCACTTGTTTATATTTCCCAAATCTCATGTCCCACTTGCTTACATGTCCCAAGTTCCATGTCCCACTTGCTTACATGTCCCAAGTCCCATGTCCCACTTGCTTATATGATAGCACTTTTTGAAAGATTTGGCACCAAAAAAATGGGCACTTCACTAAAAATTTGGGTTGATCATTTTATTACAATCTTCAAAGAATGAAACCCATGCAAATCAAGGAGACAGTGCCATGTCCCCATTCTCTGAAGATTGTGAATTAAGCGAAATGTGACTACCCCTATTACCCTGGTCTTACAAAACGGCATGTCATCAAACCTCAGCCGGCTACATTGATTGATAATACGGTGAACTTTAATTGAGGTGAAATTGCTTTGTTCTCAGGGACACATGATGCAAGTGGTGGAAGCAGACGGCCACAACATCGAGCCCTTCTTCACCGACAACTTGGATTTGTACTCCGGAGAAACATATTCAGTCCTCGTGCATGCCGATCAACCAAATGAGAACTACCATTTGGGTTTGAACGTGCGAGGCCGCACCGACATATACACCCCCACAGGACTAGCAATTCTTAACTACAACAATGCTCCTGTTGCACAGCCCACAACACCGCCACCCAAGGGACCTGCCTGGAACGATTATGCAGCCAGCAAGGCGCAAGCGCAACGGTACAAGGCCCTGAAAAACAACCCGGATCCCACCAGCCATCCTTTCAACGAGACGGAGCAAGTCGTCACTCGCTCGCTTGGCTTCCTCACCACGCAAAACAAGTACAGAGGTAAACAAAACTTAGTAACAAGTTCGTAAAACGTTACTTGAACCAAAATCCTTTGCAATTTTTGGGTTGCCTTATGTTTGTGAAAGTAATTGGAAATCGTGGAGTGGTGTCATGTTGTGTAACTTTATTCATGTTAGCAAAAATGACATATGATAATATTTTGTTCAAGCAAAGTTTACACAGGTTAAGGGCTTCACTTATAAGCATTTTTACATTTGCGCCATTGATCACTTGGGTTTCACTCTTGTTCTTAGTGGTTTAAGTGTGAGAATGTCCTTGAGTGAAGCCTTGACCTTAGACATGAACTCTCTAAAGTGTTCTTTTTTGTATCAAGAAATTAGTGTGGAGCAACCCAAATGTAATATTTAACATAGTAATTAAGGTAGTTTGCTCAAAAAGTGACCCTTGTTAGATAAAGCCCCCCGTAGTAGGGTGCCAAGAATGGTAATGTAGTGGTCCTTGAATGGATCTCTTGAAGTCATGAAAGAAAAAGTGTACTCCATTGCAAAAGCCAATCATATTTCTTGGTTTCACCTCATCCCCTCATAAGTTGTTAGAGAATGATTTATGGGAGACCTAGAGTCACAAGTAAGTATCTATTTTAAAAAACTTTGAAAATGCATCAACAATTCAATAATACTTCAAAGAATATGAAAAAAAGTGTGTTACATTTCACATCTATTTCTTTTTGTGTAAAAACCGTATCTTGAAAAGCCCATGAAAAAGCAGACCAGCTCTTAAAGTGACGGGTTTACAGCACGCTACTTTATATCAAGAATTTAGAGTGCAGCAACTTGAATGCAGTATTTAGTGTAGTAATTAAGCCCATGCTCGTTATTTGAACCCTTTTACATATGGTGCCATGGTAGTGACGTGGACTAGTGCATTGATTTGCCAGGTCAGGTGAAGTGGGCCATCAACAACGTGACATACGCCCCGTTACAAACCCCGCTCCTGGCAGGCTTGGTGTACAACATCTCCAACGCCTACGACATCACTCCTCCCCCAGACTTCGGCGCCGCAGGCTACGACGTCTCCAAACCCCCGCCCAATCCCGAGACCACCCTCGCCAGCGGCGTCTACCAGTTCCAAACCGGCGACGTCGTGCAGCTCATCATCCAAAACGCCTGCAGCTTGACGGCGAACGTGTCGGAGATCCACCCCTGGCACTTGCACGGGCACGACTTCTGGATCCTGGGGTACGGAGACGGACTGTACGACCCAGTGAATTCCCCGTCGGGATTCAACACCGTCAACCCTCCGGCACGGAATAATGTGGCCACGTTCCCGTTCGGGTGGTCGGCGATCCGGTTCAAGCTGGATAACCCTGGTGCTTGGCCGTTTCATTGCCACGTGGAGTGGCATTTCCATATGGGCATGGGGGTGATGTTTGCTCATGGGATTGAGCAAGTGCGGGCGACCGGGATCCCCGCGTCCACTCTCGGATGCGGCCTCACGAAATCGTTGTTCAAATTGCAGCCTTAATTGGGTGAAATTGTTGGTCGAATTGCAACCCTAATTGCGTGAAGTTGTTGTTCAAATTTCAGCCCTAATTGTGTGAAATCGTTGGTTAGATTCCAACCCTAATTTCGTGAAATCGTTGTTCAAGTTCGAACCTGAATTGTTTGAAATCGTTGTTCAAATTGCAACCTTAATTGCGTGCAATTGTTGTTCAAATTCCAACCCTAATTGCTTGGGAATCTTTTTGTCGCAAGCGGTGGAAGAATATGTGTATGTCGGATTTGCTGTCGGTGTTGGTTGAATGAATCTTGCACTGGCGATGGACGTTGATGTCATTTGGTGTAGAGTTTATTAGTAGCTTTTCTGTACTTGAGTTTAGGGTTTTGAGATGGCTAAGGAGAGAGAGACCGTGAATCCGCCGGCACGGAATAATGTCGCCACGTTCCCGTTCGGGTGGTCGGCCATTCGCTTCAAGCTGGATAACCCTGGGGCTTGGCCGTTTCATTGTCACGTGGAGTGGCATTTCCACATGGGCATGGGGGTGATGTTCGCTCATGGGATTGATCAAATGCGGGCGACGGGGATCCCGGTGTCTACTCTTGGATGCGGCCTCACGAAATCGTTGTTCAAATTGCAACCCTAATTGCTTGTGTGGAATCCTTTTTGTCCCAAGTGAGGCAAGTGGTCTCACGAAATCGTTGTTTGAATTACGACCCTAATTGCTTGGAATCTTTTTCTCGCAAGTGGCCTCACGAAATCGTTGTTCAAATTGCAACCCTAATTGCTTGGAAATCTTTTTTGTCGCTTCCCTAATTGCTTGGAATCTTTTTGTCGCAAGTAGCCTCATGTAATCGTTGTTTAAATTCCAACCCTAATTGCTTGGAAATCTTTTTTGTCGCAAGTGGCCTCACGAATCGTTGTTCAAATTCCAACCCTAATTGCTTGAAATCATTGTTCAAATTCTAGCTCTAATTGCGTGAAATCGTTGTTCAAATTCCAACCCTAATTGTTTGGAAATCTTTTTTGTCGCGTGTGGCCTCGTGAAATCGTTGTTCTAATTGCAAGTCTAATTGCTTGGAAATTTGTCGCAAGTGGCCGTACAAAATCGTTGTTCAAATTCCAACCCTAATTGCTTGAAATCATTGTTCTTTAATTGTGTGAAATCGTTGTTTACATTCCAACCCTAATTTTTTGGAATCTTTTTCTCGCAAGTGGTGGAAGAGTAGGTGTAAGGTATGTATACCCATAAGCGTCAATGTCCCCATAACCGTCACCTCTAAAATCTTGGAAACACCTCTAAAATCTTGGAAAATCTGTGGAAGTGAATAGATGTAATGACAAGAATGTACAATTTATGAACATGAATTCTTAAAACTGGTTATGGGTGCAATGGCAGTTTGCTCTATAAAAATTCACAATTTATTCTCATAGTATCCAAATAATACGTTTGAAAGTGCAAACTCATTATTATTTTGTTACTAATAAGATGCTATAATTTGCTAGTTGTTTGCTGATACTCATCATGTTCAAAACCCTTAGTTTGACGCTTACGGGTGTACATACCTTAGGTCGAATTTGCTATCTGTGTTGGTTGAATGAATCATGTGCCGGCGATGGATATTGATGTCATTCGGTGGAGAGTTTAATAATATCAGCAATTGCATGCAAATGGAAGTGTCTTTTAGTGAAACTGCGAAGTACGTTTTGGATTTGATTCAGTTGAAGCTAAATGTAAAATATGGTGTCTACTAATTTGTGGCTGAAGATCTGGGCTTCTACTGCTTTTATGCAACAAATTGCTTTCTACCTGTACCATAGTGAAAAGTCAAGGCTGATTGTCTCAGGTAATGCTTATAAAAACTCTGTTTTACAGTATGGAACATATCTCTAACAATGCAAGAGGTCTGCACTCAGATGTCGTCGATCTTTATCACTGAAAAAATCTCCTGTCAAATGCACTGGCCTGGTTTGTTGGGCCATATGGAATTCATATATGGAGAGGTCACGTAATTTTCCTTCAGACGCGTTATTCGTTAATTTGGGAAAAAGCGTCCAAAGTGGGACTTTTGGCTTATTTTTCCAGAGAACACCGTACTCATTGAATTGGCAATTTGTTGACAGTTATACAATGAAATGAGATACAGATCTTTCAAAAATACGTTCTTTTTGGATAGAAAGTTCATTAATCATTGAAATTTTGGACAGCAGTTCATTAACTAGATTTCAGGTAACCTCTTGAATTTTAAGGATCAAGCCATTTCTTCTGCAAAAATCACAAAAATTGCCACTTCTGGGGAAGCAAGTACAATGGTAAGAAAAACAAGTTTTTTGTAAGAATTCAATTGTTAGATCTTATAGTAGACTACAAGAGGTACACGTAAAAAAATCAGCTCAATCTACACAAAAATGAGTGAGATAATCACATCTGAATTGCGGAAAAAAGTTTTTTTTTGCTCCTGCCCAAAAATTTCAGAAGGCTTTGTCCACTCTTAGATCAAAAAAATTACTCTACACAAAGTTGGGGTTTATTTTTCCCATGTAGGAGACCACGTTAGATATGTGTGGGAGGATTTTCAAATCATTTGGAACTATACAACACATGGGAAAAAATAGTAAATAAAATGAAGTAGAGAATGAGTCAAAGCACTAAATTGTTAAGAGTTTAATTATTAAAATGAAAAAATGCAAATCCCAACGGTTATAATGTTGTGATAAACAATCTACATCCTTTGGTTTTGTTTTTTTTCCAAAATAATGGAAATTGAGTAAAATAAAGGACTTCAAAGTTTAGTTTAGAGAAGAGAATCTAGAATTGCCCGTAAACAAAAACTCCTCATAGCTTTCATCTCATCTATCAAAATTGAATGATCCAAAGCCCTCCACGTCTATACAAGTCTAAAGAACCCATTTCAGATTTTTATTTGAAAAAAATGAAAATTTTAGAGAAGTTTTTGGCTGCCCAAGGAGCAGCATTTTCCAGATTTTCATGCATAACTTCTTCAATAAATGTTGGAATGAAGAAAAATTTACATTCCCACGTAGATCTTTGAATTCCTCACCTTCAATAAAGGTTTCAGAAAATCACGCAAAGTAGTTTAGCCATAGGTACATGCCCGAAATCCCATTTGTCCCTGAAATGGACAATAGTCCTTTAGGGGTGGCTATTTTGGATTAAGATGAGGTTCAAAATGGTACCCATCATTTTCCCAAATTAATGAATAACATGTTTTCAGGTGTTGTTAGCATACATTTCTCTACACAAATTCAGCCATTGCGGCGCTTCTGCTCTACGGAAATAGCAATATGTCATGAATAAAATTGACACTAGTAGAAAACTCTATCCAAAACAATAGAAAATCAACAGTTTTTTGTTGTTTCGAGCACTTGCACATGCTAATTGACTAATTTAATAGAATTTTGTAAAACACTTCCTACGTTTTGTTGATTTGAACACCATTGTCTAAATCAACCAAAAATTTAGGATCTTTCAAATATATATTTTGGAATCTTTGAGAATCTTTTGAGAATCTTTTGGGAATCATTCCAAATTTTTGAGAATCTTTAAAGAATTTTGAAAATCTATGAGAATTCTTGAGAATTTTGAAGAATCTTTGAAAATCTTTTTCAAGTTTTTAAGAATCTTTGAGAATCTTTTGGTAATCTTTGAGAATCTTTTAAGAATTTTAAGAATTTTTGAGAATCTTTGAGAATCTTTTTCAAGAGTTTAAAGAATCTTTGAGAATCTCTAAGAATCTTTTGGGATCTTCAAGAATCTTTTGGGAATCTTTGAGAACCTTTTAGGAATCTTTACAAATTTTTGAGAATCTTTAGGAATCTTTGAGAATTTTAAAGATTCCTTGAGAATCTTTAAGAGTCTTTGAGCGTCTACTTAGAATCTTTGATAATCCTTTTGGAATATTTGAGAATCCTTTTTGGAATCTTTGAGAATATTTTTGAAATCTTCAATTATGAAATTTATTAAAATACTTCAAAATCTTTATGGAAATAGAACCTCTTAGACTCAATTAGAGTTGTTTTAGAATCTTTTTGTAATTCATTAAAATACTTTAAAATATTTTTTCATAAAAATTGTTAGAATAGTTTGGGTTGTTTTTGAAATCTTTATAGAATCTAGTTGGACTACATGAAAATGTTTTGATTTTTTAAAAGATAAATGGAGTTTTCAAGAAAACTAGAATATTTTAGAATTTTGAATGTGCCTTTTTTCTTCATTTTTCACAATTTGATATGATTTAACATTAGTAGCCTTCAAAGTCTACTAAGAACATGACTAAAACAACATAAAATCAACAGTTTTTTGTTGATCTGGACACTTTTAGACACAGCTTCATCAATTCAACAAAATTTTATATAGAAAATACTACATTTGTTGTTTTAAATATCACAATTTCTTTATGAGAAAATAGAAAAGATACCCCTCAATTCTTTCAAAAAATCATATATGTCCCTCGAAGATCAAAAGTATCAAAAATACCCTTGACTTTTTGCAAAAGTATCAACAATGCCTCTAATATATTGAGAAAATAATGAAAATGCTCCTCAAATATTTTAAATTATCAAATATCTTTGTGTTATATGATAACCAAGGGTATACTTAAATTGACATTCTTACAAAAAACCAAAGGTGATTTTTACATTTCAAATAACACAAGGGTGTATTTAACATTTCAAAATAGAAAAGCATTTTTAATATTTTCCCAAAATACTAGGAGTATAACTGATACTTCTACAAAAAGTAAGGAATGTTTTTGATGTTCTAAATATTTGAGGCGTAAATTTGATATTTTGAAAGAATTGAAGGGCATATCTACTATTTTTCCTTCTCTTATTGACCAAAACAAACAAAATAAATAAAATCTTATGAAATATTTTCAAAACCTTTGAAAATTATTCAAAAATATTCAAAAATATTCAAAGATTTATAGAATTTTGATTTTATAATTGCAAGGTTTTATTTCCATGCCTTTTCCCAATTTCATGTTTTTTAAAGCTAGCAAACTATGGATGCTATTTTAACATAATAAGATTTTTTTTTCAAAAATATTAGCACAAAAAAACATTTAAAAATGAACCCAATCTTTGCATGCAACAATCTTTTTGAGATTTTTGAATTCCAATCAAAAGTTATAAAAAAATCAAAATGATGGAAATAAATATATTTTTTAAAATTTCTAAACATCTTCTCTGACTTTTGCTTATAACTTTTGATTAAAAGGTTGAAATCCAAAAACTATTGGAGGTGAAAGTAAACTGCATTAACCAACTTTTTTTAGTTTTAAATTTTTGAATAAAAATCTTTTAATAGGCCAAAATAGCCTCCAAAGTCTATTGGCTTTGTAAATTAATGAGAACATGCACTTATAATGTACAAATATAATTTTGAATCCTCTATGCACAAGTGCAAGTGCATGTGTGCTAATAGTCAGGCATGAGAGTGAGGTTGTTGTGGTGCCAACTGGGAGGTGGAGGGTTCAAACCCCCTTAGCAGTAAGACTTGTAACTCTAGTTGCTGTCTTGGCTATGCTGCGGGTGCGCGCTTGTGAGCAGCCCTCTACCTAAAAATGCCTTTTTTAAAATAATATTAATAACTAAAAATCTATAAAAAATTTACATATAAATTATTAAAAAAAAGTAATTAATCAACATTAAATAGCAAAATTTAACAAAAAATTTACAAAAAACATCAATGAAACAACAAAAAATCAATAGATAAACAACAAACCCTTGTTAAAAAGTATCCAAACTAACATGTCCAAAGCCATAGAAAAAATCAACAATCTCTAGTTGAAATTTTGTTGATTTTGTGCTAAAATTTCTAGTAGTGTGAGCGTACTAGTATTTCAAACAAACCATAGATGGGTGGGGGTTAGGAATATTGAAAGTACAATCCACACTCATGAATTCTCATGTTTCAAAGAGGCAAACTTATATCTTCTTTGCTTGTTGAGTTGCAACTTCATTTTGAACACCTTATGGGCTATGGCTTGCACTCCAAGAAATTGTGTCCTAATTGACATGTCCAAATTGACTAAATGTGTCCAAAATGAAGAAAAAACAATCAAATTGGACAATTTTTGTAGATTTGGCCATGTTGATCTAAACATATTTTTGTCATTTTGGACAGTTTTTCATGGAAATTTCCATGTCATTTGGACAGTATTGTCAAGCTTCGTGGGATGCTGGTATTTGAAATGGTGAACCACTTCCACACAACATCATATACGACCACCTATTTTATGACTAAGTGTTCTAAATGATTGTAAAACAACTATGATGTGACTAAAAGATGACAAATATTGAGATAGTTGTTCTTTAGTCATTCTTTTGAACGGTTCATTTGAAATTCTCCACATAATTGTATTCTCCTAAATTCGTAAGTACATTCGCATCCACAAGCGAATGAGGTTGTTGTTGTGTCTGACATCTTTTAGCTGAGGTTGTAGTTTAGTTGTATGCCCAAAACATGAGTTTATAGTACTACTAAAGTGTTACTAATGAACTACTAAAGGGTTACAACTTTCATTCCACATCATTTTCATGCAGAAACACCTCTTTTATGGTTTTTCTCTCAAAATTTTGGGATTGCCCAGTAGCATTATTTTTAATTTTTTCTTGTTTTCTTGAGACTATGTGAACGCAATCCACTGTAGGAGTCATTTTTAAGTTGTTTAGCACATTCTATGGCACTACTAATCTACTACTAGAATATGATTTTTATAATTAAATTGGTTTAGGGTAGGTAGGCTATTTAAGTAGTTAGGGGAATAAGCAATCTAGAGGTTGGACATCTCGAGGTACCTGTTCTATACCTACTATTGTGCAACTAACCCATGACTAATAAATGACTTTCATGTGATTTTTGTGTGCAACTATATGAAGACTAATAAATGACTTCTACATGGTTTTGCCTCTCTTGCTAAGTTAATATTGTTCTTTCTATCGCATTAATTTCATGATTAGGGTTTGATCTTATTTCATTGGTCATGGGTGAGGAACAAGGAATATTCTAGGATTTAGGATTTTGGGTTTAGGGGTTTAGGGTTTAATGGGAGTTAAAGAAAAGTGGTCATAGACAATATGTCACTATATCAATTAAATGACTACAAAATGACTACATAATGACTATAAGAAGACTATGGAAGAACCCAATTATAGTCATGCATTTGTTATCACTTAGTAGTTCATGGATTTTCTCTTCTTCTACTATTATTATTAGAATGTAATTTGAGCAAATTCATTTGGGATTTACGGTGCAATTTTCTTTTTTGGGCCCACTTATTGTGGCTTTCAAAACAAGAAAGGTCTTGCTCTACCTATTCCAATTCCAACCAACTATTTGAAAGGGGTGTAGTTTGGTTAGCTCGATAAAATTTAAATTGTACATTCAGGAGTTTAGTCATATTTTAGTTTCACAAGAGTCGTAGTTAGGTCACTATAATCTTCTCAAAGCATGTGTTAGTCGTATATTAGTTGTATTTGAGTCATACATTCAATACATTATTATTATTATTAATGTTATTGTTATTATTATGATTATTTTGATCATAATTAAAAATTAAAAAGCTACAGTTAAAGCTCTTTGAAAACTTAAAAAATAATGTTTCATCAAAATGTATATGTTTTCTATCACAATTTTGATTATTTTTTAAAGATAAAAGTAAAAAAAAAATTAAAAAGAAATTATTTGTTTTAAAAAAGAAAATTTAATATGTTCATTTATTAGAAGTTACATCTTTAAAGTTTGCAAAAAAGTTTGTTTCTAATGCTATACAATTTAGATTTTAGCATGTAAATAGTTTGTTTTGATGCAAATTTATGTTTCAAACACATTGTTGATGTTAAATCTGTAAAAAAAAAAATTATCTAAGTTTTAATAGCAATCACCCCAAAATTTGAGTTGTAGTTTTAGAATAAATTTAGACCCTTCATTGAGATTATGGTTAGTAGTTTGTAAGGTGAAAATGTGGCCGCCACCTTTGAGTTTAGAGTTTAGCTTAGTGGACTTGATTTGTTGGCTCCGTGCTCTTTAGAGAGTTTGTTGACTTTGTGCACTTGTCAAGGTTGTGCTCTTCTTAGGTTTGCTTGCTCCTCGCTTTTCTTAGGTTTGTTTGCTCTTCACTTTTTTTAAGTTTGCTTGCTTTGCGCTCGTCAATCTCAAGTTAGTTTGCTCCTCACTTTTCTTAGATTTGTTTCCTCTGTGCTTTTCTCAAGTTTGTTTGCCCCACGCACTTGTCAAAGTTTGTTGGCTCCGTGCACTTGTCAAGGTTTGTTGGCTCTCTGCACTTCTTTGGTTTTGTTGGCTCTATATTCTTTGCACGTTTGTTTGCTTTGCATACTTGTCAAGGTTTGTTGGCTTTGCGCGCTACAATATTGTAACTCATTTTTAGGTTGTGCTTTCATTATTTATATGAAATCGCAAGCATGTGCAAATGATGTTGAATGGGTTTAGAAAGCAGTGTGTGGAATAGTTTGTGAGTGCTAAATAAGCAATGGATACATTTTGAGGTTTTGAAAGCCTTAAACCGTATATCAAAATTTTACATAGAGTTTGCACTGAATTGTAACTGAATAGCAATTGTGAATCAACCAGATTGTGATTGCATGGCGACTGCTCTTTGACTACATTGCAACTAAATTGTGATTGTATTGTGACTGTAATGGGACTTCATAGGAAATGTATAATGACTCTAATGTAACTTCAATTTGATTGTGTGATTAGACTATATTGTGACGCTGGTATCTACATTTGTGACTAGTTTGTGACTAAAATTTTTATGCTTCTATAAATGGTTGGTGATTGTATTGTGCTTGAAGAGTTACTGCATTGTGAACCCCACTCCTCATATGACTATATGATGACTATGTTGTCACTTCAAGTTTGTTTCAACTCCATTCTATAATGACTGGGTTAAGACTGCTTTATAATAAATGAACCGCCAACATTGGAACTAAAAATGTTGACTATGTGGTGACTAATATAGAACTACCCGCTACCATTACAAGTAAACCGCACTATTTCTACACAACAAGCAGTTATCCCAAACCCCAAATGCCCAAAATCCAATAGTAATCAACTTAAGAACAACTAAAATATGACTAAGTGGAATGTGCAAACGACTATGTTAGTTTAACATAACTTACTATTTCCTAAATTCAAACAATGTAATACAATTAGAAAACAACTAATTGAGCACTAAAAAATGAGTATACTTGCTCATTGGAGCACCGTGGCACCTTGATTCAAAACTAACAAACAAGTGATACATGATTAAATGAGAATTATGTGGCCATTTATCCACTACTGATACATGACTAAATGAGAATTATGTGGCCATTTATCCACTACTGATACATGACTAAATGAGAATTATGTGGCCATTTATCCACTACTGATACATGACTAAATGAGAATTATGTGGCCACATATCCGTTACTAATACATGACTAAATGAGATTTATGTTGTCATTTATCCGTTACTAAATGTGGATTGACGTTTTGATTACAAATGTGGATTTTATAAAGCAATTACTGAGATCAAGACATGGTGCACATGATAGTTTGATTCTATCAGTGAAAATGTGATGGCACCCTTGGGAACTGGAAAATTTAAATGCCCTTAGGAAAAGAAGGGGCAACTGGGTTCAAGAAAAAGAGAACAATTCTTTTGCCCCAATAAAGACATACCCGAAGGACGTAAATGATGAGATACTATAATGTCTTAAATGAATGAATGACAAAAACTACTAAACAACTAAAAAATGACTAAATCGCAACCAAATGAGACCAATCATGATATAGTCATTTAGCAAGAAATGACTCATTTTTTAGTCATTTATAACAATCATATAGGACGATGTTTTTTACCTATGATTTGACCAATTGACATACTTATTTTCAAATACTTGACTAAAGAGTGCCTTCAAAATTTAGAAAATATATAGATATTGATATCAAAATCTACAGATTGCATATTTAAAAATCAGGGTACAATTCTAATTGTTTCTTATGGTTTTATTAATTGGAAATAAACTAGTCTATCTTACCTATCTTGATTATCCTTTTGAACTTGTCCACATGTACTTACAATTAGCATATCCTTTTTGCAACACATTGAAGTAGATCCATATAAGGTAGTATCACCCTTTTTGTGCCACAATTTATAATCAAATGAATTGACATGGATAATTTTTTTTGTTTTACTAACAGAAAAAGTGAACAAAAACAACATCATCCAAATTTATGTTTTTGAGACAAAATATCAAATTTATGAAGAGTTTTATATGAGTGTGTTTCCTTGAAATCCAAATGCTACTTAGCTTTGTTGGGCATATACAAAAGAAAAGTAATTCCAACTTTTTGAATTATAACATAATTTTTGTGGAAAAAAGTATTGTAGGTTACTTTATATTAAAGGGCAAAGTTACAGCTCATAGGGTCCCTATTAGCAACTCTAGACTAGCCTTGAAATTGCTTGGATGTGTTCCTATAGTGGCACTTCATGGTCCCAATCCCAGCCATCTCAAAGCAGCTTAGCAACTGACATGTGGCAAGATTTGTTTGTGCAAGGAGTGTTCACTGCTCCAATATGGTTCAAGAGTGTGTGGCAAAACCATCAAAATAGGGTGTGGAATTGGGGAGCCATGGGGAATGGGTGTGTCTACCTTCTATGGCTCTTGGATATCCACACTCATGTTGAATTTTTCATCTCCACATTGCAACACAAGATCACTAGAAGAAACCTGTGTTTTATATAAGAGATTTTTTTGAACATCCACTTGTTTTTGTGTTACATTTGATGTTAGTTCTAACATCAATTGTAACATAAAAACAAGTGGACTTTCAAAAACGTCCGTTATAAAAAACACGGGTTTCTTCTAGTGGATGCTCTCCAAATGTACTTGCTCCTGGAACCAAATACATGTAAAGGCTATCTTTATCCCCAATCCCGCTATCACCCACGGACTTGTAATTGTTGAGTATTTCATTATTAAATATCAACTGTTGACGCCTCAAGTCAATCCCTTCAATTTTTTGGATTGTGCTCTTCAAATTGTAGATGGTATCTGATTCCTCCACCTCCAGAGTAATTGCCTTGCTAAACAAAAACTCTACCTTAATCTCCATCCTTACAAAAGCAACAAATGACTTTAAAAAACAAGAGAAAATAATTCAACAGAATTTTGTATACAAGATCTCTAAAGCTTTTATATTGGTAAAGAGATGATATGTCAATTTGGCGTGGTTTCAATAAGTGCTTGGGAACTTATACATATAATTGTTTAAAGTAAAAGTTAAAAGCTAAAGCTAAAAGTTGATGTTAAAAGTAAAAGTAAAAGTAAAAGTTAAAGTTAAATTTAAAGTTAAAGTTAAAAGTTAAAGTTAAAAACAAAAAGTTAAAAGTTAAAGATAAAGTTAAAGTTAGAAATTAAAAGTAAAAAGTTTAAATTTTAAAATTAAAAGTTAAAGTTAAAGTTAAAAGTTAAAAGTTAAAAGTTAAAAGTTAAAAGTTGAAAGTTAACAATTGAAAGTTGAAAGTTAAAAGTCAAAGTCAAAAGCAAAAGTAAAATGTAAAGTTTTTGTACCAAGTTGAAAAAAGAAAAAGAAAAAGTAGCAAATCAGAATGTAAGCAATGCCAAGAGGCCGAGGGGGTTGGAGGGGCCTAGACCCTTTTCCAAATGCCAGGTTTGTAGAATACCGGTGGTACTTTTGCAATACGCAGGGGCAACGCTGGAGATGCAGCATGTCCTACAATGGCTGACTAGCTACATCACTTGATTTCGGAGCACATCACGGCAATGTTTGGGGAGAATCGACGATTAGTGTATTGTTAGCCTATTGATATTGGAGAAAACACTGGTTGGAACTTGAAACTATTGGATAAAAAACTAGTCATTTTTCCCCAATAACTCTTTAATTATAGTATATTGTAGTAGAAATATAAAAGTTCTATAGGAAATAACTAGTGCATGCTAGTGAAGATTTGGTTGAAATTGGAAAATATTAAATTTCAGCATGTGAAGTTAAAGTTTCTCCTCTAACATTGCATCACAGTAAGCTAAGGACAACCAACAATGACCTCAAAGTTGAGCAATTACAATGTCTTATTTCTTAGATTGAAGTTCTGTCATAACTTCTTGAATTTCTTAGTATTGTCAAATAGACTCCAACATGCAGCTTCAACAAAAACATTTTTAATTAAGAAGTTAGTATTTATACATTGTTGTTTTAGTGCATACATAAAATTATTTTGGTGTTGATAATAAGGTCTTCATTTGTGCAAAGCAAGGTATAAACTCACATTGTAGATTTGTATTAAATAAATACTCACATGCAACTACATTTGTTTTAGTTTCCATTAACTCATTACAGATTGAAGGTTTATGATATGTAAATTAAAATTAGGGTGTTACTACACAATGATAGAATCAAGCAACTTCACTCTCCATCCACACGGTCTGAATATTAAAAAAAAATCTTTATTCTTCTTTCTTGTCTTTTTACTTTTCCATCTCATGGTCTTTCAAATAAAGATCACTTGAAATAAGAGCATCTGAGAGTTCATTTTCATGTCACCTTTCACACACCACAAAAATTTCTAGAGCGTACCTGGACAAAGATATATATTTGCAAATATTTTGTTGCCATCCTTCAAGTGTGCAATAGCCATTTGCTCTAATAATCCAATAACAAGCTCCCATTTTCTTGTTCATCTTAAGTTCCCCCAAGAGTGTAATAAGCCCTTTATATAACTTTTCGCAAGCATTGCTACCTTGCCATTGAGATGAGTATAGTGCAAGACGCCATGAATCAAGACACCATAAATCAACAAGTTATCACTAAAAGGGAGCAGTGTCAATTTGATTGATTGAACATCCAGATTTGTCAATTTAAACATTTTAGTCTATTCAAACGTGTCACTACGGACACTTTTCTTTGGTCAATATTGACCAAAAAATGTCCAAGAGTTGCTAAAGTCTTTGAATACCAATAACTTTTTATTGGCAAACAATAGTTCTAGTTTGGTTTTGTTACTTTTATTCTAAGACCTTGCTTATGATTGCATGCTTATGATTACAAAGAGTTTCAACTTATTGTGGGGTGCTATGCATAGCTCATATAGTTGTTAAGGTAGGACCATCCATTCCCGATCATTTAAGCTTGTGCAAGGCAATACGTTAGAACAACAATGTGGCACAAATTTTTCTTTGGTGGCTTCATACAAAATATTGAGACATCAATTTTTTCAAAAAAAATCACAAAAAAATGAGTTGTATACAAATTTTGGAGTGTATAAAGTGTTTTGAACCCATAGGCAATCACTAGACTTTCCTAATCCCAATCATAGCCAAACTACTCCTTGCTCACTATTTCCTACTTTCTTTTGAGACACATGTCATGACCTCATTAGTCTTAATCTTGAAAAGGGGAAAAACATGCATTCCAAGTAGGTTTTTTTTTTTGTATTTGTTGAGGTAGAGCGACCCGCATCTCGGACCACATGCAGGTTAGGAAAAATTACCTAAAATTGGAAAGAATGAATGAGGTGTGCATGTTCATCCAATATGTTTACTAATACAAGCTACTTTCATCCAAAAACTAGTGAATCTAGTGTTTGCCGCAAGATAGACTTGACGAATTCATCCACTATTTCCTTGAAATTTCTTAGTGTACTGGGAGCCAGTTTCAATTTCATGTAAGATTTAGGCAAATTTTTGCTAAGAAAAAGAACCCTAATTCCAAGGCTTGGAAATAGGCTAGTTGGAAATAAAGTAAACGTACCGTTCATTGAGCGTCCCCCAATGTTGACCCCTAGTTCTGAGATGTGCACCACTCACTCTTGAACCCATAGTGGATCAGTGAATGCCACTTGCACAAGCAAATCTTGCCACATGTCAACTTAAGAGCTAGTTTGGGAGGGTTGGGATTGGAAGCGTCAAGCACATGTATAGGAACTCACCCAAGCAATTTCAAGGGTATTATCCTAAAGTTGCTAATAGGGACCCTATGAGTTGCAACTTTTCCCTTTAATATAAAATAATCTACAATACGTTTTTCCACAAAAATTACGTACAGTGATAGCTTGTTGAAAGGCTAACCTTGTAAAAAAATTTCCAAATTTTTCCAAAACCTTGAGGTACCCCAAACCCTTAAATGCTCAAAATATAGGTACGTTTACCTTAACATACCCTACAAGTTGGGTTTGGATCCCTGGTTGGGAATGGGTGGTCCTTATGCCTTTGATGGTTTATGCTGTCTTGCACTAGCGTAGGTATAAAAGGGGCCGTGAGATTCTCCAGTGTGAAAAGGGCCGAGGGATTCTCCAGTGTGAAACGGACCGAGAACTCTCCCGTGTGAAAAGGGGTATGGAGAATTAGGTCAAATTAGTGGAAGCGAAAAAACAGAACTCCGACATGGCTTTGGAGCTCGACCAGCTGCTTTCCCATTCGCTGACTCAAGCTCTGCTGCTCCGCGATCCTCTCGCTCTGTCCCGCCGTGCGTGCTTCCAACGCCTCAATCCGAAGCATCAGCATCTCTTGCATCGCCTTCATCTTCGCATCCATCTCCTCTCGCAGCTTAATTTCTGCAGCTTCCAAAGCATCCTGCACGCAATCCATCAATCAATCAAGCAATCTCACTGTGAGACGCGACTTAAGCCCGCGCTTTTTTAAGACAAACGAAAGCGATTCTTAAGTGATCAAGCATGTTTCGTAAGTTTCTGGATTCTTCGTTCGTGTGTGTAAATCATGCCGCTGATGTATGTGCATGTGCATATGAATATGATTTTGTTGGAGACTGTTTTCCTTAAAGAGAGGCTCTTCGCTTACGATATTCAGCTAGATTTTTATGTGCAACCTTAACGTGTTAGCTTAAGATTTGAGAGTTTCATGTTCTGTTGTAGATGAAATGATTCTTGTTTTGCTCTTTAAGTCATTATTAGAGTAACATAGCGATGTCCGCTGGGTTTTGTGTATTATGTAAATAATGAACGAAATCCAGCTAGATTTCCATATGCAACGCTTACGTGTTAGCTTAAGATTTTAGGTTTTTCATGTTCTGTTGTAGATAAAATGATTCTTGTTTTGCTCTTCGAGAATAATCACAGGGATGTCCGCTGGTTTTTGTCCATTATGTAGTCTTTAAATGATGAACGAAATCCAGCTAGATTTGCATATGCAACGCTAACTTATTAATAGCTTGAAATTTGAGAGTTTCATGTTCTGTTGTAGATGAAATAATTCTTGTTTTGCTCTTTAAGTCGATCCGAGAATAATCACAGCGATGTCCGCTGGTTTTCGTTCATTATGTAGTCTTTAACTAATGGAGTTGTCTATCTTGTTTTATGCAGATGGTCGAGCGGAGCGTAGGGACCGAATTCGCAACTCGATCCTTGATCCCGCGTGGTGTTTGGTGTGCAGTTCATTAAGAGTTACGTCCACTAGAAAATATGCAGGATTGACACCATTGACAGCAATATGAGCAAGTTTTGGCCCTCAATAGGTCAGTTTGATCCGGCACTTACATAACGATGTTAGTTAATTTCTTCTATTACTCAAATCCTTTATAGAAATGAAATATCTGTCTCTTAAATATTGCAGATGGTCGAGCGGAGCATAGAGACCGAATTCTACGTTCTATTCCTGATCCGGCGCAGAGTTTGATTGGAGCTCACCAGTAGTTGCACAAAGTTGCAGGATGGACACTATTGACACCACTAAGAGCAGAGTTTTACCTTCAGCAGCTCAATTTCGTCGTAAAGCTTGTCAAAGTTGTCTGCAATAAATTTCGAATGCTCTCCGAGAGTGGCTTGGATCTCAGAGAGCTGCTCTTTTGGACTCTCCGGCTCAGGCGAGCTGCTTCCACCCGACTCGGCCTCATCTGACATTTTCGGTTGTTATAGTGCCTCTTTTCTGCCGGCCGATAACACAGCTGCATACTCCTTCACGTGGTGTAACGCTCTTGATGAACGTGGTGTTTCATTGTTGTTGCAGATATTTTTGGCAACGCGTTCTATTCGTAAGAGTGTGCACGTTCTTCCAGTCAAAGAGGTGTGGAACCTTACCAAGGGTTGCTGTCCGGATGGAGCGTGACTTTTCAATAGTTTGGGACGCACTCCTTCCCCTGTTATATAAGGGTGATGATTGCTGAGCTCCGTAAGACAATGCTGAGGTACGACAGTAGTTTGTTTTTGTGTTGTGAAAGCCAGGCTCGATCGTGGCTTCCCACACAATTGACCACTGTGAAGTGGTGAGCTGAGACTGTTTCCTTCAATTTGATTTGCATCAACATTGTAACTAGTAGTCATTGTTTATTCGTAAACGATCGCACTTTCTTTAAATTAACCACCGGTATTTTCACCATTCTTTTTGAAGCACGAAAAATGAGGATGTGCTTTGATGGTTTTCGTATGCAATCCATCTCACAGGGACTTTATAATAAGTTATGTAGCTCTAGAGCTTCTCATTAGTGCATTTGAGACAATTGTCAGTACATCATTGCAGGATTTAGACCTCGACTTTTGAGCCAAATGGCAACCCCAATGATTCATCTCTGTATGCATCATGAAAAAATCTATCTAATTTTTGTCATGTTCCAGTGCACTGCCTTAATATGAATCGTTGAAATTATTCTTGCAGGTTCAGAAGATTAGAAGATTCTCACAAGATCCTCAAATCACCATACAGCGTGAGCTGCAGAGAGATTGCACCTCATCAACATTAGACATATTGCACACCTTCCGGACGGTTAATGTTGCAACAGTAACCTTTTGAATCAGAAACTCTTCATTGGATCCTAAACCTTTCAATCTTAGTTTAGACTTCGACGACCAGTCTGCACAGATGAAAATTCCCAACTACTTCGCAGATATGTTCGCGGGTAACTGTGAAGAAGTTGAGCATATTCAATAACCCTTTCTTCAGAAAAGCAGAAAGTGCAAAACTTCTGATACAGAGGTTTGGAATCCAAATGAAGAGTGTATGAATCCAAAGCTTATGATGCGACATGAACCATCCGATTTCGTGGGAGAAGAATGATGAAGATGAATGGAGCAATGAAACTTGAGAAACAATCCATACAGGAGAGCAGGTTCAGTTCCAAAAGAGAGAAGTAAAGACTGTTTCCTTTCATAATCTCAAGTACTCATTGGTTATGATTCTTTCAACTTTCTTGCTTTTCGGTTACTAATCATCGTGTTCAGTATCTTAGTTGCCAAATATCTGTGCTCTCTAACTTCTATTCCAGGGAAGCAACTAAATCCTTTTGGGGGCACCAAATGCATTGTATATACAAAAACAGCCAGATACCACATGTGGTAGGAACTATCCTAACCTCGTGGGAGAGGTGTCGTGCAACTTTCTGTTTACATAAGTAGATTACAATTCATATTTCTATGACCAAAGTGGGCATTTGCCCAACATTTCTACAATTGATCCAATACTTTTAATCTACATGCAAGTCTGCCATATTTGTAATACAACAAACAGGTGATAGAGGATCACCAAAGCAACCTAAGCTAAAGAAGGCTGAATCTGCTCACTGTAAGAGCACCGATTCCCAAGGGCAGCAGCCCCGTTTCCATCCATAAACTCTTGGACAGCCCTTCTTTTCATTGCCTTCGGATTCTTCACAGAAAATGCTGGTGTCTTTCCTCGCAGTGCAGGTTCAGCCTCGGAACGCGATAATTCGTCCTCTTTCGAAAGCTCTTCCTCTGCCTTCACAAAAATCCCGGTACGCATTCTTTTAAACGAGTCCTTCCGATCCTTCTGCTGATCATCCGAGCCTCGTTTCAAATGCAAATACACCTTGTTTCCATCTCGGTTTGATCTCGACGATTTGTGTCCGGGCTTGCTATACTTTCCTTCCCCTTTCTTTGAATCACGCTTGCCGTGCTTCTCAATATGCAGGGTGATCATGGTCCCTTTCTTGATGTTATTCCCGATGTTTTCCTTGTTCCTTTCAAATGCCTTCACATCGTCCTTCGTCTCAACAGAAACCTGAACAACCAATAATCAAAAACCGACTTAAGAAAACCATTCCTCTTCCTAATATTACAAAACACGCTCACACCAAAACTGCAGCCGTGACCAATCCTCATGCAAGAAATATAAGGTATATACACCCATAAGCATCAAACTAAGGATTTTGGAGTAGGAAAAATTAATAGATGAACTTTGAAAATAATATTGTCATAATATTGTCAAGTTAGGAAGAGGAAACCAAAAACATTGGCATCAATTTCGAAGTTCCAATTCCAAACATCTGTTCACAAAGACTTTTCAAAGTCCATAATCACTAAAATTGTGTAGTTGTGTGTAAGAGATGCTAAAAACAATGCTTATTGGTTCTTCAGTAGTGAGATGATGAGACAGTCAAAACTATCATGAACCACCAATTTTGTTACCCATAACCATCACTCACCCACAACCATCACTTCCACACACATAAGCATTTGATTTTGTATTTGTTAATCCCTGACATGGCAGGTGACGCCCATGGGGACACTGGCGCTTATGGGTGTACATACCTTAAGGTACGAGGCTCATATTCCGTTCAAGCTCTAAAACCGTCCTAAACTGTCCGCCTTCTCAAATATATTTTGTCTATAGGTTTCAAAAATGTACAAGCAGAGTACATTTGAGGAAGTGAACCGTTTTAGAGCCATATGGCCTTTTCACTTCAAAATTTCATAGAACTCATTCCACAAAGCTCCAAAAAATATGAAACAACTTGGGTTAGATGTCAATTCTTCTTGTCTTATAAGGAAAATTTACTCAAAAATAGTTCAAGAAGTTTCACCTCCCCAAAAATTCAGTTTCAGCCCTTAGATGGTCCATTCATGAGCCTCCTACCTTAGATCTCGAGGAAACGTCAAGGAGAACAACATAAAAGGCTCCACAACAAAGAAGATTTACCTGTTTCCGAGATGATAAAAGCGAAAGCAGGCGCTGAGGAGCGTCATCTGGAGACGGCCACGACGGGATATCCTTGCACTTGGAATGAAAAGACTTCGGCACATAGCCCGTGAATTTCCACAACTGTTGCGAGAAGACTCCGGACACGTCGTGGAAGAGTTGAGGGTCGCCGCCTGGTGGTCCTTGCACATGCACGCGCTCGTGCATGGGCACTTCGTTGGCGGGTTTGCGCAAGAGGTCGGGCGAGTGAAGAGCGCCAACAGCAGCAAGCCCGTCAGAGATAATATCGGTCGGAGAGGCGTGCCGAGGAGGAAGTATATCAGGCACTTCTTCAGACTCTTTCTTCTTCTTGCTCTTGCACTTATCACAAACAAAAGTGGCAAGGCCCTTCGGAACTCGGCAACAGGCGGTGTGCACCCAAACGCCACACTCGTCGCACTCGACCATTTCCTCGCCATCGTCGAAGCTCACCCCGCACGGACAGTCCACGGTCCATGACTCATCGTTCCAGTAGTCGGACTCGGAGCTCGAGGGATGGTGGGCCTTTCCCCCCATCACATCCCACAACTATTCTTCCCCAAATAGGAACCGTAGAGATTTTCTGAAACCCTCAAAACACACGTCCCTGCTTCCTTACAACAACCTCTCTCAAGTACAACTCTCTCTACAACCCACTGCTAAGCATGCGCCTCGTCGACGCATGTGTTCAGGTACGAGGCTCCTTGCTCAAACTATCGATAAAAACGATACCCCTTCTCACTTCCAATCTTCTCACTTCGAAATTACGACAATATTTCTTTCCAACAGAAGCGCGAGGCGGAAAAGTTTCGAAGAGATAACCCCTGGATCTATTATCTGCCCATTATGAGCCAACAAACAACGACGCTATGCGCTGTGACTCAAATCGCACAGCCGTAATAACCTTAGAGAACCACAAGTGCTCCAAACAAAGCGACACAAATCATGTGCATAACCTTAGAGAACCGCAGGTGTGGAGCGACACAAAGCATCTGTGAAAAGGGTAACAAAAAACCCAACAAGCCCTAAAAACCACGAGTGGAATCCTGGTGCCGTGCCCGCTCCTGTCACGCCTCGAAGAATCACGCTACAGAAATGAAAATGGGATAGAGGAAAGGGAGAGAGAGATTGAGAGAGAGAGAGAAGGAACTGTAAGTATTCCCCAGGGGGGTACACGATTGAAGTGAAGCGCTAATGGGGCGGGCACCGGAATCATCTCGTCCCTTCGTTTGGGAAGGCGCGCGGCAGGGGCGGCGGCGCGCTGAGCAGCAGCAGAGAGGAAGGCGCCTCGGAGGTACCGATTAGGTCTTGCGGGGGGAGTGGGGGTTCTCTTGAGTTGACTAATTTTAACTTAGCTCCGAGTTTTTCAGATTATTTGATTGGGTTTCACTGTTCGTTACACCCGGAAAAAACTGATTGCGGAATTGCGGATGCTGCTCGTGCGGAGGAATAAAAGGGCGCCATGGGTGACTTGGTGGTGGTGAGGAGATATTTGCGATTTGGAAGGGCGGGTATTCTAACTTATTTAATTGAATCTTGTTGCATGGCTATGCCTTTGTGGGTAAGGGCATCTGTAATGGTCACGGGAAAATCCCCGGCAACAGTCCCAGCAATTCCGTCTCATTTTTTAATAGATAGTGAATTTGACCATAATTTTTTTTAGTGATTTGAAGGGTATTGAAAATATTATTGTGAAAACGTAATAACATTTGGGTTTGGACATTGACTAACTTAGATATATCCCATCAAGTGTTAGTTAACTTCCAAAAAACTTAAAGGCCTCTCTAAATCAAGCCTAAATAAGGAAATTTTTGTAAATGGGTTGGTATGTCAACTCATTTACAAAAATTTCTTTATTTAGGCTTGATTTGGAGGGACCTCTAAGTTTTTTGGAAGTTAGCTAACACTTGATGGGATATATCTAAGTTAGTCAATGTCCAAACCCAAATGTTATTACGTTTTCACAATAATATTTTCAATACCCTTCAAATCACTAAAAAAGTTATGGTCAAATTCACTATCTATTAAAAAATGAGGCGGAATTGCCGGGACTATTACCGGGGATTTTCCCGTGACCATTACAGATGCCCTAAGTGTTTCTCACTTTCTCCCAAAGCACCACGAAAATAGGAGGCCCAAGCAACTGAATTTTTAGCTTCAGCTTCTGCATATTTTCTATTGAGTTTATTGACAAAATAAGGCAGGTTTACCAAATCTAGAGCCACTACAAGAAAACAGTGTCCAACTTGACAAGAAAATGTTTGAATTGACAAGTCCAAATCTACAAAAAATAACCAAATTGACAGCATTTTTTTGTAGCATGAACCTAATGCCACTCATATGTATACAAGATGTACAGTACCCGCCCATAAATGTTTGTCACTTTCCTATGTAGTTTGAAGGAATTTGTATTGCATGGAGTATAGTTAGTATTTTGTTAATTTGAACCTTATATGTTGGAATTTTATGCAATCCCAATCAAGCGTACCAAATTTCAATTCTCAAAAACTAAAACCCTATTTTTGGTGGATTATTTTGTATTAAGTTCATGGTTTTACACAATAATTGATTGAAAAATATTGGTGATGAATTGTTGAGATGTGATTGCATGGGTATGTAGGAAACATCCATATACACATCTTCTATGCTAAAAAGAACCCCTAAAGTAACAAAAATTTGATCTACAAAGATTTCAATGAGACCTTTGGTATGCCCAAATTTTGTAAAATATATATTTTTATCTTTTAATTAGATTTTCACCAAGGAAACATAACATCTTGTTAAAAGGTACAATCTTAGTCACAATGTAGGAATCAAATTGCAAATTTTGATTTTCTCAAAGAAATATCTATTTTTGAACTATAGAGAAAAGTGATGAAAATTTATGGGAGGATATTGTACATTGTAGATATGACATCTAGGCAATTCATAGACAGATTATGTTTTGTGAATCTATCTATGAGTTGCCTAGATGTCATATCTACAATGTAAATCTTGTGTACATATGAGCGGCATTAGGTTCATGCTCTAGATTGGGTATGCCTGCCTTAGTTCAAGTACTTGTTGTACCAACAAAGGCAACAAGAATGTACTTGTAATGAACAAATTTTGTGCAAGCAATATCACAAAATGTGGTCAATTTAAATTATTTAACCATGACTAGTCAGTTAACTCACAAATGCCATCAACTTGATGCAAAGTAAAATCTTAGTGTAAACCATTTTATGCATGTATCATCTCTTCACTTTATGCATGTTTCCCTCTCTCTACTTTATGCATGTATATATCTCTATCCACTTTATGCATGTATATATCTCTCTCCACTTTATGCATGTACCATTCTCTCTCTTATTGGTCTTTTGCTAAAAGGACAAACAAATTATTGGAAGGTACACCATGACATTCTATCTCATTGGAAGTTACACCATGACACTTTCTCTTAACTAATAATAATGAGCAGTTTTATGACTCCACTGGAGGTAAACAATAAAGTATAACTGGTCACTGGAAGTTACACCACAACACTCTCTCTTCATCTCTCTTAGAAGAGTGGCTTCAAGAAAACCCTAACCTAGAGAGATTATTTTCTTTATGATGATTTCAATGAATATTTTGAAGCCACGGGTTATCAGGTATTAAGAAAATGATGTCAAAGAAATTGCTATCCACTTAATATGATTTCTTTCTAGAAATCAAAATTTTGTGAAATTTGTAGACTCTGATTTAGTATACATATTTCAACAAAATTTAATAATACTAAGCATTTACTATTATGTAGTGGTACCAAGTGGGATGTCATTTGAAATTTAGATTTACAAACTATAGCATTTTCTAAACTCCCTTTTTTTTTGTTTATGCAAAAAGTAGGGCAAATCTCAAAGATTTATTTACTATATTACAATCGAATAATACAAAAGATACTCTCTATTTCTAGAACGGGGCGCATGAATTTTAAAGTAACTAAACTAATTTGAAGCTTCAATTTTACCTTCAATACAAAACACAATACAAATACAATTTCCTATTGAATTTCATCACTTTAACCCCTGAAGGGAACTTGGGCTCTGGAAATACGATACCAAATATAGTCGCAACCAATATTCAGAAGTTTGAATCAGCTAGATATCAAGTGTTACAACCATACATATTGAAGGGTTGTATGATGGTTTGTGCATAAAAAAACTAGAAAAGCTACCTCAAATACATCTGTACATACAACTGCAAAGGGCTTTTGGGCTGTTCAAGGTTAACTATCAAAGCTCAACCAAACCATTTAGAACGAGTTGATGAATGTTTTCAATTTTTTTTGAAAATACACACATCTATACACAAACGTATCTCACATGCATAGATGTAAACAACTGGAATCTACAAATAGGGGCACAAAAACAAAACAAAATTCAAATAGGGGCACAATTTCAATTCTTTTTTTTGTAAACTCCAATAAAATTTTAGTTTGGACATTGGTCAATTTAAAATATAGCACATTCAATGTTAGCCAATTTTAAAAAAAATTTAGAGGTCTCTCCAAATCAAGCCTAAATAAGGAAATTTTAGTAAAGGGGTCTTGAAGTTGTGCCCCTCCTTGTAGTATTTTTTGTTTTTGTGCATCTATTTGTAAATTCCCATATAAACAATGAAATAAATATAGACATAGGTGTAGGTATTGAAAATAACAGATGTGACATGTTTGCATTTGGGCTAACTTTTTAGACTTTCACATTGTTGAAAAGACAACAATAACAATTAAAAACTTTAAATTGAGAATTATGGGACAAAAAAGTATAAACAATATTACATGAAAAACTAACAAAAATAATAGGGTCTTGATATTGCCACTTCCCTTTTGATACTACCACCCCCTCTTTTACATCATTGTTCATTTTTTAGTGGTTTTTGGGAACATTTTTTTTTTTTCAATTTAGAATTAAATATGCATCAAACTAAGTGATTTTTTGTTGGTGTTTTTCAAAATGATAAAGTGCAATCAAATTTTTTGATAAGAAAGTGTAATAGAGTGTTGTCTTTTCTAATCAAAATTTTTGATTGCAACTTATCATTTTGAAAAACACCAACAAAAAGTCACTTGGTTTGATACATGTTTAATTTAATTGTCCCCAAAAACCATTGAAAAGTGAATAGTGATGTGAAAGAGGGGGGTGGCAGTATCAATACCCAAATAATAGTGTTTTCAAATTTTCCTATTATCATACATATTTGTATTGTACGTTTTCAATATAAAGTGTAGTTGGCAGAAGACAAAATTCTATAAGCACCGATCATAACATTTAGTAACCTAAAGAGAGGCTACCTTTTCCCTCTCTTCAAATATCATCCACGAACTTCATCATGACACAAAAAAACAAAATAAACAAATAGTTTTTTTTTTTTTTTTTCTTCACATGGCTAGCCCCCCACATCGACATATGTGCACTAAACTGAACCTCTCTTTCATAAACTCTTTGACATATTTAGCCAAGTGTCCTCTTAGCTACCGATGGATGTAAAATATTCCACACTCTTCAGTTGGAGGGAAGACGAGTGCTACTGAATGTTATGACAGAAGCATATATATCAACAAAAATGTGTATACATATAGACACGGATATAAACATAAACATGGGCATATACTTGAACACATGCAAGCATAGATAAAAACATACACGAACATTCCAACAATATAGACATCAACACAATCAGTACATACATACATACATATACTGGACTTGCATAGGCAAAGTTTAATAGACTATTAGTACAATGACTTGAGGGAAAATAAATTCTGAGATCCAAATGTTGAAAGAGTTCAAAAATAATTTCTCAAATTCAACCAGTACAAAGATTTCATAAAATCGGTACAATAAAATTACCGCATTCCCACTCTGTTTCAATACAACTGCTGATTTCTAATCTTGATAATTATTATTAGAAAGTTCATTTGATTAGTTTGACAGTTCAATTAAAATACTAATTACAACAATGATGAATGTAACAGATATTATTCATACCACCAAAACCGGTTATTAGCTAATCAAACAAATAACACTTAGTGTCCGTAGCCTACTGAGAGAAACACAAATACAAACAAAATCTATAACAAATATTTAAAACTTTTATTCAAACGTCAATACCATATTGTACTGTACATTGTATTTAATGATGAACCTTTAAAAATCATAAGAAGAAAGAAATTAGGTCGTATAATCGAAATGAACAGTCCAAAACCAAAGAGAGAAAATTCAATAATTATTTTTACTCAACCACACATAACTTGTAGTCGTAGAATAAACATATTGAACACTAGACTTCGAATATATAACAAAATAAACTGAACACATAATGTACAAATAGCAACAGTGACCATCAATCGTGCTATTAGTTTCAAACCTGGTTACCTGAAGTACTGAATTGTCTCAGGTAACGGCAAGGCAACCACAACATTCATGTATAATTTGAATCACACTGCTATTCTGAAATATATGGTGTTCTTTGCTAAAAAAATGATCGAAAGCCAAAGCTGACACACGCTGAATACGATGAGAAAACAAAAGCAGAGAAAGAGCCAAATTAGAACATCAACACTACCTTGTACAACATGAACTGTAAACTTATCTGCCAGCATCACGAGTACATTTTTTACTCACCTGGATACATTTACAGAAACACAATTAGTAAGATATTTATGCTCCTCCATGCTACCGAATCGGAGACCAAGTTGAGCACATAGAAAATATCCCATCAGTAAGAACACAAGCTATTGCTTGATCATCACAAGCCAGATACCTAACAAATGATTCCTGCACTATTGGTACAGGGTTATTTCTACAACGCAGATTAAAAATAAGTGTCCCCTGGAAAACAAAACTACCCCTCTAAACTCTGGAAGTGATGCCACTTCAACCGAGTCTACACGATGCTGTAGATGAAGTAACCTAAATTGTTAAAACTAAATGCGATGGGTTCATTGCGCACGCATTTGATCCCACAATACTCCCAAGAAGTCCCTAGTCTGCCGAAACTATCTGTAACCTGAACAAATCGTGTCCTAATATTATGTCTGGAGAAATGTCCAGCTATCAAAAACCGTCGTTATCATTAACAATTGCCGGAGCTTCAAACGAAGAAGGCAGAATCTCTGCTTGCTTCATCATGATTTCGAAAGCTTGAAAAAGGAAAGATATCGACATCATTGCCTGTTCAAAGTATAGCACGCCTCACATTGGCAGTGGAAAATCATCGATCTCCAAACAAACGCAGTTTCGAATGCGGCTTCGTTTTCTGCGATGCATCCCAAAAGATGGTTACTGAATACAGATGGCACCAACTCCAGAATTGAACGGGTCCTAACAATTTAAGAAATACAAAAAGAACTTGCAACAATTATTTAGCGCTGGAAATAGGTTATCTACAAATCATATATAAAGATTGAAATCGTAAAATCTCACCAGCTTGTAATACTCTTTCAACTGCTCCATTCCATCGATGAGTTCCTTCTGCTTTGCTAAAACATCCTGAAGATTCTGGTCCATCAATCATACAAGGTGCTTTCAGAACTACTTGAACAAAGGAAAACCTCTGAACACATACACTGCTTGAAAGGAAAAGATAAACAGGACAAGCAGACGATTACAACTGAAAGTATGATCAACGTGTCAAAAGAGACATACCATCTTCGTTTCGGCTAGTTCTGCTTCCAAGCATCTAATCCTTTCTGCAGAAGGATCCACTGGAGGCGTTTTAGAACCTAAATTACATGTTGAAGATAATACGCTAAATTCTTCCTCAAGCTTTGTCACACGACTGGACATGTTTCCTGCTGATCTTGCATATTCATCTGCAGTCATCCAGCAATTTGAATCCTTCTCTTGCGACGCCTCTGAATCAAGCCGATAGGGGAATCTAAAACATTCTAGGAACGCCAAGAAGAGAGACCGCAGCAGAGACCGGGCTTGCTTGGTTGACATCCCCAACGTCGCAAAATTCTCTGAAATTCAATAAAACCTGATGATCAATCCGAGTATCTACCGACCAAGTTCTCCGCAAAAGTTTCCAATTTCCCCATTAAAACAACAACGATAACTACAGATACGTGCAAGGGAAGGTGCTCCAACGGTTTGAGCACAGATAGGAATAATAAAGACCCATGATGCATAATAGATTGAGTACCTTCGGAATTTGCGCATTTAGCTGGCTTTGTATCACACCCTCTAGCGAATTCTTCATTGCTCACACTCTGTAACCGACAATCAAAAATTATGAGTACGGGATTACAAAACACACACATCTGCGTCCGAAGTATCAGAATAAGGTCTAGAAGTAGGAGCATCAAAGATTACAATCATATTACAATACCTCTTCTTTCACAGACGACACCTCATCATGAGAATGACTGCAACTCTTCCCCACTTCTGAATCTGCAGTTGACTCTTCCTGTCCTCCGGCAAACTCATGCCCAATTTCCTGTGACATATTAAGCGATCATGGAATGAAGAGCCAGCTCGGCATATTGATCTCAACCTTCAAAAAACGGAAATAGTTGACATTCTAAGATAGTGAAAATGATCATCGTCTGGTCAGATTGATCTCAATCTATTGCTGTTTAGGAACAAATAAAAATTTCAGGGAAGAGACAAGTCAAGGGCCTGAACTGCAAGTATACCATCTTTATATCCTCAAATGCGTATGAGTCAGAATGATCTTTTGCAGAAGACACGCTTTCTCTTACACCTTTCCCATGTGCTTCTGCTGCTACAAGCTGCAGAGTATAACATGTCATCCAAAGTACAGATCTTGAATACGCCACGATGATATAAAGCAACAAGCGATACTAAAAATGCAGCTTGGAAAGTCACTAAATTTTTATTTTGAGAGCTTTCTAGCATAAAATCAGAGAGAGCTACTCCTGGTCTTACAATATAATGTTGTCCCCTACATTCTCATGTAAAGGACGAAATACAAGTTTAGTGTAAGTGTACCTTCAAAATGTCAGGATCCCTCCAAGGACCCTTGTTGGACTGCATACATCCGCCTTCTGCTGGGCAGGTGCAAACTCCACCTAGAAATTCTGGCAAGTTTCTGTACCAATCACCAAACTCAACCACGGAGTCAACCACTACCCGTTTTCTTTGTGAAAATTGTTCGAAACAGTTGTAGAAGTTTGCAACGAAAGAAACAAAAATAATTTGTTAAAAACTGATTTGACGTTGGATACTGTCAACGCACAAGGGCTATTAAAATAAAAAAAAGTCCAAAGTTACAGGCCTTCGCTAAAGAACGTACATACTAGAAAGAGAAGGTACCTTTGATCAATAATCTCCAGCAGTTTTTTCTGAAAGTTGTTACCATAAACCTGTCAAGAAAATACAAATTCCAACGTTCATACTAAGGATAAGAATGTGTCAGACACCTCTACATAAAGGTCTCTAATTAGAGAGAATGCTCGTTCTTAGTGATCAACCAAGGAAGATTTCAAATGGAAACATCAAGCGCCCTCCAAATTGGATGAATATGATCTCTGCTTAGGAGTATTCTACACTTAATGAGCTAAGAAAAAAAAAACTTAGGTGTAGCATTGGCGAAGCAACATACATGTATCTTCGCTGCTGTGACAGGATCCAAAAAGCGCTTAACAGTGCCCCAAAGCACTTTAAAACCTGGCCCGGCATTGACAATGAACAGTCGTGCCAATGTCTGCGTTGCAACCAATGCAATAAAACAACGATAAATAGCATATTCGGGTCAAATAACAAGCCACTAAAAAAAATAAAAGCAGCCAATCCAGATATGCAAGTACCTCGGGGTAATTGTCATTATCAATTTTCTGGATGGCAATAACAAGGTCTCGCGCTTCCTTCGTAAAATTCTTTAAACCCTGCGCGAAAAAGTAAGAAGTAAGAATGCAAGAAACGCACAAACAGTCAACAGCATGATTCCACCACGTAATTTGAAGGCCAATGATGGACAAATTACCACTCCAGATACATCAAGGATGGTGGTGGTGTCACAAATATTGCGATTTGCTGCAACAGAACATGCTGGGAACTTCACGTTCAGCAGCTTCTCAAACTCTTGTACATGGTATTTCAAATATCTATCAAGCGTGGTAACTTCCATCAAATTCTGTGCATGAATCTTGCCAATCCTTTCAATATATACGGGCCTGCCATCTTTGTCCACCCCGTGATGTCCTTGTGGATAATATAATCTCACTTTGTCCAACTCTGTAAAGGTAAAGTCCTGAACAACAAAAAAAACATGGCGGATAAGAATCGTGTTGCAATAAAAAGGACATGGACGGAATTTCTTAACACAGATCAAGGCATTCGTAGAATATGCAACCCTGTGCATATCCACTCAGTGATTCAGAGGGATGGACACAAAAAATGCCCCTACATTCTTCAAGGTTTACTTGATATTCAGTCCCGATCCGTGTAATCCTCCCTAAATAACATAGACTGGTTTCCCAGAAATCACGAAAAGGAAACAAGTCATGAACCGTAAACTCAGCCACAGAAGTACAGATTTGACAAAAACCTCCTCAATCGTATCTGTCCCAAACTCCTGGCGCCAAGATAACATGTGTTTCCACATTTCTGCTGTCTTCCTGATATCATATTTCCTTGCCTTCAAAAATCTGCACAATATGAAACAGATTCTTAATGCATTCCCCAAGCCCTATTAAAGGTGAGTTGAAAATTAGATTTCTCTATGAACGATATTAAGGGAGTCCACTAAAGAAATAGAAGGCTTCCTAATATCTGCCTGTGCTTTCCAATCTCAAAACCAAGCTGATACTCGCAGCAGTGCAGCATCAGATTGCTGCAGTAAAGGTCTACTATCGAGAAGGCCTTCACAATTCTGACTATTGTTATTGTTGTCACCAGAATCTACCAAGCATAGTCTTCGATCTAAAAGCTCCACAAATGTCAACTGCATCTGGATTACCCTTCAGGTGCTGGGCTTTCCATCAACATAAAAACTCTACTACACGCACTTCAATAAGCTAAAAAAATCTTAGCCTCTTTGCACCTAAGACAACTCTTGCACCAAAAGGTACATTTGTAGATAAGAGCACGTGAACATGCCAAGAACTGAATCGTAGAATACCGACCTCAGAAGAGTGTGAAAATCATCATGCTGAGGAGGGAGGGCATCTTTGGCAATAAGCTCTCTTCGAAGATCTTCAACAGCCTGCAGGTCCTTAGCATCACGGACATCTTCAATCGGCAGAGCCACTTTCTTTTCACGGTTCAAGCTGATACTGCGTCGTTTTTTCAAAGACAAAGAACTACGAAGCTTGGAGTTGACAATAAAGTGTCGAATGACTCCAATTTTTGCTTTATTCCCGCCTCGAGTATCTTCATCAGCATTGCTGAATGACACCGTGGCGTCTGATTGTGAGCTCCGAAGACCACTTGAATCTAAAAACCACGACAACAATCATGAGCTTTTCATAATGCGGGATCTCATTTCTCGTTAAAATAGTAAGGCTCTAATAGGTAACCAAATCGTTTCTGCTTGAATATCAAAACCATGGAGTATACATCATCAACGAATACAGCCTGATGAAGTCACACGTCCTGCAGATCAGCGTCTTAAAATTTTAAAAGTGAGTAAATACGGTACCAACCTTGGCTTTGTAGCCCCATATTGATCAATCACGAAATTGATCAGAGGATTCTTCGCCCAAAGCTCCAAACCGTTTCCGCGAAAACGATTGTCCAGAAACTAGCTGTCATGACGCGCACACTTCAGTGCTCCATACAATGCTTCAAGTCGGTATTCTCCAAGCAGCCCTGATAATGTCAAAAACATCAGCTCAAGATGAAGTCGGAGTCACGGGATTCAAATTCTGAAAAATCATGTTCTGAGGTAGCAATGTTCCATAATCATCCTCTTTAATTAAAAGATACTAACAAGATAAGTAACCAACCCGCCTGTCTCCGCAAAAAAATCACTTCACAAGAGCAAGAAATCGCGAGCACGAAATGGCCGTACAGAAGAAGCACGTCAACAAGCAAATCCTCCTCTTAATAAGATCAATACAAATTTACCATCTGAAAACTCATCGATCGAGCTCAAATTCATTCCATAAATAATCTCAGAATTCAAACACTAAATCGACAGAACAAAAACCGGAATTCCAAACAAATAATCAAGCATCTCCCAATCACAATACCAAGAAATCGATCGCTTCCTTCCGAAAGCTTCAGAATCGGAACAACTCAACGCCACCTCCACGTCCATTAAACAAAGCCTCAATTTCATTCCTCCGCATAAAATACTAACACCGACGACGTTACAAATTCAATCCTCAAACCCCGACCATCCTCTGCCGCTCACCCGTCGCCATTGTCATCCTCAACTAATCGAGTTAATTCAAACCAATTCCAATCTAAAAAAGAACAAAACACACGCTAAAACAAAACAAGAAATCGAAATTGTTAACAAACAAAAGAAAAAGAAAAAGCACCTCTGCACTACAATCACCAAGAAATCGATCCCTTCTCTTCACAAGCACCTAAAATGGCACAATTGACAATTGAATTCCACTGTCGGCTTCATTAACACAATCTCCGTTATAAACATCGACAAGACACTAACAGACGACGCTCCTCTTACAATTCTTAACACTCCGCTTCTCCGTCACCATCATCTCCCGAACACCATCTCCGACTAATTCAAATCAATTCCAATCTAAGAAAGAACAAAACACACGCTACAACAAAACAAGAAATCGAAATTGTTAACAAAGAAAAAGAAAAAGAAAAGCACCTCTGTACTACAACACCAAGAAATCGATCACTTCTCTCCACCAGTACCTAAAACAGCAACAATTCAATTCCGCTTTCGTCTCCATTTAACACAATCTCAGACCTAAACATCGACAAAACACTAACAAAGACGACGCTCCTCTTACAATTCTCAACCTCTGCTTCTCCCGTCACCATCGTCTCCCGTAAACCATCTCCAACTACTCAAATCAACTCAAATCTAAGAAAGAACAAAACACACGCTAATACAAAACAAAAAAATGAAACTATTGTATAAAAAGAAAGAAAAAGCACCTCTGCGCTACAACACCAAGAAATCGATCACTTCAAGCACCTAAAACGGCACAATTGAATTCCAATTTCGTCTCCATTAACACAATCTCAGACCTAGTCATCGACAAGACACTAACAAAGACGACGCTTACAAAAACGGACGCTCCTCTTACAATTCTCAACTCCGCCACTTCCGTCACCATCATCTCCCAAACACCGTCTCCAACTACTCAAATCAATTCAAATCGATTCCTACAAATAAAGAAAAACAATAAAACGGAGTCGTTATCGCTCACCGGCCGTATGCCGTCCGCTCACCGCGTCGTACGCACTTCTTCCGGGGTTACTTACTTACACTAAGATTCTACAGCAAAGAAGCACTTCGGCAGCACCTCGGATCAAATCAAAGCAACGAGATCGCGTCTCGACACCGCGATGTCGAGATCCGACGCGTGGAAATGCGAGGAGGCGAGGAAGACGAGAGGTTCATCAGAGGCGCATAATCTGCGAGGGAGCGAGGGCGAGAGAGAGCGAGGGAGAGGGAGAGCGAGAGGGGGAGGGGGAGGCCCGGTGTTGCGACAGGTGGCACCGCAGGTGTCAGTGAACGAACGAACGAACGAACGAACGAACGAACGAACGGAAAAGCTTACCATCGGCATCTCGCGACGACCGACGACTCCACGACCACATTCCCAAGCCATTCTCTCTCGACGGTACGAAGTGACGACGTCCAACTCCGAGACGGCTCCGTCCAGAATTCGACGGAAGTGAATCCGATTTCGTTGACGGAACGTTCGAAGTTGACGGAGAAGGTGGAACGACGTCAAGGTACCCACTCCTTGGCCTCCCTGCTTGCCCAACGAAAGGAAAAGCTTACCATTGGCATCTCGCGACGACCACATTCCCCAGCCATTCTCAAGGCTTTTTTTTTTCATTTTTTGGGAAGTGTAGAAGTGGCGATTAAAAATGTTATAAGGTAGTAGCACTCATAACCATCAAAATAACCTTTAATCCTTAAATGACCGTAGGGTATAGTATATACATTGTCATATAATTGGCATTTGCTACCAATAAGAAATTTTAATTTGGGATTCCAAGTAACTCATTAAAATTGCATTGATCTATTCTCCAACTTTTTTGTTTATCTCAAATGTAGTAGAGGTGTGGATTTATTCCAAATATAAGAAAAATACCTCATGTTCTACAGGTCGCAATGGCACGTTCAGACATTTAGGGGTTGAATGACCAAAGGGAATAGAATATACACTAACATATAAATGTCATTTGTTACCAATAAGAACTTTTAATTTGGGATCTCAAGTAGTTCACTCAAACCGCATTGATCTATTCTCCAACTTCTTTGTTGGTCTCAAATGTAGTAGAAGTGTGGATCCATTCCAAATATAAGAAAAATACCCCATATTGTACTAGTTGCAAAGGGCCTTTTGTCATTTATGAGTTAAGGGTTTTGAACACGATGATTATTAATAAACATCTAGCAAATTACAAGATCCTATAAGCAAGAGGAAAATGATGAGTTTGCACCTTCAAATGCATTATTTGGATATTATGAGAATAAGTTGTAAGTTTTTAAATAGCCAACTGCAATTGCACCCAATACCAACACTAAGGTTTCATGTTCACATGTTGTATATTCTTGTAGTTACGTCTATTCACTTCCACAAATTTTCCAAGATTATATAGGTGATGGTTATGGGTATAGTGACAATTATAAGTGTTACTACTTTAGTGGTGCTCCAAATTTCAACATTCATCCACATATATTGGATAGAAAATATTTCATTAGTACATATTACAAGCGTGTTTTTTTTTGGCAATCTATCGCCAACTGGCGATAGATATGCCCAGTCCTAGTGCATCCCTCTTTTTATTAACAAATGGGCTTTTGAGATTTCAAATCTAACGACACTCAATTCTTTGAAAAAAATGCATTGCATATATTTATATGTCTATAATTTGATTTTCATCCTCAATTTGGCAATTTCATCCAAGTTTAAAAAAAAATTTGTAACCTTCTAACAATTTTATCAATCGACATTTTTTTGACATTTGTTAGCCTGATTTTTTGGGTGCAATCTGGCACCAGAAAAGAAAAAAAAAACTCTGATTCTCACGATGCATTCACGACCTCTGGTGTCGCTACGAAGTGACGACGTCCAACTTTGAGACGACTCCTGGACGGAGTCGATGGAAGTAAGTCAGTCTTCGTTGACGGAGCGTTCGAGGTCGACGGAGAAGGCTGAACGATGTCAAGTTACCCCCTCCTTGCAGTCCTTGGCCTCCCTGCTTCCGCGACGGTCGTGGACGCGCGGGAGCGACGCCGGCTTTGCCATTCAACTTTCTATTTGGGGTGCTGGATACTCGAGTGTTGTCATGGATGACCTGGCTCCTGCTGACTGGGTAATCTGAAAGTATGAGAATCATGGAAAGGGGCCGGGCTGGGTTCGGGGAAGGTGGAGGTTCGCTGTAATTGGTTGTTGGCCACTCCTGGTTACGGCAAGTTTCTTTTCTCCAGGATTCTCACTTCGTTAGGTGCTTTGCTTTAATAGCTGGTACCAGGGTTTTTTTTTTTTTTTTCTGGATTTTTGCAGACAGATTCAAAGTTGCCTTATTTGATTTTGTCAATGCACCTGCCTCCTTTTAAAAATTCTTCATACTTGGGAGCAATGAACAGGGAGAGCCAAAAAACAATAGAAAGTCAGCCGAATGAAATGTGCAAAATACCAATTGAAATTTATAAAATCGGCTGAAAATAGACTAAGTTTTTGGAAAATTTTCAATTATAGTGTAGGTATATGGAGAATAGCCAATGCATTCACTGAAAAAATTAGATGAAATTGAGAAATGTCGGCTTTTAGCCGAAAAAGCTCAAAATCTACCCGTACATTGATTGGGAGGGGCATCCAGGCTTCTTCCTTTTCATCTAGACTACATATGTTAGGGGTAGTCACAGCACTTTTGAGAATGGATCTGGAGAATGAGAATGCGAGTATGTTGCGTTGCTGGTGGCTGCCAGAAGCTTCATTGGGCTTTGCGTGCTAAACTTCTCAGCTCCCCGTTATTCTCCTCCAGAGGTGAAGAATGGAGGCTGTGAAGTTTTGCAAGCTAATAATTCACCACACGGCTGCTTGGTTTTACCCGCTGTTGTAAGTTGCCCCCTTTCTTGATTATTTGAGAAAAAAAGTTACCCTACATTCTCCATTCTCATTCTCCAAACTACCCAAATGGGGTGTCATAGCACCTTCACAAATAACTTGCTCCTATTGGCTCCTCCTTTCTCTCCACAACTTCTCAATCTTCATTCTCTTTCCATTCTCAAAAGTGTTGTGACTAACCCTACTGTCAAAAAAAGCCCTAGATGGTACTAGCCTCTAAATTTTGTCTTTTTTGTTAGTCGTGCAACAAGCACCTAATAATGTAAGAAGGTAAGAAATTTTTAGACAAAAATGGATAGAATTAACAACTTGTGCATGTTCATCCATAACATTTATTAATTTTTGTAGCTTTTATCCAAAATTTGACAAATATTGTATTTGCTTGGAGAAGGACCTAGAAATTTCATCCATTTTTTCGCATGATTTTTCTAATTTTATGGTAGCCAGTCCAAAATCAAGGTAGTATTTAGGCAAAAATTTACTAGAAATTTAAAAGCTAGCTGGTGTCCTTGTTCTAGGCTAGGGCGAATGGATCCCCTCATGGCCCCCTTGGCTTGGGTGAACGGGTCTTGGAGTTCTATTCAGTGCACATCCATGATTTTGAGCGAAGGTTGAAAAGCTCTATAATTTTTTATGTAAAGATAAAAATAATAACTTATCCCTAATTTGACATTGTTCAATTATATCCTCCACTTAGATTATAAACAAAATCACGGTCTTTGAATCCAAATATGAATTTTTCATTTTTCATTGATAAATTTATAATATTTTGTAATTTGTGAAATATAAAGAAGCAGACCCAAGCCCCACAATCTCATGAAGCAATTAGGGGGTTTCAAATATGCCATTCACCACCAATTTTGTTCACGTGAATGAAATTGGTGAATAACTGGGCCAAGTCAATATGTGTACAAGTCATGACAACCGCATGAGGTTGTGATAACATGTTCACCGGTGAATAAAAACTCATTCACCACCATTCATTCACCATTTTTTTGAGATATTTGAAACCCCCTATTAACTAAACTTCCGACCCCATTAATCTGGGATAATGAGGGGGAGTTCACCTAGGCCCTTCTCCCACGGCCAAGGTGGGTGGCCAAGGTGAATTGATCTCTTCATTGCTCCCTTGCCTGCATGGATGGGCCTCAAGGCTTCTTTTATCGCTAATAAAAATGTTTGAACAAAACTTTGTAATTTTGGGTTGCCCTTGTCTTTGTGAACATAACAACAAAAATTGTCAAGCTGTGTCATCTTGCGTAACATCAATCCTACTATCAAAAATAACACATAATAATGTTTTTTCTCAAGCAACGTTTATGCATGCTAAGTGCCTCATGCAAAGGCAATCTCACATTTGCACCACTAGTTACTCAAGCTCCACCCTCATTAACTTAAATGTGAGAATGCCCTTGCATGAGGCCCTTATCCTACATAAGTTTCACCTATAGATTGCTTCTAGGCAAATATTAGGGATTTGCTTTCTATGCCATTGATATAAATTGAGCAATTTGGTGAAGTTTGACCTCAAAGACAACTACACACTAAATATTGCATTCAGGTTTTCCCACACTAATTCTCATATCTTACACTTTTTGTGCTGTAAAAATGATTTTCATCACAAATTAATGCAACAAAACAAGTTTTAAAGGGCCTTGCAACCACTACAAAGCTGTTGCAATTTTTTTTAACAAGGTTCAAGTTGTAGGTCATGTGAAATACAAAGCATGGGCAACCATGAGTGTGGAGCAACCTAAATGCAATATTCAATGTAGCTTTCATTGGACAAAAGATAAACATGTTTAAACATTTATTGTAAGAGTTGTAGTGTTATTTAACCCTTTAAGGACCATGCAACCATATTTTGGTCGTTGGGGGTAGTTTTTGGCCTATATATCAAAATTGCTCAACAATTTGGAAATTGGTCTTGAAGAACCTTTGTAATCATAAGAATTTTGCCTCCATCTAAAAATCTAACAATGGAAGTGGATATGTGAGTTGATAAATAATGGTGTTTATATTGCATGGTCTCAAAATACGTATCCATTTTTTGTCAAAGATGGATCAAAGCAATAACACAATACATCAAATATGCAAGAAGAATGTCAATTTCAATTGCACAATCCTCACAAAATTCAAATTGCTTAACCTTTAAAGGACCATAGGGCATAGTATATACGTTGCCATATAATCAATATCTTTACTAGTAAGAAGTTTTAATTTGGGATCTCAAGTAGCTCACTAGAACCGCTTTGATCTATTCTCCAACTTCTTTGTTGATCTCAAATGTAGTAGAGGTGTGGATCAACTCCAAATACAAGAAAAATACCTTGCATTGTACTGGTTACAGCGGCACGCTCAGTCCTTTAGGGGTTAAGAAATATGCTAGTATTGTTTTCCTATATGGTAGTAGTATAATTGTAGTGTTTAAAGATCTACTTGAATGGTGTTGTCATTTCATTTTAAAAATTAGTCATCCTACTTTTAACCCGAAAGGACCAAAGAGCCCAATCTGGCCAAAGGAGGTACTTGGAGGTGTGAAAGTACACAAAAGAGGCATTTTTAGCTCAAATTTGGGTCTACCACTCAAGTCCAAATGGAGTTGCTAGTTCAAGAAAAAATTCTGATTGGCTTCTTGTTCCTTGAAGCGCCTCCTTTGTTCTAGATTCTACATGGAATATGGAAAATATTCTAATTTTTCAACAATTAGGAGAAGAGTGTCTTTGGGCAAACAAAGGGAGCAGCTTAGAGAGCAGATGGGATGGGTGCTCCCATGTCTCATATTGTACAAAGGAAAAGTTTGGTGATGTGTCACTTTTTTTTTCTTGATTTGGGCAAAGTTTTTATAGCTCTAAAGTAAGGAGCTAGTGGAATCTAGCTACTTTGAGTGACCATATCTTTTGGAGTTTTTTTTTTTTTTTTTTTTTTTTTTTCCATTTGTGGAATTTTTTTTCCATCAAGTATAGCAAGACACAATCTCATGGGAGCAACCATTAGGTAAATCTCTTTTTTGAGAAAATATTACATGAAAATCCAAAATTCATATTTTGAACTATTGCCCAAATTGGAAAACATGAGATTCCCAACGCTGGGGATTTTGCAAATTTACTTGGATTTGAAATCAAATTGGTTTAAAACATTTGATTTATAGTTGGGTATAGAATGACATGTTTGGATTATGTGATTACTTGTTCAACTTTCCAAAAACTTAGGGAATGTGTTGAACATTTCATGTTGGAGGTATGCTGAATTTTCTTAGCAAGATGCTTAGGGGTTAAGGCCAATTCTTGATTTTTTTCACCAATTGGACTTTCCATTACCGTTATCAAATTTCTTGTAAAACCGTTTAAGGGTAGCCAAGAAAGTGGGATTTTTGACCCTTTTTGTCCACTTAGTTACACTTTGTGATTGCTATTTTTATCTATTTTGTGTGAAACTAATCTTATTAGAAAGGTGGGAACCATGGGTTTCTAGAAATGGAAGGCTCTTTTCAATCAAAGGTTGCATGAAGCATTAACATCTAAAACTACACAAGCATGAAAAACTAGAGACTCTCCACATACGGCTCACTAGCTGAAATTTTGATATGTGACAACAAACAAGGTGTCCTTCACATTCATACGGTTGAATTGTTCAAATTGGGTCCATACATGATTCAACTGCACATCTAAATTTGTCATCCTTGTTTTTAGTGGGTTTTCTAAAAACAAGTGTGGTCCTTAAGGAGTTAAACATTTTTGTAAGAGTTGTATAAAACAAATGAAGTACATCCAAGTAAGCTTATAAATCTATTTTTCTCTATTCTCCAACTAATAACTAGCTTGGTCATTAAGTGCTTCATGATTGTTTGTGCAAAGACAAATTGTTAGGAGAAAAAAAACCACTTGTAAAACAAAGCTCTTAAAATTGAATTCTCCTAATGTATTTTGCAATTAGAATGTGCATATTCATCCAAATTTTGATTATAAATGCATGTTTATCTATTTGCAAAATCATCTTCATCTATGGAGAAGAGGGTTTCAATACAAAAAAAGGGGCTATTTACACTACGTTCCATATCATATCTATGCAAATCCTATGTCAACTCACGATACTAGCTTTATTTAGGGACAAATAAAAACACAAAAAATGGCTTGAATATTTTGTGCAAAAAAATTGGTAGGACTTGGGCTGAAAGTTGGGTCAAGCAAAATGGTCGACCCAAACCTCAAGCAAAAATCCCACCTGCTTAATGACAAACCTTTCAAAAAGTGTGGTTTTTGTTGACAAAATGCAATGAATCAATGCGTGGAACTTGGGAAATGCAATAGAATTGAGTCCAGTATATTTTGGTCACTGTTTTGCTGGTTTTCAAAGGAACTGACTTCTCCATGATTAGTTTCCAGCTCTTGAGTGTCTAGGGGTTTAAAAAAAGGGTTTCACACAAGATCCATGTATAATCCCAATCATAAAGCAACAAGTATCAACATGTCACAGGAAACTTGAAATTCTTTATTAGAAAAAGTGGAGGGAGAGGAAAAGGCAACAAAAGTGGAGGGAGAGGAAAAAGGCAACAAAAGGGAGGGAGAAAAGTCATTTGAAATTTAACCCTTTAAGGTTTGGTCAACCACTTTCTAGTTGATTTAGACACATTATCATTGGTAGTCAAAGTTTGACAATGAATTTGGTTATATATGAAAGGGGACAGGTGTGGGGAATTTGGAAATGAATGTAATGGGATGTACTCCATGAAGATTTGTGCTGGCATGTGGTGTAGGGGTTGAAAAAGCTACTTGCATGTAGGCTGAAAATACGCAAATCATTGGAGAAATACAACCCTAAGTGCAAAAGAGAATGACATTTATATTGACAAACACAAGTTTGGGGAACGTCAGGTTGGAGTTCATAAGGTTCTTGATGGTAAAAAATGAGAAACCTAGCCCTACAAGAACAAAAAGGATTCCTTAGCAAGAAATACAACGACAAAGGTAGCTTGTTGTATGCATGCTCACTTCACCATATACGGCCTAAGAGTTCTATTATGATTTGCAACAAAGGAACCCTCAATTGCCACCAAATTTATTGTGAAGGTCCAAGATCAAATCCCATTCCAACAATATGGTTAGATCTTCATCACAAATCACAGCTAGAGTTTAGAACATGAAAACCTCTTGCCCACCCCAATTTAACCACATACCTTAAAGGGTTAAGGGGGAATGAGAGGAAAAGGGAGGGTGAAAAAGGAAGACAAAAGAGAGAAACAAGTTGAACAAGGCAAATAGCAAAGAGAGAGAAAAAAATCGGTGAGATGGCGCAAAGCATGGACATATGTGTTAAACTCATAATACATCCTCAGCTGACCAGCAGAAGTGGTGGCCCCGGTCAAGGCCGTTGAGGGATGCCATCTCATACTCCGACAAAGCAAAACTGAAGATATCCCCATTCTCCACTATATACTCTTCATGCACGGACTTGGGAAGCACCACTGCCAATATATCCATCACGAATCAAAGTGAGCATCCATACTAATTTTAAACCAATCCAATTCCTGCAATCAAGCTCGTGAAGAATAAAAAATAATAATATATGTTTACCGACGGCATTTCATTATCAAGACATACTCGAAACAACTTTGATTGTAATTTGTGTTCTCGAAATTCAATTAAGTATGCAACGTTTAAATCAACGAAGCAATTACAACATGATTAAGTCGCTAGAACATTTGAATATGAGAGGACACCCAATTTTCAATAACTTCGTCTGTGATTTTTAACAAATAGTCAAATAAACCCTATACAAGTTATTTCAATTAGTGTGTCCCACATTAATAACGCTAGTTCACACTAATTCAAGAAATAAGTGAATTTGTAAAGCGCACTACTAAAGTAGTTCACAATTATTTTGATTAGTTCAACACATTGTAGCTTACAATAGTCTAATTCAAGTAGCCAAAATTTAGACAAAATTTTGCAAGCACATATTTCAACTAGAGTGTGTGAAGGATACCACATTACAAAGCTTACAACACCAAGTAGCTACTTGAAGGGCAACGAAAGGTTGTGGCCAAAACCCTACTCAAAGAACAAGGGTGAGAGATATAACCCTCTTCATACTAATTAGGCAAAATTCACCCAATTTAGTGTGAAAGGATCTTGCGCTATTCAAAGTCTTGCACTAATTGGCATAACTTGTGTAGTAAAGTGATTTTAAAACACATGCAAAAACCATGTACTCTCACACCCTATCTCAGCATATTTAGGTGTTTGATGAATAGCACGTTTGCACAGATAAATTCACAACAGGTTCACAAATAACCAAGAAGAAGTCTGTGGAAACAGAGATGAGATGACCTCACCGAGCTCACTCTGAATACCCCATCTGAGCAGCACTTGTGCAGGAGATCGCTTGCATTTTGACGCGATACTCAGCACTGTGGAGTCTTTGAGCAGCTGCAAAAAACCACATTGAGAACCAAACCCTAAGTTCCGAAATGGGAATATATTCGGTAATGTCTAAGGAGGTACCAATAGAAAGAAGGAACCAGATCATACAGAGTCTGCGAAGGAAGTTACTAAGATGGATTATGAGCTTTCAAAGGGGACTTCTAATTCTTACCTTGGGCAAAAAAGGCTTAGAACATCTCAGAAAATAGACTACACAAGGTAGCATTCAGAGTAAAGTGCCAACAGTCAAACTTTCAGGAGAAACGACATACAGAGCCAACACCAAGAGGTGAATATGCTTGGACTGCAACTCCATGAAGCTTGCACGCCCTGCAAAGTTGTGACTGAGTTAACCAAGGATGCACCTCCACCTGATTGACCATGGGTTTGATCTCACTGGATGATATCAGCTCCTCTAGATGCTTTTCAGTGTAGTTGCTCACTCCAATGGCTCGACATTTTCCTGTACTCAAAAAAAACTTTCACTTGAGCATAATAGTATTCAAAATGCATATATTTGGAAGAGAAAAGCCCCCGTGCCAACGAAGGAATAAATCATCACATTGCTTGAGGAAGAAGAGTTACGTTGTCCCTAAGACAACTGTAAACTAAAGTCATTTAGTGCGCTTAAAGTCTATGGATTTTGAAGTAAATAAAGCACCATAAGACATTGGAAGGCCAGAAGCTACACCACTAATAGGTGCATAGTATACCTAGTGGTCCTTCCAAGTTCTGGCATGCAAAGTGACAAAGGGTTGGATGGCAAGCTATAGTCTCATATCTTTTAATTTTAATAAGGTTGGAAATAGTTCTACTAACATTGCCAACATGGACATATGGAGAAATAGCTCAGACAAATGCTTAGCAATCATTAACAAGAAACGAGTAACAAAATTTCAACTATTAGATAAGTGATTTATATTTGTGATTTTAGATGAGTGAATTTGAGAATCCTGTTAAGTTAGAGTATATTGTCACCTTGCTTGTAAAATTGCTCCAACGCTCTCCACGTTTCGCTTCGCAGCACTGAGTTTTTGGTTGATTTTCTGAACATTGCAGCCAAGGCGGGAAAATGGATTCCGTTAAATGGTTGTGACAGGAAACAATTGAAAGCTACAACAGAAAGTATTGATCTAAATGCAACGGTGATACTGGTGGACAAGTTTACATTTCCTTTTCCGTTGTATTGAGCTGAACTTACGTGTCCAATTTGGCTGCGCCTGGCCTACAGCCATAAAGACAGTTGACAAGAGTAAGTTACATGATTTGTAATCTCAACATGTAGAAACCATCACGTAAACAGTAACTAACACCAAGGATTGCAAGTACCACACTAACCCTAAATGCCAACACCTCCCAAATCAAAACTTAACTAGGGCTCTGGCTTGCTTTGAAAAGGGCAGAAGTCGTTATCACAATATACGTAAAAATGTACAGTACTAGTGGTCTAAAAACCTGCGCAAAAAACCTGCGCTTTGCGCAGCTTAGCTAAAAACATTATGCAGCAGTGGAGGTTGCATGGGGTCAACTCTTTTGACGTGGCACATGAAATCCTTTGGCTTCACGGTAAAACATTTTTCGTATACAAACAACCCCACTTTTCTACAGATGTAGGAGAAAAACAAAGAGGACTTACCAATGGATGAGGCAGAGATCCTGAGAAGATTGCCGCATCACAAGCAATTCACACGCCACACCACAATGTTCATGAGACAGCCAAGAACAGTTTTGTTTTTAGCTCTTGGCAAAGAGAGACTTGCATAAAAAGCTAAGGCCTAATAGAGATACTGGACCTCAAATAGGTCTTCTCCCTCATGATACTAGGGGTAGTAGTTAAGTCTTAACCCTACATTTCACCTAGTGTTTCACCCTGACACCCTCGAATGAGTGAAATTGATAGTTTTATGAAGTACATCTATCCTACTATACTACTTGCACACTTGAAAGATCAGACTTTCAGTATTTTGAAGGTACACAAGAACAGAATTATTGATTTAAAAATAAAAATCAAGTCATTTGACATTTGTTTTGTGTTTACACCTCTCCATCCTAAAACTGAGAATATTGTAGCAGATTGTACCTCCACAAACTCAAATTTTTCATCAAATACTAATATTGGAGTTACACAACAAGAATACACAAAGTTTGGAAGACGAAAGTGAGGTGAAGCTCAAAACTGTAACAAAAAAGTGTTGCAGTGTATCATGCTTATGGGAGCATCTTTACCAAGTGAGATAAACCGAGTCGGTGAAGAATGTCGTTCACAGCCTGCGTCGCTTTCTCGAACCTTGCAATAGTTCTCTCACACCGAACCATTCATTACTGAGCTCTTCACCGAATCATCAGGATCGGCAAATACATGCAGCGACGAAGCTATGCCTGTCCATGAGCATTGCTTAAATCCTAAACAAAAAAACGGAAAGATTTCCAAAGGAACTCACCCTTGCTCAAAAGGAGAAACCTTACTGGTGATAAACAATCTCTCCCGCTCGATTCCAGAGGCTCGCACAGCTTGTCCAATCTCGACCTCGTTTTTATAGATAGATGCAGTGTCTGTCCATTTCGAAGAATTACATACGGATTCATAACAAAAACCTCAAATATCATACTACTAAAATCACAATATCCTCTTTGATATCACATATTGACCTCTGTAATATCACATATTCAATCTTGTGATAGGGAATTGCCAATGTGACACCCTAAATTCCTACCGGGACACCCCTATGAGCATGAAATTTGATAATTTAGTGCTATTTTTTATTTATTTTCAAATGATCCATCATTCATTCAATCACGGCATTACCACCTCCTTCAAAGAAAACAAGACAAGTACAATTTTTGTTGTAATATTATTGCACCAATACTATTTGTTGATGTATTTTTACTTTAAGTAACTCAAAAGTCCTATATTTTTTAGTTTCAAATTTAAGCACACCTATTATTTTTTTAGTATAGCCTTAGAATGATAAAGGTGAAACAAATCTTTTGATCCCAATAAAATAATCAGCATTCAAAATCACATTCCATGCTCACAGGGGGTGTCTTGTTAGCAATTTTGGGTGTCACGTTAGCAATTCCCCTGTGTGATATTATCACATAGATACAATTTGAAAAACTTAATGAAAGTCTTACTTTGCATTCTATCTAAAATATGAAATTCCTACTAAAATTCGCTAGTCTCTCCCAAAAGCATACTCCTAAGCTTACATATGTTAAAAACCTTAGAATGACGCAAACGATATTCTGTGCGTTAACGATATAGCAGCAAGCTTACCGATATGCGTGTAACCGCATTGGAGCGCACACAGCACGGCCTTCCGCACATCCTCGTCTCTGGCCCTGAACGTGCCTAATCCAAGGCGAGGCATCAGCACTCCATTGGCAAGAGATATATGTGTGAAATGTATAGCGGATATAAGAGCCCCTGCCATCGCTTACAAATTCCAACCTGCACAGAACCGGAAACAGCTAGCGAGCTCAAAAAAATCAGTAATTACAAGCCGAGGGAGAACCTCTTCAGCTTGCACACGTTTTCCACAATCAAATATACCATGACTTCTGGCAGGATTAGTGCTAATCCTCACTCTACAGCATTCAATTAATCCAGCACACGCAATCACAACATCCAGAAATTTACAAACCACAATCAAATAGACCATGGTTTCTACCAGAATTAGTGCTAATCCTCACTCTATTGCATTCAATTAATCCAGCACACGCAATCAAATACATGTACATCTAAAATGTACAGACCACAATCAAATAGACCATGGCTTCTGCCAGAATTAGTGCTGACCTTAATCCTCACTCTGCCGCGTTCAGTTGATCCAGCACATGCAATCAAATACACGTCCATCCAAAAATTTACAGACCACAATCAAATAGACCATGACTTCTGCCAAAATTAGTGCTAATCCTCACTCTATGGCATTCAATTAATCCAGCACACGCAATCAAATGCACGTACATCTAAAAATTTACAAATCACAATCAAATAGACCATGGCTTCTACCAGAATTAGTGCTAATCCTCACTCTACTGCATTCAATTAATCCAGCACACACAATCAAATACACGCACAGCTAAAAATTTACAAATCACAATCAAATAGACCATGGCTTCTACCAGAATTAGTCTACTGCATTCAATTAATCCAGCACACACAATCAAATACACGCACAGCTAAAAATTTACAAATCACAATCAAATAGACCATGGCTTCTACCAGAATTAGTCTACTGCATTCAATTAATCCAGCACACGCAATCAAATGCACGTACATCCAAAAATCTACAGACCAGAATCAAATAGACCATGGCTTCTACCAGAATTAGTGCTAATCCTCACTCTACTACATTCAGTTAATCCAGGCACAAGCAATCAAATGCACGTATATCTAAAATATTACAGAGTATCACAGTAAGCTACTCAAGCGTGGAAAGGCAACGGAGAAACAAAACCTTCATACGACCGTGCGAGGAGCACGCAAAAGCGAGAAGCGCAATCCGTGGCTGTGCATTTCGTAGAAATTAAACTCGCAACAAAATCGATCGCCACCAGTTCTACAAACACGAAGGATCAATTCGAAGTAGTGGTGAGTTGGTGAAGATGGTCGACGGTCATAGGTACACCCGACTCTGTTGGTCGTTCTCATTACGGTCGTAGGTCTTGGAATGGATGAATGTCCAATAATATGGATGAAATTTTACCAGATGAATGAACTATGATATGGATGAAAACTGAACACGTGATTCTACAAACACGAACGATCAATTCGAAGTAGTGGTAACGATGGTCGACGGCCATAGGTACATCCAACTCTGTTGGTCGTTCTCGTCACGGTTGTAGGTCTTGGAACAAATGAATGGAGAATGATATGGATGAAACTGAACAGATGATTTTACAAACACGAACGATCAATTCGAAGTAGTGGTGACGACGGTCGACGGTCATAGGTACACGCGACTCTGCTGGTCGTTCTCGTCACGTTCGTAGGTCTCGGAACAGATGAATGAACAATGACATGGATGAAAATTGAACAGATAGATGGATGGAAAGGATAATGGATTCTGGCCTGGTGACCCGGTACTATGCCGGGTGTTCTCGTCGTCGTCGTCTTGGAAAGGGAGAGAAATGAATTTACTACGCAGATTGACGGAGCTTGCTGGCGATCCAGGATCGCAGCCATGAGCACGGCAGCGATTGCAGCCCGGAGAATGCTGCAGCAGCAGCGAGCACGTGTTCTTTACCGCAAAACACTTCGCAACGTGCTCAGCTGGGCCGTGCATCGCGACATTTTCTACGTGGAGGTGCAGATTCTCACTCTTTTTATTTCATTTTCTTCTCTCTCTCGCGCTCTCCTGTTTAAAAGATTTGTCACATTTCAATAAGCAGTTTGTGTGTGGTAGTTAACAGAGAATTTATTCCCCTTGCAGAATTTAACCAGGTTTTGAATTCTTCTGCGTTTTGTAGATTCTGGTTTAACCTAATTTTGATTCCCTGAGCTAACTATGTTTTTGTGGTTGGTCCTGATGAGATGCAGATTCTCACTCTTTTCATTTGATTTCCTCTCTCTCTCTTTCCTGTTTAAAGGTTTGTCACATTTTAATAAGTAGTTTTGTGGGGTAGTTAACAAAGAATTCATTCTTCGTGTAGATTTCAACCAGGTTTTGAATTCTTTTTATAGATTTTGGTTTAACCTAATTCTTGATTTCCTGAGCTAACTACTCCCCTCTGTACCTCTAAAGACGTCCAAAAAGATCTTTCTTGCGAAGGATTAATTGTGTTTTTAGTCTTTGTGCTAGTGACACATGCATTCTAGAATCAGTATACCATCTACCAAATGTATGCAAAAATCTCCAGATTTGATGACTCTGTTTGGGCAACCCAAATTCCACGCAAAAAGTACCGTATTTGTGCATAGTTTGTGAATGTTGCCAACTTCTCATTATTTTAGTCTTTGTGCTAGTGATATATGCATTCTAGAATCAATACACGATCTACCAAATGTATGCAGAAATCTCCAGCTTTGATATTGTTCTTGGGGCACCCAAATTCCATGCAAAAAGTATCATATTTGTGCATGTTGCTAGCTCCTCGTTATTGATGATTTAAAAATTAGTAGCAACAATGGTACCTCATATGAGCAAGGCCAACCTTGCTAGGAGAGGAATGCTCTCTAATCTCTTAACTTGCCCCCATGAGATCATTGAACATGGCAAACGCTTTCTCAGCGTTTGAAATCAGCAAAAGGGAGCTATTTAGTGGTACAAGAAATGTGTCTGATTTGGAGCTTTTTAGTGGTACAAGAAATGTGTCTGATTTGAGCTTTTTAGAGGGACAGAGGGAGTATGTTATTGTTGTTGGTCCTGACGTTATGTTCATGCTATTCGTTTCACAGGCAGAGAAGGTACGAGAGAAGTTTGAGATTAACAAATATGTGGTACGTGTTGTTAACGACGTAAGGGAGTAACATTGAATGGATTGGAGCAGGTTGTAGAATTACTGCAGAACTAAATGGACTAGAATTTAGGGTTTTTGAAGCTCGTGGGAATATTGACAAAACTGCTGCCGTCTGTTTGGCAGGCGAATTTGGAAACTATCGACCGGTTGCTCTACGAGGGCGAAACTAGGGTTGAAAAGTTTCAGCACCCTGACCCTTACATAGGTAAATGCTGTTTGTCCAAATCATGTGTTTTATGCTTCCATGTTTCCATACTCTAATTGAAGGTGTATTTAAACTCTTTTAAAATGGAAATGCTGGCTTTGTTTTATTGAAAAAGTAGTGGTGTGAATTTAATGAATACTGCAGTGCAGTGAATAAGTGTTTGCAAGCCTTTTTTGAAGGTTCATCACGAAATTGAGTAGTGTTGAATTTAAGGATAAATGTACTGTTTTTGTAATACTCCCTAAAGTTGACAGTTCTACTGAATCCTAATGTTAATCCAGGAACTTGATTTGGAAATGCAAGGATCAGTTTGAAATTTGTTCTACCACAAGGGCTAGTTTGTTCTATGGACTATCCAGGGGAAGAAACGAGCATAATATACGATTCTTTCTTAAGTCCAATGCTTTGAAGACCTCTGATTCTAGTTTCATGGTGCTCCTTGAAGACTCTCATAAGTCATAAGTCCTATGGAGTGAGCTGTGTTTATGATATATCCGGAACGGCCACTAGGTCATGCAGAATGTCCTACTTGGAGTCTAATATAAAAACTGCGAAAATGGTGATCCCATAGGGCTTGATCTTATTGACTATTGGTTATATAGGGTTTTCTATACTTGAGTTAGGTCATTGTAGCCTTCGATACTCTGGGTCTATTATGCTGTTCCTGTCCTAGTCACCGTCCTCTATACTTCCTGATTTCACTCAAAACATTTATCCTGACAATGGGTGAGGTTTGGTGGCTTGATGGTGGAATGTTCCTTGTGCTCTTGCTTTGTTATTCCAGTAATCCTCATCGTTTTCATCGTTTGCTTTTGCAGTTCCTTGGGCTCCAGGAGGATCAAAATGGGCACGTAATCCACCAGTTCCACAAGAGGTATTACCATTGTTCTTTCATGTGAATTTCATAGTAACTGTAGGTCATATTATATGAGATTTTGTAACTCAGAGCATGCTTGACATTTGGGTGTATATCTTGTTTGCAGATTGGCGTTGTTCTCGACTTTGGGAGGCAAGAGAATCACTAGGCTGCATTGATATTCATAGTTGAGTGCTCACACTCTTTTGGAAACAAGAGAGAGGGTACTCTCTATGCCAAAAACTTATCCTCTACTTCTACACAAATTGAGTGCATTTCAGAACAATGGTAGCATCGCCTGGCATCTTTCTTTATTCTGCTGTGTCTTGGAAACTGTGGCTTGGAATCTGTGGCTTGGAATCTGTGGCTGTAGTTATTGGTATTACGTTACTTTATGATGATTAGCTGGACTTTGAACTATGTATAAGACATTGCTAGCTAGAAGATCAGAAAGCCACACCCACTGTGTCTAGTGATCTTTACATATTCTAGTATGTAGAGTGACATTTAAGTAATTTATAATGTAGCTTGATGGGTGAAATAGATATAGTTGAGTATTCTAGTACTTAGTACCTCACTTCTATGATTGGTTGGCTCTTTACACAAAAATGTCTTTTATTTTCAAAATACTTTATTAATTGGTTGCGATGATGGAACTTGACAAATAAATACTTATTTTAAATTGATATATGATGTTCTATTGCAAAATATGTTCTTTTATTGAAAAATGGAGGCTTGACCAAAGGTGATAACTTTGGCATTTATATGCTGTGGAAGTTTGGCACACTTATGTTGTGAAACGTCTATGTCTCTTGGTTGTGAAATGGAGAAAGAAACCAGACTTGATAAGTTGTATTTGGGGTGGTGTTGAACCTCAATGGTTTGTTATTGAATTAGGCACAATATGATTCTTCTTTGTTAAGTCTTAAAATATTTATAAAGTTTTTGAATGCAATGTCAAAATTGGTTTCTTTTTTCAAGACTTTAATGATCCTAATTTTGTTAATTTAAAACCAAGATCTTTCTTTCTAAGTAGCCACTCTTTTTTTGCCAAATTGTGTGATTACTTTGTTAGGTACAACATAATTTTTGGTGATTTACAAGAAGTCAATGTTGAAAATTGCTCAAAAATTGCATTTTCTTCCTTAAATTTCATATAGCTTGTAGTTTGATCCTAAAATTTGTTGAGATTTAAGCTTAGTTATGTCTAGCTCAATAATAAATTGCTAGTTCTATTCACAAGTTTTAAATGACTAATGACTAGCTCAAGTTTTTGCTTTGAAAAATGTTTGAGCATACTCTATTTGTTTTTTGTCTTTCCAATTTTAGTACTAACACTATTGTCCATTGTCATGCAAAAATATATATATATATTTTTTAAAATGTGCACATTTAACTTGATTATGGTGAATTTGAATTTTCAATTAATAGTTTTTAAACAATTAGGAAGGATGCCTTTGTCAAAAAATCCATATCCCATTCCTTAAACCTATGCAAGAATATTTGAACAAATAATGGTGTACTATCAATTTTGCATGAAGTGGGATACTATGTTGAGACACTTTTAAAGGCAATATTCATTACTTGCTTTAGAATCTAATTAGAAAACCAAAATGCAAACTCTTTAACCATCATTACAAAAAGTTCAAATTTGCTATTTCTTTTGTTAATAGTTTTATAGTCTATCCAATTAGTCAATAAGTGTGTACTAAAGGGTTTGTACAGTTTATTAAAAATTCATTAACATCATTATTTTATTTTCATCACTCTGATATACATTGTGTTCCTATGATTATAATTTTTTATATTACAAAAACAAACTTTGTTTCAATGGATGTTTTCAAGTACGGGGTTGACATGTCTACCACACCCTTTGAGCTATTCTACCACACCCTTGGGGTAAATTTTGGATTTCTACCATCAAAAAGCTGAATTTGAGAATTTGGAATTGAGATTTGGACTTAGAGACCTTGATTTTGTCTCAAACCATAAAAATAAAGGTTGTAATTGAACAACACCCAATGAAAAAGCTTTGCTTTGGGGAAAAGTATTACTTTTACTTTTGTTTACAAAAAGATAAGCCTTTTCATTGGGTGCTATTCAATTAGAACCTTTTCGCGATTCTAGACTATATCACAGTCTCTAAGTCCAAATTTGAATTCCAGATCCTCAAATTCAGCTTTTTGATGGTAGAAATCTAAAATTTACCCTGGGTGTGGTAGAATAGCTAAAAGGGTGTGGTAGACATATTAATTCCCTTTCAAGTATCATTACATTGAAAAATGATGCAACTATACTCAAATGTTCAACGGTACATTGGCATTGACACAAATATTTGTTTTAAAGGCAACAAAATGTACCAACAAAAGAGTCATCTATTTCAAAGTTCTTGCCAGTAAATTACCTATTGAATAGGAATATCTCGACATTTTACTATCTCGACATTTTACACTATCTAAATATTTACTATTGCTTTAGTAATTTCCATAAATAATTACTGCAATAAACAATTTTGAAGGACCTAGAAATAACAACAAAGTTGTGGAAGAACAAACTAATTGTGCTCACATCATGAATCATGTGAAACCCAAATATCTACTCAAGTGACTAAGTGATGAATCATGAGGTAACTTTTCAAGACAAGGCAACCTAATTGCAACATTCAATGTAGGGATCTAAATAATCCCTAAAGGACCAATTGTACCCATGGGGGATAAATGGATTTTGGGCATGTACTTACAGCTAATTTATTTTTTGTGACTTTTTGAAACTTTTATTGAAGGAGGAGAATTCAAAGATCTACATGGGCAACTAACTTTTTCTTCATTCTGACATTTATTGAAGAAGTTATGCATGAATTTCTACAAAAGGGGAGGACGGGCAGCCCAAAAAAAATCAAATTTGCATTTTTTAAAAATAAAAATTTGAAATTGGTTCTTTAGATTTATGCAAATTTGAGAAGTTTTAAATCATTCAATTTTGATTGATGAGATGAAAGTTGTGAGAAGTTTTAGTTTGCGGGTAGGTATGGGATTTCCAAACCTCCATTCTTTTTGCTCCTTGCTAAATTTGTTGCTTTCCTTTTTTGAGCTCATTGTGTTTTTTTTATTTGACTTTTTTTCTTTCCAAGTTGTAGTAGACTAAGATTCCTTGGTTTTCACTATTTGGATCAAACTAATTCAGATTTCTGAATTTTACATAAATTCTCCAATTTTGCCTAGTGTATATGCAAATTTCATGGCCTTACGGCATTGCAAGATTTTACAAAGTATGATCCACACCTCCAATTCATTTGAAAATTCTCCCACATTTACCTAACTTGATCTTCTACATTGAAAAAATAAACTCTCAATTTTGCGTTGAGCAATTTTTTTGATAAAGAAGCCGTCAAAGGCTTTTAAAAATTTTGGGCAATAGGGAATTTTTTTTTTTTTTTTTTTTTTCTTTCACTCCAAATGTGAATATCTCACTCCTCTACTTCTAGAATGAGCTGAAATTTTTCAAACAAGTACCTCCCATAGTCTAGGGCAAGATCATACAGTTGAATTTCCAAAAAAAAAAAATCCTACCTTTCTACTCTTTCCTCCCAAAGTGGCAATTTTCAATGATTTTCAAAGAAAAAAAGGCTTGGTCCTTTAAGGGTTAATTAATAAGGTAATCTGCTCAAAAAGCGACCCTGTCACATAATGAGTCCCATAGGTAACCCAAGAATGGATATGAGGTGGTTCTTGAATGAACCCTCTTTAGTCTTAAAATAAAATGTGTTTTTTCATTACAAGAGCCAATCACACTCCTTGATTTCACCTCATCTTTTTATAAGTTGTTAGAAGATGATTTATGGGAGACCTAGAGTCACAAATAGATGCCTAATTCATCAACAATTCAATAATGCTTCAATGTTACATTTAACACCTATGTCTGAAAATTAGTCAAAAAATCTCCAAAAAATCTTTATGTCTTGAAAAGGTCATGAAAAAGCAGATCAGCCAATGATCTCTAAGAGAAGTCAACTTTAGTAGACACTTAATACTCTTCATCGTCGTCCTCGTGAACGACGACGTTCAAAACCCTAATTTCGTACACACTCACAGCGCGACGAGCCGAACATCCGATCGAGCACTCTACTGCTACTGCATTCAGAACTTTCGCAACTTTGTCAGTGCACTGAAAACAATCAAACGACGGAGCTGGATCCAACCAGCGACACGCATGAGCATCACGTGCGCCACATTCTTCAGCTGGAATTCTTCCAACGCACACTTCCGTGCTTTGTTCTTCTTTGGAGTGATCAATTAGCAACGACGATCGGAGAGAGGACTTCGCATCTTTTCATGAGCCTCTGAGAATTGATGGAGTTGGCCACCCCTTTGCAACGAAGCACCAGCTCTATTACCTCCTCCGCCTCATCCAGCTCCGTCTGTCGCCATGGCTATTTTCTCACCTTTCGACGGGTTTCAAGGGCTAACACTCGCTGCTCTCTTTCTGGTGCCTAACTCCTCCCTCACAATTTTTCATTTTCATCTTTCCATTCCCGTTCCTGCTCGGTTTTGGACATGTTTTTTTCCACACTCGAAAACTAGGGTTTTGGTTGTTGTAGTTCAGTGTACCGACAGCTTTTGAACTAAACCAGCTCTGTTCCGTAATGTTATTAGGTTTTTCGTTGTTATGATTTGGTTATTCATGACTTGATTTTTGGTTGTTTCTGTTTTTTTGATATTTTAGCTTGGCAGTGTGCTATATGTTTGTGGTTTTGAATTAGGGTTTAGGGTTTGGGAAATGAGCAAAAAATTAGGGTTTTGGTTGTTGGTGTAATTCAGTGTCCGGACAGTTTTTGAAATACACCAGCCGGTATCCTACGTTCTGTTCCGTAACATCAATAGGTTTTTTGTTGTTATAATTTGGTTATTCATGACTTGATTTTTGTTTTCTGTTTCTATTTTTTTGATTTTTTAGCTTGGCAGTGTGCTATATGTTTTTGGTTTTGATATTAGGGTTTAGGGTTTAGGGTTTGGGAGATGAGCTGGCTTATCTGTCACTAGCTGCTGGATTTTGTTTTTTTTAATATATACTGGTGTGAATTTTTCATTCCTGTTCCTGCGCGGTTTCGACACTTTTTTTTCGGCTCGCGAAAATTAGGGTTTTGGTTGTTGGTGTAGTTCAGTGTACCGACAGTTTTTGAACTAAACCAGCTCTGTTCCGTAATATTAATAGGTTTTTCGTTGTTATAATTTGGTTGTTCATGACTTGATTTTTGTGTTTTGTTTCTATTTTTTTGATAGTTTAGCTTGGCAGTGTGCTGTATGTTTTTGGTTTTGAGTTAGGGTTTAGGGTTGGGAGATGAGCTGGCTTTTCTGTCACTAAGGTAGAAATACCATAAACCGTTAAAATAAAGCCACTTAGCCTGTAAGATATGTGGAATTTTTCTGAGACATTGAGCTCAATCTGTGCAAAAACAAGGATAAGGAAGAAAGCAAAAGAAAAAAATCCTCTAGAATGAATATTTTTATGCAATATAAACGTGGATTCTTCATTTGGACCTATTCTTGTTTCATAGGTTCACGTAAAACGGCTACCTACAGAACCTTGTTCAGAAACAAGTGTGAAACAATCAAATGCAAGAAAATAGTATCTTTTCAGAATCTTTTTCAGAGCCAGCTATTGTTTTTTCAGAACAGTGTACTCTGCCATTATTGGGGAGTAACGATTTATGGAATTCCTACCTTAGCTCCCGGTTTTTGTTTTTTTTATATATACTGGTATGGATGTTTTTTGCTCAAAGTTTTGCATGGATTTGCAGGTCGTAGCAGTGGTGATCTGGCTGTTGAGCTATGTTGTGGATTGGTTGCACGAGCTGGAGCTCGGCACCAGGTACTGGTGTCCTCTCTTCGGCCTCTAATTGTGTGTTTGCTCTGGTTTTTGCTTTTGCTGTAAGGCTAGGAATCAATGGCTGTGGGAAGCAAACACTTCGTCGATCCTTCATCGATTGTCCACCTCGAGGGGGATTCGTGTTAGAGTCCATTGGGAGTGCATGGAAATTCTCCTACAATGTTAGCAAGAAGTATGAATTTTACAGCCTTACTGATCAGCGTTATTGTTGGTGTAAAAGCTCCGGAATTCATCCTCTGTGTCGGTAAAGTTCGTATGCTGTGGAATGGCTGGTTTAATGACACCTATACCCTTGCATTGTTTGCTTTCAGTAACACGGGAGCGGTTTCTTATATGGAAGATCCATCATCGTTTGAACGGGTGAGTTGGACATGTAAATCCGAGAATCAACTCTTTGATGAGACCTTTGGCAAGTAAGGCAGTGTGGTCTAATTTCGACCCTCTCATGTAAAGCATCCCATATATATAGGTAGCTTAGGAATGGATATGAAGTGGCCCTTGACTGGATCTCTTTAAGTCATAGAAGAAAAGTGTATTTTATTGCTAGAGCCAATCATACTCCTCAGTTTCACCTCATCTCTTTACACGTTGTAGGGGAACCGTTTATGGGAGATCTAGAGTCAGAAATGGGTGCCTGTTGCAGAAATTTTGAAAATTCACTAACAATTCAATAATGTTTCAAAAAATATTAAAACTTGTGTTACATTTGGCATCCATTTCTCTTTGTATTAGACAAACATCTTCCTGTCTCGGAAAGGCCATGAAAAGGGCAGACCAGCCCTCAAAGTGACGGTTTTAGAGCATTCTACCTTACTCTACCTCTCAAGTAGACTATCGGTACTATTAACCCCTAAGTGCCTGAACTATGTATAGAAAGTCCACTTAGAAGCCAACTGTCGATAGGCCTTTGCAGTAATCGTTAAGACATACTTCTATCGTTAGTAATGGTAGAGTATGATTTCTTCATCCTATGGGGACATTTTGTTATCTTTTTTGAAGCCTTATGGATGATCTATTTGAACTCCTATAGTAATGAAAGCAAGAATTTATGGATCTTTGGGCACTCGGGGTTAATTGTTTGTAACTTAGTTCCTGATCTAATGTGTCGAACGGTTTCCTAACAACTCGGGGGTGATCCTTCTCTGTAGGTGCACTTCCCATCGTTGTTCGACCCAGCAAGCAAGTATCTGTCGTTGATTATGCCCGCTTTTAATGAGCAGGACAGAATCCGTAGCACCCTTGACGAAACTATCAGGTAAAGAAAACGCTTTAGGTATACCCTAGAGCAGGGATACTAATTAGAGAATCTATTGCAAGAATCTCTTATTAGTGTTGGGCTTGAACTGCAGCCAGTGTCATTGCATCTCATGTTATCCCAGGGTCCCAAGAAAGCAGTAGAGAATATATTTCGGTAGCTAAGTTAGTAGTTGATAATAGTAATTTTAATAACGCCTTTTTTTCTTGAACATTCAAGAACGTAAGGCAAAACTTCTTTTTTCTAGATCTTGGTATTCAGATTTGATATTTGTATTGAAGTTATTGGACTACTCTGCTTTTAGTTTGTTTTCTCCCGCCGAATGTCTGTTGCTCTCCTCTTTTTTTGAGTATCGCTTACTGATCTACTGATAGGGTCTTCAGTTAGAGTTGCAAGCCAGTGTTATATCCTCAGTTTAAATTTTATTCTCTTGGGATGCAGTTACCTTCAGGATCGTGGAAAGAAAGACAAGTCTTTCACATATGAGGTGAGATGAGCTTCTTTTGCTGCATCTTACTAGTGAACAGGAACGTCGTGGAAATCGTGGCTTCGTTTTTTACTGCACTATTGAGGCAATTCATATATTTGAAGGGTAGTGGGGCGTTGTAGGAGATTGTCAGGGTAAAGGTGGTCATGCTTGACAGGGGAAGCGGTATTTTGGGGGATGGTCGTAGATTATCATAGTGGACGACGGAAGCAAGGACAACACAACAAAGATTGGATTTGAGTACGTAAACAAGTATGGGCTGGATGTGATCCGCATTTTGAAACAGGGTGTAAATCATGGGAAGGGAGCTGCCGTCAGAAAGGTAGTGTTCTGTGCGAGCTTGTTCCTGCTCCTTTAAATAGAATGTTTAATGCTGTGCGGTGAACTTTTCTCGTAAGGAGTAGGGTGGGTGGTATTTTTTGAGCTTACGGATTGATTGCAAGAGGTTGCTCAAAACACCTTAATGAATTACGTAGATAATACTTTTCTCGTCGGTTATGCCATCGCTCATAAATGCAGCCTTCATGTACTTTCAAGAGCGTACGGGGGAGATAGAAACTAAGGTTTGTATTCCAAAATTAAAGAAAACACAGCTTTCTGACAATCCCGGAATATTTACTGAGTTGTTGATGTTGAAAACCTTATACCACCTATTTCCGTCATGTAGAAGCAGTGTAAGCTTTGTACATCAGTATGATTTGATAGAAAATGGGAACATAAATTTAACAGTTTTAGCATCCTCTACCCTGCAATAGATTAAATTTTCAGCACTATCAGTCAATTGAGTACTTGTTGTTGATATTCTACAAAATACAAGATGAGGTTTTAGTAGTCCTCGTTCAATTTTGTTGATTCTGATTTGGATGCATATTGTTATCCCATTCGTTTGCAAGTTGGTTTTGAAATTAGAAGAAGGAGAAAGATGACAGCTTTTACTAATTGAACTTTATTTCTATAATTTGTGAAATTTAGGGAATGCTGTGCTCGAGAGGGCAATTGCTTCTCTTTTTGGACGCTGATGGGGCTAGCAGGATAACTGATCTTGAGAAGCTCGAAGCTCAAGTGAGTTTCCACTGTGTATTTGTTTATTGCTTATATTGTTGCGTGTGGATAGTTAAGAATCATTCTTTTATCTGCTTGTAGCAGATAGCGAATTTTAAAGTTCAAAGTCTTATTTAACTAGGTTTGTGTTCATGGTTTACCTCTTTGTTAAAGTATATTTTGCGTATAACTAATCATCGGCTTTGATCCATCGTAGAGCCAGCTAGATTTTTGAAATATTTGTGAGGGTTTTGTGTTATCCTAGAAACAACAGTGTGTCGTTCAACCTTTTTCCCTTTTTTAATGCATGCCAGTTTATTTCTAGATCGTCTTTAAAGTTTTTGTCCACTTGTGTTCTTTTGGGATGACAACAGCTCATATTTGCATGCAATTTATTAACGCTGAGTTTGACTCTTCCCCAAATGAATTCTCTTTTGCAACTCTTTATTAAAATTTAGGGTCAGCAGAATTTAAGTGCTTCGTCTTTTGTTGAAAATTGTTAAATTTTTGACCCCCTCTTGTTTTTTACGGGTTTTTGTTTTTTCCTCCAGAGGATAACCTCAATTCTATTGGTTGTATAGATTAAGTACAGGTAAGAAGAGATGTGACGTGCCAATACTTATAAGATAACTCTCTTGTTGTAAACACTTTTTGTAAGATCATTTTTTTTTATGAAATTGTTGAGCAGATTCTGCAAAGTGTGCAACGACGTCAACAAGCTTCGTCAAAGCAGAATCCAAATTTCAAGGTTGATGTTGAGAGTGTTCCTGCAGTTGCCTTTGGTTCCCGTGCCCACCTGGAAAAGCATGCCTTGGCCACAGTAAGTTGATTATCTCCATCTTCCATAGGGAGTTGCATTGCATACAGCAGTTGGGTCCCTTTTGCATGAACCGGCATTCGGTTTCCTGGATCATGACTCTGGCGCCGGTTGTCTCTGAAATGGATTTTTTCCCCTGCCTTGTGATTTGGCCACTACTAGAGAAGTCACAAACCAACCCAGACTCTTAAGGAAGTAAAATGTGTGTTCCGTGTGTTATGATGTGCAGCGCAAGTGGTATCGAAATTTTCTGATGAAGGTTTTTCATCTCTGTGTGCTTCTCGTTGCTGGTCCCGGAGTCAGAGATACTCAGGTTTGAACTTTTCAGGACATTATGTTCTACTCGTAGCTTGAATTTGTTAATCTTCATGTAGGAAGTTTCAAGAATGTTAGCGGAATGTACCAATAGAAAGAGGAAACGGTGATCAATATCTTTGAAACAGTAATAATATGCTTTGCAAGTTACTTCTTTGGCTATGAGCTTCTAAGTTGGACTCTTGAATTTCCTTAGTCTAAATATTAGGGTGAAATGATTACATCTATATTATTTCATTTACAGCTCACAAATTCCTGTGTGTTTAAAATCCTATCATCCAGAGGTTTGCTATGCTTGTCCTTCAATAAGCTTCATTCAGATTTCATGCAGAAATATTATTTGAGGCTCGATTATTATATGGCAACTGGGAATTTTCTAGTGTTATCATATATTGATCGTTTGAATGGAACGGTGGTGTGGCAGTGTGGATTTAAGATGTTCACTCGATCAGCAGCTCGGCAGCTATTCTCCAATCTTCGTCTGAAAAGGTATTTATCACTATCTTCAAGTTTTTGTAGAATCAGTCATTTATTATTTCTTCCCCTAATGGGAGAGACTAATGAGTGGTTTTCACCAAACCCTGAGCACTTGAATACACTGATACCCCACTTTTGTGGGATGTGACCATTGGAAGTAATGGTGTTCTGTATGAGCTTGGTGTAAACCGAAGAGAGACTACATTGAGGGGTTTCATGTATTCATTTTTAGATTCGACAATGTGGTTCCCAATGTCAATTAAACAGACAAATCTATGGTTATAAAGATTTAAAGAAAAATGCTCTTATAAGCTGGGAAAGTATTATCTGCTTTGGCCATGTAGGGTTTCAAATGAACTTCTCGTCCAATGAAAATGATTTTGGCTTTGGCCAAAGTGTAAACTTGACTTGGACCACGACCTATTCCTTGAAAAATAGCGATTTACGAATTTAAACGGTCCCTTGCTCTGGTCTTGGTGCAAACCATCCTAAGCAATGATTAAAAAAATGCAGAAAGTTTTAGTATTCAATGAAAACAGTTCATATATCAAAATTAGTGGTAGTATGGTGGGGCCCATTCATCTAAACAACCAATTTCTTCTATTCAATAGACTTGTGACATTTGGTTATGGGAACAGTGGAATTTAAGTTTGTCAAATAGAGTTTTTGATTTTTTCAACCAAGGAGGATTTTCATAAAGATTGTGGAGGTTGTATCAAGGAATATTTGGAATAGTCGTATTACATTTCTATTTGGATTGGAGACTTTTGTGGATTGCGATCTGTTGCTTGTTAGTATGATCATGGATATGGAAATCATAGGTGTTAACTGAGCCTCCTTGTGACAGATGGTGCTTCGACGTTGAGTTGGTCTACTTGTGCAAGAGATTGCAGATTCCCATTTCTGAAGTATCCGTCACCTGGGCTGAGATTCCGGGGTCCAAAGTGCGCTTCTACAGCTTCGTCCACATGCTTTTAGAGCTTGTCCTTGTGCGTTTGGGTTACGGCTTCCACATATGGAAAATCCACACAAGCTTTACCCAAAACTAGCGTTTACAAAAGAGCAGGACAACTTTTGACATGCCACATGGTTGATTGTAAGCTCATGACCTTGTATGTAGTACTTCTAGTCTTAATCTACATACATAGCTTCGTTGAGAATGCCGGTAGACGAACACCAGCTTACACCTATTGGCCCCAGATCTCGGTCTTTCACTAGAGTTCTGTATGCAGGAAGGGATAGATCACTACTGTTCAGAAGATACTTTGGAGAAGCTTAGTGTTTTTATTCATTGCCAACAGATGTTTTGAACAACATCCTGTGAGCGCTTGAGTGTTCTAGGTCCGTTTTTTTATGGTCACTGACCTGGACCAAGTTGTAGAGTATCTCATTCTGTGCTTTCTGCTTAAATCAATTTACAGAACCCTTTGGTTATTTCCTCCAGTCCCTTACTCTACTGCAAGTTTTGAATTCCTATTTCTGTAAAGGTGTACTGTGACGCTTTTTAACAATGTAATTTTGAACAGCATCAGCTAGATACTTCGAGTAACTCCTTACAGGAAGCCGTTTGAAAGATCCTCAACAAGCAGCCACAAGTGACAAGACATTTTGACCTCTTTTTTCTCAATGGTTCGAATCCAAACATACCAGAGAAAGAGATAGAATCACCTGAGTTTGATAAGGAAAATTAGAAGGTTAGAAATGTTTGTTTTCACCTGCAAAACTTGTGGACCAGAAGTCTGTCCTGGATATCTTGAATTATGTAGAATCTCCACTTCAGTAAAAATTCATGCTTTGAGAGTCATTCCATGGTCCGACCTCATAGGAACTGGTTATAGTGTGCACTTAGTCACCCTCGAAGAACTCGGCAGTCACGCTGAAGAGTGCATCTTCTAACAAGAGCTCAGTGGTTTCTGCTAGAGCGGCCATGTTCGAGTAATCTGGTGAGTCTGACTCTACATCCTCTTCCTCGTCCACTTCGCCCTTGATTGCTCGTATCAACGCACTCGGGCGAGGAGCTTTAGGAGCTTTAGGCTTTTTGGAGCTTTTCTGTTTACCGCCAACTGGAGCAAGTGAAGCTCTCGGTTCTTCTGGAGTACCTTCTGCTTTAAATCCGTAAGGACGTGGCGGTAGCTCTCCTTCGCCCAAGCTCATGAACAGCTTGGCGAATGCCTCGTCCTCAGTCAATGGCCTGGGATACTCCTGTTGAATCTCTTCGAAGCAGAGCTGCAGACCAGTGTCCAGAGATCGAAAGGTCTCATCGTGAGTCTCGTCGTGCAAAGACTCCTGCAGAAGCTCCAGCATGATTCCATTCACGAACTCCGTTCTGATCTCGATATCTGACCTCTCTTGAGGAGTCCATGGTAGCCGGTCTTCAGCTGACAGTAGATCTTCTGCCGTTGGATGGAAGTGCTTTATCTTGATCTCACCAATTACTGTGAGGTAGAGCAGGAAGTTGGTGGCTTGAGGAGTGGGAGCCTCGACGTCGTCCATGCGCTCGAAGAAGTGCAGGTAAGGATTTGCTGCCAGCCTTGCTAACGCAAAATCTGTCACTTTGGACCTGGATGCAATGGTGGACAGTGTTAATGCTGACTTGTGTTGGATGTCCTTGTTCCATGTGAACGAGCCTAGTTCCTTTGGCCAAGTATCCACGATTATCTCGGAGCTTGCTTCTGTTGGGGAGGAGGAGCGGTTAGTTAACGAGTTTTCGGGGTCCACCACCAACACACTGATCTCCAGGTGGATGGTTGTCTCAAAGAGCTGCGGCCGCACTCCTGCCAAGAACTCAATTTTGCACAGCAACCGCTTCCCTGGATCCAGGACTCCTCGCTCTGGCTCGATTGTGAACTGGCCATCTATCTGCTCTGCGGCTGCCACGCTCTTCTTCCACCAATATGCTATCTGCAGAGGTACACGAGGATTGGTCCTTAGAAAACCCTCTTCTCATGTTGCGTTAATGTAAAGCTAATGTCATCACGAAAATGTTGGCATATTTTTAGTGTATTGTTAATGTCTTCATGTTGAATCTAGTGTGATGTTAGTGTCCTTGGATTCTAACTTGGCTTGAAAATTGTGTTGAGTGTGATGTTAGTACAACGTTAGTGCCTTCATGTTGATTCTAGTGTGATGTTAGTGTCCTTGGAGTCTAACTTGGCTTGAAAATTATGTTGAGTCAGATCTGATGTTTGTACAAAGTTAGTGTCTTCATGTTGATTCTAGTGTGATGTTAGTGTCCTTGGATTCTAACTTGGCTTGAAAATTATGTTGAGTCGAGTGTGATGTTAGTACAACGTTAGTGTCTTTATGTTGTATGATGTTGGTGTTTTTTGACACTGTCTAGCTTAGTTTTGTACTAGCAGTTGTTAAGAATCAGTTTGATATTGATGTTAAGGTTACGCAGTATATTGATTTAATATTCTAATAGATTAACGTTTTCTACTGTTATAAGTTTTGTGAATCTATTTGGGGACCTTTAACAATGAGTAAATAGTGATGTTAACTGTGACATTGGATCCAAATGGCATGTCAAGAGAGACTTACAGGAGTTTTTGGTAATAGGTTTTGTATAGACACCAATTTCTTGGTTACAGATAGCTCTTCAACGACTCCAAAATCGATGAGGTCGCTTGACAAGACGGACGGTAAGCCGGGCCATTGGTAGGGAGTTCCCGGCAAGCGTGGAGGATTACCGTCGGTTGAGGTTGGATCGTATGACTCACAAGGATGGCGGCCTCTTCCTTCAATTTTTAACAAGCCTCCTTCTCCATATTCGACGTGGACAGGAATGTCAGCTGTGTAGGTCTTTGCTTCTAACGGTTGGAAAAGCCAATGCACCAAAACTGACTGCATTGGAGGAATGACGCCGGATGGATTGAAGCACCAAAGGACCCGAAACCCGTGGTTTTTCTTCTGCATTTGGACCAAAGGAGAGATGTCTAACTCATATTTCATGTCCATGGTGCAATTGTTGATGAGTTCAGTGGTTTGTACTGGTGGGTTAACATCTCCCACAACCACAGTTTTTAGATATTGTGTGTCAGGTTGGTATAGTAACACCTTTGGTTTTTCTGCCAGTGTTGTGCCTCTCAGATAAATGTGCACAGTTCGACCATCCGTGATTTCAAGAATGACTGGAAAATCATGCCGCCCTTCGACGTCTGCTCGGTAGGAGAATTTCACAAAGGCCGTCTCCCCTGGCTCTACCTTGCCTTTCCGGGGTTCAATCTCAAAGTATGGACGCATCAAGAGGAGATCATTTTCATGATCAGTTGCCGGTGCCTCCATGACCCAATTCTCCACGTCGATATCTGTGTCATTCCACAGTCGAAATCTCCAGCTGACCGGCAACACAGTTCCACTTTTGAATACCAACCATAAAACCGAGGATCTCGTGTTCAAATGTCGGTAGCCGAAATCCACTGGGTAATCTTCAGTACTATCCTCTATTGCAGCTCCTAAACAAAACAACTCTTGGTACACCACCCTTCCATTTGGCCTCAAGACAATCTTTCCTTCTTTTAGATTCTGGTTCAGTTTTTTGATTAAACGGCAACGGAAATACTGAGGTGCACTTAATCCATAAGCTCTTGCAGATACAATGGTGACCGTTGGATGGATGGCGTTCATGGCAAGTGTACAAAATGCCATAGATTGTACTGCTGCATCATTCTCATCATAGCGTGTTTCATGCCCGCCTTTCTCTTGTAATTCCTGAAAAGTGGTTTCTTCAAAACTTAATGCAATCGGAGGTAAGAATGTCTTACTAATAACTTTGAAATTATAAATCTGTGCTTTTGTTGGATGCAAAGTCACAGTTATGGTTTTAGTTAATCCACCAGGGAGTATGCCTCTTTTGCAATCTAGAGTCAAGTGGTACGAATCATGTCCGAGTTGAGGCCCATGCTCATATTCTAACAAAAACCGCAAATTTCCAACGCTTGGGTTGAAAAGAGTGAACGTTTGCTTGTAGGGAAACCCAGTTACAACTGTTCCATACTCCACTTTTCCAGGGGTTATGTTTATAGATTGAGAGATTCCGGCCCCATTCACAACTAAAAGAAACTCATCTATTTCGTCGCTTGTAACACCCTCAACAAGGTGCGTGTTGTCTTGTACAAATGCCTTTTCAAGAACAGCAGCATATAAGCAATGCACTTTACAGTAATAGAGCTTTTTCTTTTTTGGAAAGAATGAAAACTCAATTGACTGCCTTTCTCCTGCTCTCAATAATCCATTCTCTGGTGTAATGTAGAAGATCTTCGCATACTTCTCGGGAATTTGCCACTCAAAATTTGCGGGTATAGCACCCATGTTGATAATTGTTATGTTCAGTATAGCTTGGGTGCCAATACTTGTAGGCTTGAAACACACGGCTTGGTCCCACTTTTCCAACCTCACCTACGTTTGCATAAAAGCGGAAGAAGAAATAATTTGAATCAAGTGTTAAGAAAAGAGCTTAGAATTACATTTTTACAAGATGAACATATTCTACCATATTGAACTAAATTTGGACTACTCATGTCATATTGGACTTCCCAATGTTGAGGGACATAGATCCATAGTACAGCACCTTTGCGATGTGGCTTGTGGCTGTAAGATTGACTTGCATTGTGGTGGTTGCAGAGTCATTGAGGTGAACAACTACGCGTCCAAGACTAACTTTGGGCTCACCGGCATCAAATCTAAAACTAATAATATGGAATTCCGTCGGTGGAATCAGTCCATGGGATGGTTTCATTTTAAACTCAGCTGGTAAGTGCTCACTCATCCAATGATATCTACAAATTCCCAAACCAACTCATTAGGTTTACTTCCCAATCTGTAGCATAATAAAATTTCAACAGTTTTTTTGAATCGCAAAAAGACATTATTTTGTTAGGTAGCATAAAACTTATAGACACAATTGAATCAACAACTCTCGTCTTTTAAATATATATTGCGGAATTGGCATTGAAAGCACATATATGTTGGTTTGGAATAAGATTATTGAGATGGAAGGTGACTCAAACACCCTTAAAATAGGTTGCACTTTTTTGAATTTACACCTAAACAAGATGCATAAAGTGTAAACAATATGCAAAAGTGTGTATTTATAAACGTACAAACCTTAAAGGTGTATTGGCGTCGTGGTTATAGATCATAACGTTTTGGAACACCGAAGTTCCTTTTGCAGCAGGTGGAAAGATAACTTTGTGGGTAGAAAGTGATGCCAATGGCAAAAAAATGTGACTCCTGTCTTCAAACGTGTTTCCAGAGACATGTAAAGTGGAGGACCAGCAGGGTACCATATGGTAGGAAGTTTTAACCCATGCAAAACACGATATCAATTGGAAGTAGAACATGTCACCCTGTTTGATATACAAAATTAGATTGCATAAAGGTTTCTAAAAAATAGGTGGTAATGTTTATCTTCATATTAGCAACTAACGTTTAACAAGCACTGCTTCAAGTAGCCAATGGCACCTCAAAAAACTAGGAAGACTAAAACTATTAACTACAACGTACTTTCAATGTGCTCTCACAAGTCTCACTAAATTATATTACTCGCTTTTTGTGCGACTATATGGCATGTTTAACTAAACTTGGACTATTCATGCAAAACATAAGGAGACATCTTGATGTTCAGAAACATAGATCTCTTGATGTTTTACATAAATCTTCCAATATTTTTTTATAAAGTATCTTGATGATTTACTTATAACATATGCAATACATCATGAGATTTCCAAATGTTTTGCAAACGGATTATTGTTTTTGAACTTTGAACATTTGGACGATCCAAATTTAGCTAAACATGGCATCTGGATTGTCTAGACTTACTTATACATGGGATTTGGACTGTCCAAGTTCAGTTAAGTACAGCATTTGGACTGTATAGATTTAGTTAACGATGGCATTTTGTATTTTGAAATTGATTTTATATATTTTAACAACCTGTAGTGGCTTGAAGGTAACACTAAACGGCACCGAAGACCCTGCAGCAATTCTGGTCTTCTCTGGGCTAACTCGAAACAGAGTCCTCTGTGGATCTAAAGCAGCAACTGAAGAAGCAGAAGAATTATTATTAGTGGTCTTGGGAGGGAGCTTGCTGGCGACATAGCGAGCTCGATGCAAGGCAACATGCGGGTGCTCGTACTCCCAGGGGGCCATCCACATCACCACCACCGGATCTGCCAGATTGTTCTTCACGTACACAATCCTCTCCGGAGTCTCCACGTTGGGCTTGCTCAGCCCAAAGTCGAAGTATGCCGTGTCAATGGTAATGGGATCCCAATCCACCATTCTGCCTACGAAGAATTCTTCCCAGCATTCAAAGGCTGATACTCTGCCTGTTGCCTCCATCTTGTGGTACATCACCAAGCTATCGTCGTTCTCAGGTGCCTAAACAATTTTACATGAATAAAATTTTGTTGGGTTAAATTAGAAATTACACAAGTTATTTTAATTATTATTGTTCCCGCATAGCAGCGATCTTTAAACTGGCTAAATCTTGCAAGATTTCTACCAAAATTTTACACAGCTAAAAAAACATGTGAAATTTACAGTGTTATGTTTGAAAGTTTTAGCTTTTTAGCAGTGGAAAATCATGTTTGGGATCATTGCTACTAACTAACGCTAATTCAAGAAATAGGTGAAGTTTCAAGGCGTATTGATAAAGTAGTTCACAAGAGTTTAGGTTGACTCAATGTATTGAGGGTTGTGGCATTTAAATATTATTTCAAGTAATGAACATAATATTCATTCATTTGAGAAAAACTTAGTTTTGAGATTTTGAATTTTTACGTCCGCAAACGAGTATTTATTGAGTACTCTTTCAAAAACATAATGTTCAAAAGTTCCAAAATTGGGTTTTCTCCCAAATAATTGAAAATTGTGATAGTGTGACGCAAGTGGCCAAAGTTTCACGTAGATTTTGTAAGCATGTAGCTCAACAAGGGAGCGTATAAAAGGTGCTGGACAGAGACTTTGGCACCAAGTTGCTTTTTGAGGTGTGGTGAAAGGTTATGTCCGGAATCCTACTTGGAGAACAAGAACAAGGATAAGAGTGAGGAGACATGTTACAAGTATGTCAACTTTGCCCTAATTAGTATAACACGGTTTTGCATTGTTCAAAGTCTTGAACACCATATTCATTAAATTGAAGAAAAGATATATTCTGAGACTTTTGAATTTTGCTTTTGTGAGAGTATTTTGGCAATTTGAAGTGAGTTTTATGATAATTCCTTCAAGATCCTACATCATTGATGTGAGATCTTGAAGAAATCATTAAAAAATTCACCCTGAATCATCAAAATACTCTCACAAATACAAAATTCAGAAATCCCAGAATGTATCCTTTTTCCCAATTTGCACAAAGTAGAAACAACTAGGTGTAATTCGTGATTAACAAATGATGGTATTAACAACTCATTTTTTTCTTTATTTATATATATTTTTATCCTTTACCTGAATATCCCACGCATGAGGCCGAGGAAAAAGCTGAGCTTCCTGAGGTTCAGCATTAAGCAACATGTTAGCAAGTTCACCCGAACTAGCACCAACATTCCTGATACCACTACTCCGGAACTTCACATGCTGTCCACTCGGGGTTTCAAGCCAAGACCATTCAGGAGGGTCATCCTGCGTATCATCAGTAGGATCCCCATAAAAGATATCCATAGGATCAAAGTACATAGCTTCAATCACATCATCACCCTCATCTCGAAGCCCAGCCAACTCAGGCACATCTTTCTTCAACACATGCCCCATTTCTCTCTCAGCAATAATCAACTTCAGATTCTCACGATGCTCGTAAACATGGTACGGCAGAATAGTCGCAGCTCTCAAGGCGAGTTTGTAACTGGTACCGACTAAATCAACAAACAAGGGGTACTGGTCTTCGAGAATTATTAACACTCGTTTGTAGTAATTGGCTGTCTCGATGGGTTTGAAGTTGCAGTGGAGCAGGATGGATCTGTTGGGGTTCACCACTGCTCGGGTGACGTGCCACTCGAAGTACCTGTAGGAAAAAATCGGTAAGTTAGTTACCCAACAAAGAACTCGTTACCATTGGTATTTCAGAGTCTATATCAGGTAGCAGCAGCACCCATAACCGTCAAATTAAGGGTTTTGAACATGATGATTATTAATAAACATCTAGTAAATTGTGGGATCCTATTAGCAAGAGAGAGTTTGCATTTTTGAATGTATTGTTTTGGATACTCTGCAAATAAGTTGGGAATTTTAAAGAGCCGATTGCAATTACACCTAATAAATACAAACATTAAGGTTTTATGTTCACATGTACATTCTTGTAAATTACATCTATTCACTTCCACATATTTTTCAAGATTTTAGAGGTAATGATTAAAGGTACAATGATGGTTATGGGTGTTGCTACCTGGTAGCATCACACATAACCGTCAAATTAAAAGTTTTGAACATGATTATTGATAAACATCTAGCAAATTGTAGGATCCTATTAGCAAGAGAGAAAAATGATGAGTTTGCACTTTTAGATGTATTATTTGGATACTTTGAGAATAAGTTGTGAATTTTTAGAGAGCTAGCCGATTGCAATTGCACTTAATAATACCAACACTAAAGTTTCATGTTTGCACGTTGTACATCCTTGTAATTACATCTATTCACTTCCACATGCATATTTTTCAAGATTTTAGAGGTGATGATTATGGGTGTTGCTACCTTAAAACAAAGAACTCGTTACCATTGGTATTTTAGAGTATGCATATATAGGTGCGAATGAATGGAGAATGGATGTATAATGTGAAACTGATGTAAAGTCTAGACTGAGGATGAAAGTGGAAGTTAGGGTACAGAGCGTTGAGCAAGTACCTGATCTCGTCGGTGATGAACTGGAAGTGGACTGGAGCTGAGGAGTGGTTTTCGAGAGTGATGGTGCGGTGGGACAGGTTGCCGGTTTCCACACTGCCGAAGTCCAGGAAGGGGACTGTGAGCTTGATGAGAGGGCGTGCTGCTGTGCCTGAGCATGCAAATAGTGCTCGGCGTGCTTGAGATGTTACCACTTCGAACTGTTCGTATGAGAATGTGCCGGCTACTGCTGGGTGATACAGTACCTGCAACCACAAGAGACCAGTGATTCCAAATATGATTTTCACTTTTAGCTCAAGTGGCTAAAAACGTAGCTAAAAAGCTAAAATTTTCAAATTCAATGCTGAGAGGTTCACATACTTTTTAGTTGTATAATTTTGGGAATGATTAGGTGGACACTCCCCAATTGCTACGCACACACCCCATAGTCAAATTTATTAAATTTGAGATTATTATTACGTTAAAATATGAAACAAATCAACATAATACTTTAGCGTACATTTGCATCTACAAGCGTTGCAAACACACAACAAATTTGCCTCATTTGTCATATAGTTAGGAGTTAAACCAATTGCTCCCTTCATTTATTTGTTTGACTTTTGACCATGTCACAAATGAGGCATATTTGTTATATGTTTGGAGCACTTGTAAATACAGATGTATGCTAAACTATTGCTTTGATTTTTTTTCATATTTTAGTGTAATAATAATCTCAAATTTAATAAATTTGGCTATGGGGGATGTCCACATAGCAATTGGGAGGTGTCCACCTAGTTGGTCCCATAATTTTTTGATAGCAATCTTGCAAAACTTAGCCAGTTTAGAGATTGATGCAAGAGACAAGCATAGCGCAGTAGAGCTAGGGCTCCTTTACCATCATGGCAACAAGCAGCTCCCCTTGTGTTTACTTTACCATCATCCACATTCACTCTCTTTCTTTCTTACATGGCCTGCATCAATCAATGTATGTGCACACTTGGTGTTAGGAGGGGTATTAGCAATATGAATGCAATCTAAAAGTGTGTTCAAATGCATCTAATTTTTTCCTTCGTCACTACCACTCTTAACACCAAGTGTGAACATATCACGTCTCTTGGAACTTAGGGCCACTTCACACCAAGGCTATTTTTTTGGCTTTCTTGGTGCTAGATTGCATAAAAAAAAAGAGTTTGGCTAAAAAACGTCAAAAAAATGCCAAAAATTGGGATGAAATTGCCAAAAAGGCTTCAAATTATTAAAAAAACACATGAATGAAATTGCGAAATTGTGGATGAAAACCAAATTATAGACATGTAATATGTACTAATGTGTTTTTTTCTATCCAATACATGGATGAATGTTGAAATTTGGAGCATCATTATAATATTTTAAATTGCTATTTATGCACTTTTGAATAAATGAAAAAAAAAAGCCATGCTTCACATTATGTCCAAAAGTCAAGAGGCTATCAACATCCACTAGTCACATTGCAAGAAACCATGACTTTGGCCTCTCAACCCTTTGTATTGTACTAGACAAAGTCCAAAATATTGCCTACAATGCAATATTTGTTAATTTGGAAAAAAAAAATTGGGATTTTTTGGTTCTAACACCATGTTAAGTAAATTGGGAAAAAAAATGCAAATTTGGGACTTTTGGATTTTATGTTTCTTAAAGTGCATTTAGTGAATCTTCTTCAAGAAAACAAAATCCATAAGTCCCAAAATTGCATTTTTCCCCAATTTATTTAATATGGTGTTTTTCTTTTTGTTTTTTTAGAGATTTCTAGTGATTTAGAGTGAGTTTTATGATAATTTCATCAAGACCTTATATCAACTATGCTTGAAGAAAGTATCAAAAAACTCACTTAAAATCACCAAAATATTCTCACAAATGTAAAATTTATTATTCCAAAAGATTATTTTGAGAAAGATTTTTTCCCAAATTAACAAATATTGTGTTCTACCAAGCAAGCTAGCACCACTTTTTATCCAAAGCAACAACCTCTCAAAAGAAGTTTCAGTGAAGCAAAAATGGAGGCTCAAATTATGGGCAAGAGGCCATCAATTTTTTTTCATGAAATTATCAAAAAGTGACAAGACATTGGTTGTCAAATTAGAAGGTTTGGATTTTGGGCTTGGCCTTTAGAGGTTTCACACTATGCCCATTCAAGTCAAGGGGCCGTGGAATTCACAACTAAGAGTTTTGGACTTAAAGCTTGGCCTTTGTAGGTTTCACACTAAGACAGCCAAAAGTTTCAAAAAATCTATTTTATTACCTATTTTGACCCATTTCTATGAACTCTTGACAAAATTTGGCCAATCTCATGGCCTCTTGACTTGGTCAGCCATAGTGTGAAATGGCCTTACTATTATGTTATAATGCTCATTTAAGCTCCTTTTTGGCCTCTCTACTTTTGCTAATAAAGCCCTTTTTTTAGCTTTCATTGTCCTCAATGCTTTGCAAAGTACTACTTATAGACCATTCATGTACTTATGGATGTACATTCTTTGCTTATGAACACCTCAATAAACTTCCCATGTTTTGTGAATATAACATGTTTATGTAAGTTTGAATTGTTCATGTAGTTTTGGACTTTGTTTGCAAAACATAGGGAGATCTCCAATTATTGAGGAATTTGCGAGACAAAAGCCTTGAGATTTTATGCACAGATTTCCCCATGTCCTAAGATTTCTTGATGTTTTCATAGATTTCCCAATGTCTTATTTGGATTTCTTAAAGTTTTACATAGATCTTACAATGTTTAGCATGGATCTCTTTATGTTTTGCATAAATCTCCTAAAATTTGCTTATGATACATGCAAAACATTAGGAGATCATTCACGTTTTACATATGGGTTATTTATTTATGGATATTAGATTGTCCAAAATTGGCTGAATACATGTTAAACTTTTCTTGATGTTTTTTTGCATGTATCTATTTTTATATATCTTCTAATGTTTTTTTTTTCCAAGTACTTCCCAATTCTTCTCAAGTATCTTCCCAACACTCTACAAACCAAAGCTATAGTTCAGATATTACTTACGGACTTTGGGTAGTCCGTGAGTAGTTAAATTTCACATTATTGTCTTTGTCTAGAAAACTATCTCTCACAAGTGTTAAAAAAATAGTCACGGATCTGCAATGATTTTGCAAGTTTTGAACATATAGTATTTTTTTAGACATTTTTGTAAGCAATTAATTTTTAAGGTTATAAAAGAAAACACTGTTAAGTAACAAAAGGCAAGGAGTGGGGAGGAAGTAGTCTAAGATGGATGGAGACAAACCTTGAGTGGCATAAAAGCATTTGGCGGAATGGATCCTTTCATGGGGCTAATTGTGAATACACTATCATGGCCACAATACCAAGCTTCCACTCTTTGGATGGTGAAGTGAGCTATTACAGGAGAAATGTTAGTCACTCTTTGCTCCATTTCTTTGGATGTTCTATTGAGGACATCCCCAAATTCCATGACTTGGTAAAGTAACGTGAGAAAAGTGTATTTTCCAATCCCAAACAATTTCACTTGTCCAGTTGTTTTGGTTGTTGTCCCAACACACGCCTGTGAAAATTATTGTGAGTTTACCTGCAGTTAGTATCAATGGTTGGTCATACTGTAACTAAAATTTTCATCAAAAATTGAATATACATATACATACATACATATTCTTGCTTCTTTCTTATACGATCTTTGAAAAATGCTATAATATGACATAAAGTACTCCTTGACCAAGGATATTAGAAAAATGTTTTTCTTTTTAACCTCTCTTCATTAGAAGAAAACATGCAATAAATAAGTGGTTCAAGATGACCGCAAATGTCCTAACAACTATAATTGAATCATTGTGCAATTGTTTAAAACATTTGTAATTGTTCTGAACTAGACATCATTCAGTAAACTCTTTTTTGCATGAATTATTTTTGCACCCCTTGTAAGGGATTTTTTTTGATGGATACCTCTAAAATCTGAAATATCTGTACAAATGTCCTTGATTTTAAAAATTTGCACAAGTACCCTTGACACATTTTCATAATTGGAAAAATATTCTTCTCCACATCTATCAAAGGTGCATATCACCTAATTTTGGGCACTGTAATCAACCTTTAAATTTCTTGGGAGGTGACATGCCCCTTTGGATATTTGTGCAATTTCCAAAAAATCAAGGGCAATTATAAATATTGCAAGTTGTGGGGGTGTACATCAAATTTTCCTTCTTGTAATTATGAACTTTTTGTGTGTCTAAACATTTATGCCATCTTTGAGTCAGTCTATCCAAATCAAAGTTTAGAACTAAAAATCAATTTTTTTAATTGGAACTACATACAAAATGTTGGAAGATGTCTTATGTTTTGCTCTCTTGCTTATATGTATCAAGAGATTTAGGATATATGAATTTTCTAAATTCAGATAAATGTGGGCATATATGGAGACCTCTCCATGTTTTGTACGTATCTCAAATGTTTTGCATGTATATTCTAATTTTGGATATACGTCCTTTGATGTTTTTGCAATAATCTTTTGATGTGTAGCAAACCTAAAAAAAACTAGGTTGTTGCTTATGGATTTTGAATGATTTATGAGTTATAAAATTTGGAATGAAGTATCTTTTAGATGCACTAGAAGAAAAAAATATCCCAAATAACTTGTCCACAACAATGGGAAATATCCTAAATAACTATGTAATGACTATAAGATGACTCAATTACAATTGTCTAGGACATCACCTACAATTGTTGAAAATCAACCAATTATTTCTGTTTTTCTTCTAATGAAACATGAATTGCTTATTTTTAAACCTTTGGTGCCACTAAAATTCCAATGTAAAAGTTGTTGAAAGGTTTTCTTTCATAGGAAAATTCTCAATTGTCTTTTGATTGTCATTACTTTCAAACATCCTTTACTTTAAAGTATGAAATATAGAAACATGGTTAAAGAATTTCTTACAGTTCCTTTGTAAGCTGTTGCATCGTCTGGACAAAAGTGGCAAGAGATTGTAACAGTTTGTCCTGGTTTCAAATTCCCTTGAGTTGGTGTAATTGAAAAAGGTTGGGTGACCATGACCCATTTAAACCCAACAATAAAATCTTGGTCATTGTGAATTTCAAACATCTTTGTAGTAATATCTTTGACTGGACAATACTTGTAGTCAATGCTTGCTGGAAGCCCTAAGTTTACAGATGGTAACAAGCCTCTTAAATGCAAAGTGAAAGGCCCCTGAAAATAACCAAAATTAAAGAAACTTGTTAAAGTACTCTCAAAAAATTGAGACATTGCTAATATAAAAAAAGGACCTCATCTAATTGAATTAAAATAATTGTCAAGATAATTGCTTGAAACCCACACAACTCCACTAGTAATCCATACTTAGTTCGATATGTCATTTTGGACCTTTTCTTTTTTTTGTTTCTAAACATCAAGGAGATTTTTCAATGTTTTGAATTTGTCACCTGATGTTTCATAAATCAAATGCCCTTCAGTTTGGTTCGAGTTATTATATTTAAACTTTAAATAGTCCATAATCAGTTAAACATAACATCTAAGTTATACTTGAAAGATTATTCTGTACATGTACTATTATGAATGACTCAAAAATTTGTCAAGGATGAGATTTCCTATGTTTTTGTTCTATTGAACTTAATAAAATCCAAATTAACATTTATTAATTTCGATATCGTGAAAAAACTCTTCTAGAATAATTTTTATCTTCAACACTTGTAATGTTTAATTAGAAATTATATGAAAAATTGTTTGAGTATCACGTAAACTCCAACTCAACACCCTCAATCAGTACCTAACACCAAAATATTCAATATGTAGTGCATGACGCTTATAATTATAACCAACAACTCCCCAATTTGAGTGGACTTTGTCCAAAAAAAAGCTATCAAGAATGGAGACCCACCTAATTTTGTTCTTCTTATTGATGAAATTGCTTTAGTGAAACTATTTTTAAGCTAATAAATATATGTGTTGTGCTTTAATATTTCTTATTACTGCAATTTAGTTGGTTATAAGTGTCAAGGCCTGTATGGCACTAAAATGTTAATGTAAATTTTTACTATTTTTTAAGAGAAAAGCTTACCCGAGCTGTTCGGAAAGGAATCGTATCATGATATTCTTCAACACTTTTGGGGAAGAAGTATATGATAATTGCAGCAGTCATGTTTGGGTTTAATCTTGCATGAGGTTCTTGGAAATTAGTCTTGAAATAAGGTGAGACAGGTTCTTCCCATCGCAATGTCTGCATTTCCATATCCATAGAAAATTAGGGTTGTAACCATGAAAAAGAAAAACTACCAAAAGACCACAAAGTAAAGAACAAAAACTAAAATCATTAAAAAACAACCCCCCAGAAGGCTAAGTGAATTAACTGTGTTAGAGATCAACAAATTTCTCAATGGTAGTGCAAGGATTACCATATAAAATATCATGTTTTGAGTTTTTTATTAAGTGGAAAGCCCTTAACAAGGTGCATTCTTCTACACGTTGTAATTGATAATTCTAAGAGCTTGAATACAATTAGATAGAGACCCAATTGCCTATCCAACTACCTAATTGTATCGTTTAAAATTTGAGAATTCCTTGAAATAAATTATGTTTCATTCCCATACCATCTTGCACATCTTAGGAGAATTCTGATTATGCTACACAAACAAGTCGTTTTTTTACTTTGGGGAGATAAATAAATCCATATGATATATGCTAATACCGAAAATACCAAGTGCACATATTGTGAATTTCTTTTGTTTATCAATCCTAGTTACTAACCTAAGGTTGCCATATTATTAATACTAATATGTCTTGCTTGCGCTTTATGCAATTTTATTATTATAATTTATAGATATGCATACCTGTACTTTGTTAAGTATATTTTTTATAAGAAAGGTCTTTTGGTGTTCACGTCCAGGTTTCCATCTATGCCATTCAATTTCACTGGGACAATCCATTTTGAGGCGAATTTTTCGAAGGTCTCGGTCATTTTTGAGGCTTTGCACTCCTTGTTGTGGAACACTAAACATTTTCATCCTTTTTAAACTATTTTCTTAAAACATTTGCAAAAGTGAAAGTGGTCTCCCTAATTTCACCCTCCTTACAATACTTGCATGTACCAAATAAACATATCACAAAAATCGTCTGACGTTTCGAAAATATTTCAAATAAGAGATATAACAAGATCCAGGTTTCTCTAAATTAGGCTATTAAATTAGTGCATTGGTTGATTTTCAGTGTAACAAATAGCTATTGTTTTGAAACTGTTTTAATTTCTAAAGAGCAACTTCGAAACATTGGTGTTTACAACAAAATTATTGTCTCCAAGTCTTTTCAATGGTCATTTTACTTGTGCACTTTCAATCGTTGTATCATCAAAGTTTCACTTTTTTTAAGAATAATTTCTTTTATCACATCATTTTGTATTTTGCACTTAGAATGTGCATTGTGCAATTTTTGCTATAAATGTTTTGCCCAAATAGATGTGATTTTTGAACTATGTTTGGAAATTTGACTTATATCTAATATCATGTTTGCTTCTGTGATCCACACAAAAGAGTGTTGAGAGCAAGTTTGTATTTTCAACGCATACAACGACCAAGGGTTTGAGACTTAGCCCAAGCCCTAAATAATCAAATTTGGTGTTTATTTTCGTTTATGAGAACTCAAAAATGAAAAGTAGAATTTTAACATTTTAGCAAAATAAAACGAGCTATTTGGAAGTTGAAGATTGTATTGCACATGAATTGATTCCTATACATTTGCAACCTCTACCATTAATGGTAACCCTTATTCCGTGGAATTCAAAGATTCAAATTAGAGATGTGGATAGAAAGATCCATTCTTCACTCAATCCCTTCCCATGTCATCAATTTTTCACCAAATTTAAAACCAATTACGTATTTTAAAAGCTTCTAAAGGGGAAAATATGTATTAATATTTGAAGAGTCAACTGTTCCAACTCCATATCTTTAGCTCGTGTCAAGTGCTATTTTGCTTTATCAAATATGCTATATTCACCAACTTTTAATCTTCCACCAACAATGTTTTTAGCTTTTAACCACCTTTTAGAGCTTGAAATTGCCTCAATTCAAGCGAGCCTCTTGTAGATAGAAAGAGGGACACAATGTACTAAAATTTGACATAAATCAAATTAAGAGGAGTTTTAATAAAAAACATTAGAAAAAATCATCAAATTTTGATCAAATTGCTTTCAAAATCACTACAAACCCACTATCAATTTAAAACCAACACATTCTCAATCTATAGTCAAAACTTTCAAGATACATACTTTTAAATTTTAGATTTAGTGAAGTATTGATTGCGTGGGAGGGGTGTGAGTTGGGAATGGATCTTTGTGTCTCCATCTCTAACTCATAATGTTGGATATAGGTTAAAAAAGCGTGTGAATCCAAAAAAGACAAGGAGACGTTGTAGCAACCAAATAAATTTTCTTTGACCTTTTTATTTCTTTGTATCTTGTATTTCTTTGTGTCCAAATTTTGATAACGTTTTAATTTTCTAATTATAGCATTTATTCAAAAAAATATAGAATTTAGAAATACATTAGTATTCAAAAATAAAAATTGTAAAAAGTAATAAAAAACAAATAAAGAAAAAAAAGCTTATGTAAGGAGCGCAATAATGATATAAGAGTGCAAAGATATGAGAGTAAAGGTGATCTATTATTATGATTGACTAGTCTTGGTATTTTTTTGTGGCATATCCATTCATGGTTAGTCACATAAGTTTTGGATGGATAGTGATGAAAAGATACCATATATTGGTTGATTTATTTTTTGTGGTCCAAGTATTTACTTGGTGTCACCACAATCATTCTCTATAAATGATTATTTTGAATTGATTGCTGGTAAAGATACTACACCTATAAAGCTCTAAGGTATATGACATTATTTACAAAATGTCTTTGAAATTTTTGCCTTCACCTTAATATGACATGGGGCAACTTTTAACTTCAAAATTAATAAATAGTTAAAATATGGTATCAAATATCAAATTTAGCATGAAAAATTGCATGGTAATTAGTCCACCACTTCAACCTAAAATTCCCTTAAGAAAACATTCATGCATTTAAAAAAGCTTAGGACAATCTATTGGTGTTAGGGATGATTATTCTGAATAAATGGTATACGAACATGTAAAAGTGCTTGTAATTATGCCTTTCATCAAAGGCAAGATTTCCTTTTTTTTTACCACATGGAGTTTTTTTTTCTCTCTCTTTGTCCTCATTGAAAGTTTACGCCTTCATGTGTTGATGGCCCTAGTTGCCATAAATTTTAACAACGAGGATGTCCTATTACAAAATCAACTATGATCTTAAAAGGTTTTCAATTGTCTTGTATCAACCTATGAGAGGCTACAGAATATCATCATTTGTCATTGTCAAGGCTCTATAAGTTCATGGTCCTAAAATTTCAAGATTCATTTCAAAATATTACAACTTCAATATTGGTCATATTTTTCTTGCTATGTGATATTAAAGTTTTCATTTTGATTTTTCATTGTTAAATAACTTATTATTCTTTCTTTTACTTAAAAAAAAATTTCTCTAATCGAGATTAATAAATATTTTACATTTAAGTTCCATTTCATTTACACATTGTAAACATGGTCCAATGTAGTGGATTTAACAAAAAGGCGTGGTGGATTTATTTATTTCCTATCTATAGTGTAACATAATATAACTAATTTTTAAATAAAAAACTAATCACTTCTTCTGGGTAATTTAAAACTAGTTATGTATTTTTCTAATTTCAATTGATTATTGATAATACACTAAAAATGCCGGTTCTCCTCAAACATTGGTTGAGGTAAGGTAAGAGGCTCATAAACTAACCATTTGAGAGTTGAAAATGAATTTTGGAGAGGTGAAACTTCTTGAAATATTTTTCAGTAAACTTTCCTTGAAAGACAAGAGGAACTAGCATCTAATCCAAGTTGTTTCATCTTTCTTTGAAGTTTTGTAAAATTGGTTATGAAAATTTGAAGTTGAAGTGGCATAGGGTTCTAAAACTGCCCACCTCCTCAAATGTATAGTGCTTGTATACATTGTTGAAACCTATGAAAAATAACATGTACAGAAAGAGTACATTTGAAAAAGTGGACGGTTTTAGAACTTGGACAATTTATGAGCTTCCATCCTTAAAGCTTCTCCACCCTTGCACTGATATGGTCTAACACACTCAAAGCACAAATGATAAGTGCTCAAGGCCCTTTAAAATTCTCTCATGGCACTCCATTCTAGTGTGTCAAAGCAATGACCCTTCAAAATACTATTCATCTTAAGTTTAGTGAGCTCTATCCTATATTTGATTACATGATATGGCATCGTGGCTATGCCACATCGGATGTATTTCATTAGTGGATGATTGTCAAATTTCTTATGAGATTGGTGGACATTGGATTTTGGGTCATTGAAATTGCAAATTGTTGCATTTCACTTTGCTACTTACTACCAACCGCAGGCGAGTGCCGATTGTGTTGGTTTCATTTCATTTCTGCTTATTTGTCGTTGGGTGATAGTTTTGGGCCGGAAAGAAAAAACGCAAGTGGATGACTTGATCATCTAACACAAAAACTTTGAAGGGGTGGCGGTAACTACTTAGAGAAGCAGTCAAATATCATTTGTTGAGCCTTTCTGTAGAATGACTGTGGCCCGTTGTTTAGACGTTTTGGCCGGTTATGCAGGTTTTTATTTCTACTTATCTGTTGTTTGGGAAAGAAGATCCAAGATTTGTGTTATGGATTTTATTGTTGATACCTCCCATGTTTGCGGAAATTGTTTCATTTAGTGTTTTTGTTGGGAGTGGGCATATTGTGGAGATGAAGTCGAGTTGATTGCCGGCAAGACCTTTCTATATGTGTTGGACTTGTATTCACCTGATATTATTACCGGTGAACTACACAGCTTGGTGGTGATTGCAGGTCAGGTTGCCCTAAGCAGGTAGATAATTGCAAGTACTTAAGTAGTTTATTTATGGTGTAGATTATGAGCCAATATTATAGGTCTTTTTAACCAGATTACTTGGACAGTATCCACACTGAGGACTTTCAGCCAGTAGTAAATAAAATGAGGTTTTTCAGCCAGATTTGGCATTGGATACTAGTAGTAGGCTTTGGGTCTTGAGTATGGGCACGTTTGACAAGATGGAGGACAATCATCACAAATTGGTGCATAATTGTTTCTCAAGACGTGTAGGGAAAATTTCCCTTCTCGATTGGAAGCTTTGCTTCCGCACATGGGTAAAGGAGAAGCGCTAGAGATCACCTAGTTTTAACGATTAGTTTGCCTTTGAGCTTTTGCCTTAACATTTGGAATTTGAGGCTCTTCAGACCTATGAGCAGTGAACTCATGTTCACAAATTTGAGCTTTTTGAGGTGCAGTTTTACTAGAAGACGCAAGTAAAACTTGTTTCAACTTTCAAAGATGGCACGGTAATTGCTTTTGCCTCTTCATCTATGAAGATAGAAGAGAAACGTAGCAAAGATGATGGATTGGCTTTTGAGGATTCTAAGGGCAAAGCGATAGCCTTGGGACCTAAGACAAAGAGTGCTACACCATCTACCATGTTGTGCATGGCATGTGCTACTCAGGCAGTACTAGCCTCAGTTGGTCTCCCACCTTGATTTGATCTACTAGCGCAATTTATTGCACATTTGGTGCTGGAGTATAGCAGATTCCGTCGTGATTAGATGCAATAAATTTCAAGACTTTCGGAGGGAGAAGGAAGATACGCCATGCACCATGTACACTTGTTTGGCATGGTTTGCTGTAGAGTCTGGTAGAGTTTTTACTAAGAGTTAGCTTGTGAAGATTTTTTTGTCAAAAATTGACAAGCGGTTGCTGGATTTAGTATTCCTTTGGATTATCCATGGTTATGAGGGTAGAGCTATCTTAGCCCAAATTTTTGCTCTCGTTGAGAGATGAGATTGGGCGCTTTGTTATCATGATGTCACGGATATAGTCACTTTCATGACAGATTCTTCCAAATCTAGGAAGACCCCTATTGTCACTAGCAATTTGTTGGACACTAAGCCAGTGAAGATCTTGCATTGTTAGAAATGTGGATAATATGGATATACCAAGAAAGATTGCCTACAAAAACCCAAGACTCTTTCTCAGCTATCCAAGACTACTAAAAAGGAAGAGGTGAAAGGTGAAGCTAAGGCCAAGAAAAAGACTTTGCGTGCAACCATTGTGGTGGCACTAACCATGATAAAGATCAGTGCTTTCAGCTTCATCTTGAGATGAAGCCAGCTAGCTTTGTGGCTGTTAAGTTTCAAAGGGAGAAGACCCTTGCAACTAAGGTAGTAGAGTTTGAGCAGAAGCTCAAGACTTTTGCATCATTAGCTCAAGCTTCTGATTCTGGGACATCTCCCAAAAAGACAGCTGGTTATTCTAGCTCTGAGCATTACATATTTGATACATTTAGAGAGTTAGAAGCTACAGCGGCTACTTGATCTCAAACCACTAGAAGATTAGTTAGTTCACCAGTATCAGATGTTATTGCTGTCTCACGCACTGTCGTGATGTAAATCACGGTATATAATAAAAACAAATAAAATTGTTAGTTTATAGTATGTGTGAGGCGTTGTATTCTTTTTCCTTCATCCGCAGTTTTGTCATTGTTTAGTAAGGTTTTCTTGAATAAGGTTTTAAGGAAGCAACATCTTTTTAGAAATGTTAGTTAATTAGAGTTCTTTAAAGTATATTCTAAAAGGAATTTGTAAATAAATGGTTTAAAAAGATTTTTACTTTAGAGTTTAATTTTGGGTAAAAGATGACCTTTTACTTTTATATTCTCTCTCCACAGCATATATTTGAAACCCTATTTGAAAGAGTTTTGTTCGTTGAAACCACAATATATTTTCCTATACCTTGATTCATATTTTTATGTGTTTTACTCTCTTATGTTTTGATCATCTTGGAGAGTTATTTTGATAGTGATTATGTGCATACTATCTCTCCCTTGATTCTCTGAGACAGTCGCAGCTAGACACTTCGAGTGTTCATAAAGCATGCTACTCTCTACTTGACATATGGTGCTTCCACTAAGAAGCGCTTTGGAATAGCTTATTTTGTTTTTATGAGATGGATGATGCTACATATTTTATGCTTACTAGGTTAAATTTGATATTGAGTCTTTTGTTGACAAGCATGAAAAGTAAATTGAAAAGATAATGATCTTGGATGCTAAAATCAAACTTCAATAATGGAGGCTTTGAAGTAATACCAAGACGGATTGCCATAGCTTAATAGTAATGTCAAAAAGAAGAAAATACAAATGAAGACCAATCTAAAACCATATTTATTGCTTACAAGCTTTTGTTTTATATTGAGTCTTCAATTGACATGCATGAAAGGTGAATTCAAAGGATCAAGATTTTGGATGCTAAATCGAGTTTCAATGAAAGGAGCTCTAGGTATACTAAGATGGATTTTCATAAGCTTAATAGTGATGTCAAGAAGAGGAAAATGCAATTGAATGCTAAGCTAACTATGGTAAAGGCATTACATATTTATATGAAAAAAAAAAAAAAAAAAAGAAGATGAAGACTATAATTGATTTTAAAAAAAAGATGATGAAGATTGAAGGTTGGCACATATTGGAGGATGTGCAAGTTTGGAGGGGGTGGATGTCGTGATGTAAATCACGGCATATGATAAAAATAAGGAAAGTCATTAGATTATAGTATGTGTGAGGTGTTGTACTCTTTTTTCTTCATCCGCAGTTTTGTTCATATTTAATAAGGTTTTTCTGGATAAGGTTTTGATAAAGCAACAACCATGGTTTACTTTAGTAAAGAGATTCTAAGGACCAATAATAGAGAGTAACTTTTACATTAGAGTTATTTTTATTTAAAGTAACTCAAAGATTAATAGCAAAGAAGAACTTTTACTTTAAGTCTTCTCTCTTTAGTATATAGGTGAAACCCTACTTGGGAAAAAATGAGATGTTCTTCATAATATATATTACATACTCCATAATTTTCACTTCTTTTCTTCTTGTTTTGATTTTTTGTCTTCTTCTAGCTTTGTTTTTGGGAGCTATATTTTATTTTATGGTATCTTTCCACCTGTTGATATGAGATGGGCTGCAGCTAGAATCCCAGTGATTTCCCGAGGCAAATTCCTCTCTACTCCACAGCGCACGCTATAGTGGTCCTATTGATTCTATTGGCCAAATATACCTGCCATTATCTTTTGGTCTGGCTGATGCTATTGCCACGGGCAAACACCTTGTTGTTTCACTTTCACATCTTAGAGGTTCTGCATCATCTGATTTACTGCAAACCATAATTTTTAAAGTTATACAGATGTCGATTTTTTTCTGGCTCAGAGTTGATGGCACCTAGTTTTCAGGCTTCTAAAATCTTTCATGTGGTGGGACGTGTTTTAAAAGAAAAAGCGGACATGCCATCTTTTCAGGTTTTTTAGGTTGTTGCTGAGACCTCTTCAATTTATGGTTCAGAGGCTCAAACAAAGTTACGAGCTAAGTTTGCAACTGAAGCCATTGTAGCATTTGGTGAGCATGTACATAGCCAAACACCGCATTATTCCTCTATGGATGTACCTCTAGCAATAGAAGCAGCTTATCTTGCTAATGTTTCAGCAAGATCTACTAGAGAGCGACAAGCTGTATATCTAAGTATTGTATGTTTGGTAAACAACAATGGAGTCTTCGTGGTTTCATATAATGGAGAGCATGGTCATTGAGCTACTCCACTTAGAGTGATGATAGACTCAGGTGCCTGGCCAATTATGATTAGCAAATATTTGGCGGTAGAACTTGGTTTGACTACTAAAGACTTGGTGTTTTGTCCATTCACTATTGTCACTTTAATTGGGGGCACGGAGAGTGCTATAGGCTACACCAAAAAGCCTCTATAGCTGATTTTTTGAGTAGGTGGAAGATCTATCTATTTTCATTTTTCTTTGAGGTGCGCTGTCACCAATGCTATCAATTATGATATTTTAGTTGGTCAGCAGGCATTTTACCCTCTTAGTTTCAGTATAGATAATTGGACCAAAAAAGCGTGGATTCGACTAGGATGGTCTTTTGGCAATGGTAGGAAGGAGCTGATTCCAGTGGCATTTGCAGCATTGACTATGTTTGTAGCTACTAACGCTATGTTTAGATGCTCGGCATCTTTAGAGACCCTTCTATTTGGTCTTTCGCTCTGAGAGGAGACTTTGGCGTTTGCTGTCGCATTTCCAGAGGACTGATGAGAGTCATCAATTTTATTAGCTACACTTTAGCTTTCCAATGATGCTTTGCCACTTTGGACTAGTCGTCATTAATTGTCTCAATGATATAGGGACATTGCAGCTTCTGTACATTTTGACTCTTTAGCTTTTACTCCCATGAGCTCTATCTCCGGGCGATTTATCAATTAGCGTCTATCCATAGACGAAATCACTTTCATGGAGTTTTTTGGAGGCATTGACACCAGATTGGCAACCATTTTAGAGGCTGGGCTCATGATTTGGCGGTACATTCACGTTAATGACAGTTATATTCTTACCAGAATAGCCCAACATCATTTTCAGAAGTTGATGGCTCAATTCCTTGAGTAATTGCCGCCATTGTTTATTTATGAATGTTTTGGCCACCTTTCTGGAGACGTTACCTTTATTAGTGATCAGAATTTTAGGAGATTGAATCACGTTGATTTGCTTGTGACAGAATGGCCTTGCCAAGGTCATTCACGAGCAGATGCAGGTCAAATGTTAGATGACCAAAGATCTAGTTTTTTTTATGAAATTTGTGAGGATTATACAATGGTGGTATAACCATCAAACCACTCCATCTGGGTATATTTTTGAGGATGTACTTCTATTGGCCGATGAACGGCCAAAGGTGATAGAAGATGACTATTATATTTATCAAATTTTTAGTCTTCCAACCTTTGTGGGTGTCGCTGCACTAAAGTCATTTGCCCATTGACCACGTTGGCTTTAGATCAACATGGTGTCACATTCCATGTTGGCCAAGGCATTTTCACAAATTATTATATCTCCAAGACTTTTGATAAAGGACATTTTGGTTTACCACAAAGAACCTTTAGTTGTGATCTAAGCCGATTCACTTTATTTTATTTTTGTCAATAAGGTTAAGAAGTCTTGCGAGGCATTACTGACATTTATTACATATTTTAAGTCTTTTGCATTCCGAGCACGTGGACCTGGTATGGTGTGGGATTCTCATAATCACATTTATGAAGAGGGCAATGCGGATAAGCATGAGCGTGCCATGGGTTTTTCTATTGGCACTACATCAGCTCATGATCTCACCAAAAGTCAACGACGCTTTGTATTGGGTCAAACTATAGATCTTCATACCATGGTTTGGACTATTGGCATGTGGCTTGCTGTTCAGCAGCAATATGGCAAATTATTCACTCTGAAGGCAGAGAACAATGGTTTGGAGCAATAAAAATGCCAATCGCTATAGTTAATAAGGATTCTAGGCATCATTTGCATTTTTAGTGACAAGCTTTGGATGAGCTTCAAGCTCAAAAAGCCTTTGCTACTTTGACCCTACATGACAATGTTAGAGGTAGTGATATTATCCTTCCCTCTTCTGATTAGCAACGACAGGTTGTGTCCACATCTGGTAGTGATTCTTTGATAGAAAAGACTACCACGGAGTTTGATGATTGGCTTTTGAGTTTAAATCATCATCTCACAGATGTTGAGGCACTTGGGGTGCAAATATTCATTCACTCGTATCAGAGTTATTTTGCTTTTAATCTTCATGATTTGGAAAGTTATAAAGGTAAGTCTCTTCATATTCAGCTTGAGAATGATCATCCGATCTTCAGATGTCCTTATAAATTGAGTAGTTCTGAGAAGATTAGTGTTCAAGCCCAATGTCATGAGCTTTTAGCTGCGGGTTTGATTGAGTTATCTAATGGCAAGTACGCTTGTGCTACGATAATGCTTTCTAAGAAGGATATATTTAAAAATTGGACTGAGAAAAGAATGTGTGGAGATTACCATCTAATTAATAAAAAGATCAAATCATACTGATCTCCTATGCTGACGCCAGAGGAATTCTTTGATGCAGTGGGATCGGCTCAAATCTTTAATACATTGGATTTGAAAACTGGATACCGCCAGTTGTCATTACGGTTGGAAGATTGTGTGAAGACTGCATTTTGGAGAGTAGATCATGATGGCAGAAATCTATTCTATCATTAGAAGTTTCTTTCATTTGATATTAAAAACGTACCTACTGAGTTTTAGAGAGTGATGGATTGTGTTTTGACTAGATTGTCATTTGCTTGATGCTACATTGATGATGTTATTGTCTTTAGTAGTTCACCTCAGGAGCATGTAAGGCATTTGCAAGCCGTTTTTGAGCGATTGCGTGAATGAGGATTGTACTTGTATTACGGCAAGTGCAAATTCTTCTATGAAAGGTTGTTATACTTGAGACACATGATACTTTCAAGAAGACTTGGCGTACAGCAGGCAAAAGTGGATGCTCTTCGAAAGCTTCCAATATCTTGTGATATTTTAAGGTTGCGTACATTTCTTAACTTAGCAAATTATTATCGCCGTTTTGTCAAGAACTTCAGCTTGATTACCAAGCCTTTAATTATGCTCACTGGCAAGGATCACATGTGGACATGGAGCCGTGAGCAGCAATTGACTTTTGATATGTTGAAGCAGAAATTGGGCTCAACACCCATGCTTCAATGTCCTGATATTACTAGGTTTTTTCAATTGTATACGGATTGGAATGCAATGGGATTATGTGTAGTTTTGACTTAAAAAGATGAAGAAAGACGTGAGTATGTTATTGCCTTTGCTTCAAGGAGTAACAACTTGGTAGACTCTAACTATTTGTCTTATGAAGGGGAAGTTCTAATTGCGGTATGGGCCATTTCACATTTTTGGCCTTACTTGTATGTGCAACACTTTATATTGGTGACAGATTATCAACCTTTAGTGGCTTATGGAGTCAGATAAACTCACTAGCAAGTTTGTTAGGTGGGTTCTGTTGTTTCAAGAATATAATTTTGAGGTTATTCACTGAGTTGGTATCACTAACCTGGATGCGGATGGGCTTTTTTGCAATCCAAGTCCATCTAATGAAGATTTGATTGGTGCTAGATAGCATTGAGATTGTGAATTGGAGGTAGTTCCAAGCTGACACGCAGTTGCTTATTTGACTTTGATATCAAACTCTGATACTGAGGCGGCTGATCTAGATTTGAATGATGAGCTTGATAAGTCTTAAGGTATTGAAGATGTGTGAGAGGACATAATGGTCTTGTACAAACTTCAGCATGAATCATTTCCTTTGAATATTTCCATCATGGAGTGAGACAAAGTTTACCATCAAATAACAAGGTTCCATTTGGATAACGGCTTGTTGATTCAAATTTGACCGGATAGAGCTAGGCGCATAATTCTTAGATTGAACTAGAGAACTTCTTTGATACGACAAGTGCATGAGAAGCTTGGTTATTTTAGAGTGCACAAGACGCATTCTATGTTGTGCAATCAGTATTGGTGGACTAGCATATATCAGCAAATTTCCACTTATGTTTCTTGTTGTGAGGTGTGTGATTGAGTGAAATCAAGTTTTTACACTTTATCTCCATAGTTGAAGCCTTTACCTATCATGGATTTAAGTTATTGTTGGTCTTTGGACTTTGCTGGACCGCTTGTAGTCACCCCACGTGGAGCCAAACACGTATTAGTGATGGTAGAGAATTTCAGGAAATGGATTGAGTTAGTTGCTTTACCTCAGAACTCTTTGGAGTTAGCAGCTATGGCATTTTTTGACCAAGTATTGGCACGCTTTGAAGTACTAGTTGAAATCTTGACAGATCAAGGTCAAAAGTTTCTAAGAGCTTTTGAGACTTTATACACCAAGGCTTTGCTTGATCACCACACCATCTCTAGAGATCACCATGAGGCAGATGGTTTGGCTGAACAAGTTGTTTAAACAATAAAACGTGGTTTATGCAAGTATGGATTGCTTTGTAGAAACTATCGAAATTGGGATTTGATGTTGCTATGGATTGCTATGGGTTACCATTTTAGTAAACAGGCTTCTTTGGCCTCTTCTAGTCCTTACCAGTTGTTATATGGGAGAAAGTCCATTTTGCCTAGCTTCGTGCAGGAGAAGCTGGCTTTAGTCGTGGACTTGGATAGTCCAGATGTTTGGGCTTAATGCCTACATGATCGGACTGAGTTCTTCAAAAGAGCCATGCCTATGGCTTTGGAAAATTTACATATAGCTTAGCATCAAGATTCTTTACATTATACGCGCATTTGTAGCGGCGCTTATCGACCGCAGCTGCAAAAGTTCTTTCAAGAAGATTATGTGTATTTGCAGCTTGAAGCGCCTACAACATTGGATGTCAGAGTAAAACGTACCATTTTTTGCGTGAAGAACGTCTTGCCTAATGGCATTTTTTTATTGGAAAGCAAGGATGGGTGAGAGTGCAGGGAACATTCCAAAAATTGTATCTCTTGTCACATGTCCATTGACGGTATCAAGTAGCCGGAGTTGGCATTGGTGCCAGAGGGATTATCTTATTTTGTTTGTGGAAAGAAGAAAGGCGCGGCTATTATACTTTTGTGTGATCAGTGCCAACGTGGTTAGCATATGGCATACTTAGTTCCGTCCTTGTTGACTCTACCTCCAAGAGATTAGATTTGTCCTTGTTGTAGGAGATCTTCAAGCCATGCTACGACTCTGGACAAGCGTTGATAATCTCTTGAGGTCAAGCCTTTTATGTTCAAGATGACAGCATTGCCACTTTTGTTGACTAGGCGCCAAATTTGCAGCGCACGAGATTGGACTAATAAGAGATTGAATAAGAGATTGGCACTAAAAACCTGCCAAATGCGATTAACGATGGGGCTCATCAATGCATCCAACTTACAATCTTTTATACATTCTTTTCATCATACTCACTTGTCATTGTCAGTCGCCAACAACATTACCTTTGGTGTGGATAGATGCTGAAGACTTATATTCATCTTAGTATTTAGATCTAGTTATACTTTTAGTATAGTCCTAACTGACTCGTGGGTTTCCATTAGCCAGCTAGGGGGGGCAATTAAGAGCATATTTGTATATATGTTTTTGGATTACATTTTTGTTTTTATCTGCTGTTAGTGATAGTACACAATGTGTTGTGTTTAGCGATATCTATTTACACGACAATTCCCTTTGGTGAATGGTCAAATGACTATTTGTGGGATACGCTTGAAGTGCAAGGGCCATGTTTGAAATGCATGCCCAACGGTTTTTTTTTAATATTTTCGTTGGTAGAGCGACATGCACCCTACCACGCAAGCAGGTAAGGAAAATTTGAATAGAATTAGACAGATTCATTGACGTCTGCATGCTCATCCACAAAATCTACTAATTTTAGTAACTTTCATCCAAAATATGGCAAATCTGCTGAAACTTGGAGAGGGCTTCAACAAGTTCGTGCACTTTTTCAAAGATTTTGTCTAGTGTTCAAGTTGCCAGGCTGGTTTCAAGGTAAGATTTAGGCAAATGTTTGCTAGGAAAATTTATACCGTGCATGGCTAGAGAGCAAGAATTTTGAGGGCCCTTAGAAAATAAATGTAATCTAGTATCAAGTTTGAAGTTCAAGGCTGGAGATGCTCTACCAAAGCCACATCGACAGACACTCTCTACGGACAGAGTCGACGAATGAATAAGCTATACTTACACCATTCATCCACCGGCCACCGAGTGCCGAGAGAAGGCGGGGAGAGCAGCAGCAAATACAAAACCAAAGCCCCAGAGCCACAGCCACGAGGCTCGCGTCCAGCCCAACACTCACTCAGCTTGCTCGCACAAAGATACTTCACTTCCTTCGCAAAGCTGCCGTCTTCCCAAGCTCCCCTTCTACTCTTCCTTATGCAGCCCCTCCACCGTCGTTCTCCCCTCCTCTACCCTTCTTAGCTCACTCCCATCACTCACACCAAACCAGGAACACAAACAAACAGACACAAAACAAGACATCGAAAACGAGACAGAAAAAGGGTTCGAAACAAAGACAGAGAGAAAACGAGACAGAAAAACAGATCGAAAACGAGACAGAGCAAACGAGAGAGAAAGTGAAGAGAGAAAGGGAGAGGGATTTGTTGTTCGAGCTCGGGTGCAGGATGCAGGGGCAACAAGGGCGAGCCAGCAGCAGGTCGGGGGGAGGAGGCAGAGGAGGCTACCACCGCTACCGCCATGGCTACCAGCCCTACGCCGCACCGGCAGCAGCACTGGACTTAGCAGCAGCAGCTGGATGGCAGCAGCAGCCTTACGGCGCGGGCTTCTTACCGCACGGGATGCACGGGGGCGGAGGTTTTGGCCCCGTCTATGGCGCCCGCGGAGGACTGGGAGGCGGCATTCTGCCTCTCGGAGTGCAAGGCGCCGGCATCTTGAAGCGGCCGACGGGCGGGCCGCAAGGGCCGCTGTTGCACGGGCGCGGGCATCATCATCATCAGCAGCAGCGGGGGCGCGGCGGACGAGGCGGACGAGGTGCGTTTTTTCTTTCGAACTTAAGCAGTTTGCATGGTTGCTGTCTTCCTTGCCGTCAATCATTCGCGTTTGCTCATTCCTCTATGTCTCATGGCGCGTTCTTACAACCTCTTCACAAAGCTAGGGTTTGGGTCTATTTCAGAGGCTTTCGTTTCTTTGGTAGTTGCCATGCCCGGATGCGTGTACTTAGTATTCCATGCCTCTCTGTTCTGGATTTTTCTCGGAGCTACTGCGAGTGTCCGGAGATTGAAGCTGTTGAACTTCTTCTGGAAGGGTGAGAGTACGCTTCCTGTAGCGATTTTTACTTAAAAGTTGGCTAGAATCAAGTGCTATGTACGAGTTTCTCTCTACCTCATCACATAACGTTATGCAAGGATTCGTGTTTTGAGACGGGGCGGACGAGGCAGTCGGGGTGCGTGTTTTCTCTCTCGAAATAAGTTACTCTCGTTTCTTAAACAGTTTGCATGGTTGCTGTCTTCCCTGCCGTCAATCATCCGCGTTTGTTCTTCCTAGCGCGTTCTAAGATTGCGAGCAGACCTCTTCACAAAGCTAGGGTTTGGTCTATTTCAAAGGCTTTCGTTTCTTTGGTAGTTGCCATGCCTGGATGCGTGCTTAGTGTTCCGCGCCTCTCTGTCCTGGATTTTTCTCGGAGCTGTCCGCAAGATAGAAGCTGTTGAACTTCGGGAAGGTTGAGAGTACGCTTCCTGTAGCGATTTTTTGTTAGAAGTTGGCTAGAATCAAGCGCTCTGTACGAGTTTCCCTCTACCTCACAAAACTTCACGCAAGGATTCGTGTTCGTAACCCTAGAGCTGGCTTCAAGCGGGTGTGGATGTGGACGACATCACAGAACCTTGTTACTTTTTCCAGTTCTGCGGATTTTTCAAACTTTCAGAACTGTGGCAGCCAGCGTTCAGTTATAGTAAGTACGGAGATATGACGAGCAATTGCGGGAACTGATCAGTAGTAAAAAGGAATATTGTGAAGTAGGTACCTTTGCCTGCGGATTTTTTTAAAGCGCAAGTCCGAGTGCATTCTCTACGATCGCCTCATTCTAGAGACTGAAAGTTGTTTGTTGGCGTACTATCCTTGGTTTCGGTGTTCCTGGTTGAAAGGTGCAAAACTTCTTGGTCGATAGTGACAGCTAAGCATGTCATGCTCAAAAAAGCGAAGTTTATGGTTGGAATTAACCCCTAAAGGACGAGGCAGCCCTTTGCGACCAGTACAATACGGTGCATTCTTGTATTTGGAGTGCATCCACACCTTTATTACATTTGAGATCAACAAAGAAGTTAGAATATAAATCAATGCTGTTCTAGTGAGGTAGTCAAGATTCCAAATTAAAACTTTTTGTTGGTAGCAAATGCTAGTTATATGGCGACGTACATACTATGTATCATAGTAGCCTCGTCCTTTAAGGGTTAAATCATGGGCAAAGTTTCACCCCTTGTTCCTTGATCGATGCTGCTGTCGATGTTTTCTCTCCGTTCCTTGCTTTGGACAAAAGGTTTCAAGGGTAGTACAAAGTGAAACTGCATCAGGAAGTTTTGTTATAAACTTAAAGCAACTGGCTCAGGCTTACGTGGCAAGGTACAGGTGTGCTTCAGGGGGATTATCACGATGCCGTGTATGATGGCACTGTACTTCAATCTCTTTCGAGTATCTATGAGTGAAACCTATTATCCTTTTCTTAATTTCAACCGCTTCTAGTGCTGAATTCATCAATCTCGAGTTTGAAAAATGTTTGGGTGGAACCTCTTGCTGTACTGTTTACGTTTGTGACGTTTGCTATGTCAGTTGGAAGTGATTTTACTATCTCATTCTAGCAGTCTCTGCTACTTCCCAGGACACTTTTTGCCAATCATCTGGAACTGCCTTTTTTGCCTGACCGTTGTCGACACAGGAATTGAATCTCATGTGTTTTTTATGGCTGTAGGGGGTCGTGGCGGTCGTGGTCGTGGTGGACGGGACAAGGACCGGGATCAAAAGCCTTTGACAAAGGAAGCTTTGGATGCTGATTTAGATGAGGTACCGCAGCAGGAAAAACCTAGTTTGGCAACTATTGCTTGGGCGTTCCGTTTGTTGATATAAGTGTAGAGTACCTCATTAGATGAAGTCTTTTTTGGTTTATTTCTTTACAGTTTGGAATATGGAATTCTGTTGGTATCTATTGATATTTGAGATATCCGTCTGTTATGCTGGACTGGCAGTGGCGAATGAAAGACAAGAAGCATGGCGGAACTTCTCTGGATGCAGAATTGGACGACTATTGGAAGAACAAGGAAGACGATGATCCCACTGATAAAGGTGAGTTTCATGTTTACTATTGTCGCGTGCTGATAAAGGGGCGTTGGTGTTTCTAAAATATTGTCTTTGCAAACCTTCTTTACTTTGACAGAATTGCAAGTTATGTGCTCTTAAGTTTTTTCCTTTTCTTCTTGCAAATGTTTTGTGTTTGTAAATGATTTGGTTTCGTTTTCTTCTACAGATGACGGGGAGCTGTTGGAGTCGACACTAGTTGAGGCACAGGGAGCCTCCAAGTCTGATACACCAAAGAGCACGAAATCACCTGCGAAGAAATCGAATGGAGCAAGAGTTCTTGACCGGAGCAACGGAGAGGCTCCTGAGTCAGCAAACAACGGTGCCTGAGTGGAGCTCGATGTGCATTTCTGCCAGTAGTAACTGGCGACCAGCTTGTGACTTTCTTGGAGAAAGAGAATGTGGATATTTTGTGTTGATGATATTTTGCCAGGGAAAGTTGCATGCAATGATAGCTGGGTTGACTCCCACAATTTTTTAATGCGGAGATTCTCAGCTACTACTGTTTCTGGACGTTTGAATCGCCGTCCATATTTCCTTGTGGCTGCTGCAGCAGGTCTCAATACCTGACTCATATTTTGCAGAATCATGTGCAGAATGATCTCCCCATTCTGTAAGGGGTACAAGGACTACTACTTCTAGCAGCATTTTGGATCAACCTTGATTCTTGGAGGTGAATTTTAGCTTGAAGCCCACTGCTTGTAGTTTATTTTGGTAGGAGTTGGCCTTTTTAACCAGGGCTTTTCTTGTAGAAGTTTTCTTTGTAGATCCAGAAGCAGATCTCAGTTTTTCCTCACTAGGGTAGTAGGAAGTGTACCGCCTAGTAAATGGCATATCTTCTGAGACCTTTGTGGGAACCCTTTGCTTTGTCATTTGTTGAGGTTATTCCTGAACACCAAGTGTGCTTAACATGAATCTTGACATACAGTTGCAGAAACGACCTTATAAACCAACTTTCTGTCAGTGAGGTAGTTTGTCTATTCGTGGTGGTCGAGCAAGCTCTGGTTGTACTCTGCATTAGGGTTTACGGCGGCACTCAAAGTATAACTGATGTGGTACAAGAACTGAAAATTCAATTTCAAATTGTTATATCCTCACATCACTCCACTTGCCTGTTGATGAAACCGCAACGATAAGAACTGAGTTGAAGTATCTTGAATTGGTTGCGATTGGCACTACTAGCTTGAATTTAAACAACATTGCATTTTGTACAATGTCAAGTACTAAGGTAGGAGGTACATAAACCGACCACTTAAGCTTACCCAACTTACTAATGGTAGTAGATATTTGAAGGAAAATGTCACTTGAAGGAACATGTTACTTGTTCCTAGAATGTGAAACTAATTAGTACTTGAGTGGAATTTGAGTTGCCTACCTTAACCCCTAAACGTTCAAGAGGAGGTTTTTTGTCCTTTGCCTCTGGAAAACATTCTAGATGGCAGAAGAAAGTAGATTTTCATCTGATTTTTTCCCAAAAGTGATCATAAACACATGCTCCATCATGGAAAGCAAAAAATAACTTCATCAAATACATTCATATTTTTAGACAATCCAAATTGTGAGAAGATCCATATTGCCCTTCTTACAATTTTTGTGAGGTTAGCATGTACTGTTCACTTTTGCAACTAGCTAGGCACTAGTTACACCAATCACAATTCTGAAATTTTTGAAAAACACTGTAGAAGTCACTGTAGCAAGTTGCCACGGGGATGAGCCCGATGTTTAAAGGTTAATGATTGACAAGTCTAAATGTGTGATACTCTAAACCATGTTTGATGTTTCAACTACTTGAGTGACATTGATGGAGTCCTAATGCACAATGTGTGGGTCGTTAGCCAATAGCATTTATTGCATTATCAAAGTGAAGCTGAAAAGGTTGTCAATTCTCGCCATGGAGATAATTACAATCTTGTGAGTTTCCATAATGATGTAGTGTGATAATGGCTTCCCTCTTTACTTGAAGCTTGCTACTACTTGGTGAAGTTTACGTGTAAGCATCATTGTAGGATGGAGTATTTTATTTTAGGGAAAATTTCATGGACACCTCTGAAGTTTGTAGTATTTACATAGATATCCTTGCTCTTTCAGAAATTATACAAGTACCCTTGGACCATAATTTTGAGGCGTTTGTTTGTTGTGCTCATACTTCCTTCATGACCAATGTTGAAGAAGGGAATGTAAATGAAACAAAAAAGAAGCAACGGAAGAAGGGAAGTGACATGCACATCAAACAAACGCATGGAAATTTTGGTCTAAAGGTATTTGTGTAATAATTTCTGAAAAGCAGGGTATCTAGGGGTATCTATGTAAATATTGTAAACTTCAGGGGTATCCATGAAATTTTCCCTATTTTAAACGCCCATTTTAAAGAGGCTTGATGAACTACAGCAGGTTCAGTGAGCGCATACCCCAAGGATGGTTGTAAAGATAGATCGTTGTTTGTTAAGTGACAATAGGAGTCTTGCAAGTCACTACATCCCCAATGAGGAGCCTCACCCTAAGGGACGAAAACAAGTCTTGCAAATAACCAGTACCTTTCTATAATTATCGGAGCCTTCTTTCTAATAAGAACTACCTTCCATACGGTTTCAGTGTATCAGCATGACCCTCAATCACAGAACTGCAACGACACGACGCACAACATATCAAATCATACTACTAAAATCACAATGACCAGTGTAATATCACATCTGTCCTTCTATAATATCACATATCTAATCTTTGTGACATCATACTACTAAAGTCACAAGACCGTATGTAATATCACATCTATTTTGTGATATTATCACATACATATAATTTGAAAACTTATTAAAAAATTTACTAACATATGAAGATTCTAATAAAATTCTAAAATTCTAATAGTGAATGTATAGTGTAGCAAGCGCCAACCATTAGTATACGACTAAAAAAGGACTTTAGATAGATACAACTACCAGAAAAAAAATCCTAAGCCAGAGGATGCTCAACGTCATCCACACGCATCACTATTGTGCATGACACTTATAACCAACAACTATTGGCCAAACAAGAAATACTAAGACACAACACATATACTCATTAGCTCAAAAATAATTCCACCACCAAACGAGACAAACCCTAAACTTCAAATTTTTGATAACTTTTTTTCGACAAAACCTTAGGTTAACCAATTGAATTGGGAGTTGTTGGTTATAAATATCATGCACTGTACAACTGCAACGAAGTGTAATTGTATTTTTAACAACTACTAACTATAATCTCGATGTTCAAAACCGAACACATAACAAGCTGAAACCCTAAAACAATCGAAAACAGGGAAAAAAATTCTAGTAAACAATTGAAACCATACAATTGAATGCAATAAAAACATAATTTCTGTTTCTAACTAACTAAGCTTACTTCGCAGCAAGCTCTTGGGAGGAGGACGATGTCCGAGAGCTTCGCAAAGAGCAGTCCAGATAGGAACCAACATGCACACCGGAGGGCGCACATGCAGAAACGTGAGCGTGAGTCGAGACTCATCCCGAACCAACAACGCCAGATACGTAAAACAAGTCGTGGGAGTCACAGCCTCGTTGATCACAGGCCACAGAACCCGATGCAGAGGAACGAACCGTCGCTTCACAGTCTTACTCCGATACACAGTCTCGAGTTGAATCCCTAACGTTGGCATCACCACCACTGCCTCTTGTTCAACGTCATTCCGTCGTCTCAAAATGAAAAGCAATGCAAGTGGTATCAATATCCAATGCAAGCCTGAGAAGAACGCCGTGCTCCCGATTAAGAGTAACGAGAAGCATTTTGTGAGAAACCCTAGGGGTTGTTGCTTAATGAAGATTCGGTGAGTGTGGAGAAGGGGAGAGCGGATGTCTTGTGGTGACTCGCATATGTACTCGTACAGCGGATGATCTCTTGTCATTTCTACGGATTGTTCTCATTTTCTCACGGAATGAAGGAATTGGAAGGGGATGTGAGTGAGTGTTGATGCATTGTGTGGAAGAGAGAGCGCGGATCACTGCGACGAAGAGGTGATGAGATTTGTGCACACAAGCTTCACTTAGACAACGCTCGTTTGGACGATCTCTGCTGCACACTGGTGCTCGTGCTCCGTTAGGGTTAGGGTTAGGGTTTTCGAGAGCCTGATTCAGGTCAGCAAGACCTTGGGGACGTCCTGAGAAAGACGATGGCGATGAAGAGATCCATTCATCCAAGAAGGACGGAACTTCGTTGTTCGTGAAGAGATTTGGTTTTAGCTAGAGGTGTATTTTAGGCTTTTAGGGTATGTTCACACTTGGTGTTAGGAGGTGTTTTGGCAAAGGAAAATTGCATTCATACTGCTAATACTCCTCCTAACACCAAGTGTGAACATACCCTTGTATGTTCTCTTCCATTCTTTCTTATGTCTTTTGGCTTCTTTTTATTAGGGTAGTCACACTTTCTTCAAGAATGAAACTTCTATGAAGGATGAGAAGTTGTGGAGTGGAAACAAGAGTCAATGGGAGCATAAGAAGGTGTGACTCCTCTTTTGTGGAGGATAGGGTATGGAAAATTAATTTACCTCAAAAATGGTGATGCAATGAGAAAACAAGTTGCATTCATACACTCAACTAAGTTATTTATTTATAAAAAGGTGAAAACAAGAAGAGTGAGATGATAAAGAGACATGCATTGATAAAATTTTCACATGCTAAAACTTCTCCACACCCATTTTTCAACTCCAGAGGTGAAGAAAAAACTTCATAACCTTTATAGAAAATGGTCTTTGCAAATCAATAAGAGAGTGGCATGTCTCCTTTCTTTAACCCCTAAAGGACCAAACCTCCTTTTTTAGCAACATAGTAATTTTGGGCAAGTACATGTGATTGGAACTTTTCATATTTTAAGTTGGAGTTTTAACAAAATGTGGGAACAAGGTTTATCTATCATATGCACTAAATTTTATAACATTTGAAAGTATGAATAAGAAAATATGACCTAATATGTTGTTTTATTCACTCAATGGGCAGTTTAGGCAGATTTTTAAAAATCACTTTTCTCAAAAACAAAAAATTGAAATTAGTTTAGAAGATTTACGTGGATGTGAAAAGCTTTTAATTGTGTTTTAAATTCAAATTTTTAAACTTCTTTTTAAGGTTTTGATCTTTAATTATAGAGTTTTGTTATATTTAAATAAACCTAAAAAATTTGAGCATTGTATAAAAAACCGTTTTGAACTTACTTTTGCAAATATTTTTTTATCATTAAACTCACAATTTCTTTTTTAATTTTTTAATTTTTAATTTTGTATGACTATCGACATTTATTTTTATTTTTATGTATACAAGCTTATTGCAAAAACGTCATTGAAACAATGACGTTGTCGATTTTTTTGTTATTGCATTATAAAAAGCATGTAAAGGCTTATAATATAGTCACAATGCGCCAATATTAGTGTTTGCAAATTCACAAGCGTTTGAATTTAAAATTATGTCACGATTTGGGAAGAAGTGTAAAGTCTTTTTCCAACAAATGAGAGAAATTACAAAGCATGTATTAAAAATTTAAAACTAAATTAAAATCATACAAATATTAGCATGCATGATAATGGTGCTAAGTCTATTTTGTATAATGAAATCAACAAAATCCTTAGCTTTCTATCATCAATGATTTTTATCTTTATTTTTAACTGCAAAGGTTTTTTACATAGATAATTAATAATTTATATGTTTATAATTTAATTTGATGACAAGTTCATAAAAAGTATGTAGGTTGTCCAATGTATGAAAAAAGAACGAACTCAAAATATTTAAAAAACTTAAAATATACTAATGCACTTTTAAAACAAAAAATAATTTAATAATTAAATGGCGACACCACTAGGAGATAGTTTCATTTTCTGTCAAAGCACATCTCCGAAAGACATGGACAACACACATGAAGATTCCCCCTCAAAACAGAATAAGTCAATATTTGTTCTAAAAAGAATAACAAATTCAAAGCCGAGACCACGCATGTCCCTATCATGTCACATACAACTTTACAACATTGAAAAAAATATAACATGATTCAAAAGATTAACATCTAGTTTTACCATATCTTGTAGGTAGAGCTACCGGCAAAATTCATTACTCTATATCTTCAAGTGACATGGCATGCATAACTTCATTGATGAAGGTTTAGCCAACTACCCATCTGGACCACATTTTTGCACGCCCATGGAAACTCCAATCTGTCACCTGCCATTAGCTGCATATTTTCTCATAGTATCATAACCTGCGGTGACTAGAGCATGCTACAGCCATTATACTCTACAACAACTCTACATTAACCATTTAAAGACCACACACATTTTCCCAAAATTCACTAGAAACTAGGGCAATAACGCAATAAAGTTAGATGTGCATTTGAATCAAATATGGACCCAATTTGAATAATCCAATCATATAAATGTGAAGGACACCTTGTTTGTTGTAATGTATCAAAATCTCAGTTAGATCTATTGTTGGAAGTGAAATATTATAACAATTGAGTGAGCCATATATGGAAACTCTTTAGTTTTTCATGCTTGTGTGGTTTTGAATGTTAATGCTTCATGCAAGCTTTGGTTGAGAAGAGTTTTACATTTCTAGAAAGTAGGGTTTCTCACCTTTCCAACAAGACTAGTTTCACACAAAATAGACAAAAATAACAATCACAAGGTGTAGCTAAGTGGACAAAAAGGGTCAAAAATCCCATTTTCTTTGCTACCCTAAAACAATTTTACAAGAAATTTGATAAATGTTATGGAAAATCCAATTGGTGAAAGCAATCAAGAATTGGCCTTGAATGTAGGATGATTTTTTAATTAAATAAAATGATAGTATCATTTCAATGGATTCTAAAATACTACAATTGTACTACTATCATATAGAGAAACAATACAAGCGTATTCCTTAAGCAATCTGAATTTTTTTAAGATTGCACAATTGAATTGTGACATTCTTTTTGGATGTTTGATGTATTGTGTTGTTGCTTTGATCCATCTTTGACCAAATATGGATACGTCTTTTGAGGCCATGATGTATAAACACCATTATTATCAACTCACATATCCGATTCCATTGTCGTGACTTGGATCGGATGCAAAATTCTTGTGATCATAGGCGTTCTTCAAGATCATTTTCCAAATTATTGAGTGATTTTATTGTATATGCCAAAAACTACTCTCCCAAACCAAAATATGGTTCGGTGGTCTCTAAAGGTTTAACCATAAATGTCTCAATGACATGACTCCCTAGTTACTTGTAAGGCCCATTTTCTAAGGCCGTGCATTTTCACAAAACATTTATTCAAACACATGTGAACACCGCCATAAGAACTATTCCAAAATCATATTATCTTTTTGCACACAATGCAATGGATGCACCTACAACAGAGAAAAATATAAAGGTTATTATCACTAGTAGAAAAGTGTATTGAAACCCACTAAATTATGTCTAGTTGTTTTTGTTGAGAGCCTTGTTTCCAATGCAAATTTTTGAGTTAGAATGAGTTTTTGCATTAAAATTTTGCAAAATTTTGCGTTGGAAACAAGGAATTCAACAAAAACAACTACACATAATTCAGTGGGTTTCAACGTAGTTTTCTACTGGTGTATAGTGCAATACACCCAATTATCAAATGCATTTCATCTTACAGAACAATGACGGATTCAACCAAGGCAACATCAACCTCTCCACAATGTCCATGTGAAATGTATGCTGCTTTTTATACACTTCTTTATCCAAAATGACACTCTCGTGCTTTACTAATACTCATGAGTTGTACAACCAACAATCCACAATGAAAAAGAAGTATTTGTGCCACCACCTGTGCCAAAGAAATTGTGTTGTAATTTATCCGCATTTGGTCCACTACGTCCACTCCTCTCATGTGCATTTGATACTCTACCTGTTGCGATGCGGATACAATAGTAGTATAGGTTGTGCACCCACATTGGCCCGTTCTGATAGTCCCAATTGCATGTAGCAACTTTTGCCCACTTTTTGGTTGTTTTTTACATCAATTTACAAAACCAACGTACAATTGCATTCTAGATGTTAGATTTTCATGATTGTATTAGAGTACCTCACTCCGCCCCTCTCTATATATACTTATGCCAACAATACACTTTGATCATTGTAAATAAAATGTTTTTTTTCTATTTTAAACAATGGCATTTATTTGCTGGAGTGCTTAAAGGTTAATTCTCAGTAACACAATATATTTTTGTTTTAAATGTTAATATTCTTTGTTTTATATTTAAGTTAAAAATAAATAAATAACAATATAAGAATTGATAAATGAAACTTTAAAAAAAAATTGGTTAATGATAAAAAAATATAATTTATTTAAAAATCAATGAACAATTCAAAAGTAATCATATATATTTTTAATGATAACAAAACATAATTAAATGTGAAATTTTGAAAATAACTCAAAATTATAATGTAGATATTAGTTTGTCATCAAAAATAAATTTACAAACAAAAACACATATCCTCAATCAGTTTTAGTAATTAGACAAAGAACAAAAAAACCCTAAATAATTCCCTCAGGAATGGACAGGAAAGTGGATATCGTTCATGTAATCAATTGGTCGCAAGAGCAGCTAGCAATCTTCTCTAAGCCACTTTCAAACTTTGTCGTATACAATGAACTCATGTTTCAATATATAAACGGGGACATTTCATATGACAAATTTCAGTTTTAAATGTTGCAATTTCTGAAAAATCCCGAGTATATAGATTTGCGAATGTGGTGGCGTCTCCATCACAATGAGGTCCTAGGAAAGAGGCACATGATGGACCATGATTTATTTTTGAGTCTTCTCTCTTTGTACACTGATTTGTTTATAAACAAGTTTGAAGATCTAAGAAGAATCCGTTCTTTTGGATTCTGATTTTCAACTTGAATTTAGAGCTTGGCAAAATTTTGCATACTTCAAATCTACAAATTCTTTTTTACCACTTTGCATGATAGTTTGTGAATTTCTCTACTAGGTTCCATGAACATTGTGTACACAATTTTGAAATCTACCACAATTTGAGATTTGTTTGTGAGTTTCATTGCAAGGATGTACAGGTTTAAATCTACAAGTTCTCACGTATTTGAGCTCTTGCCCATTTTAATTCTAACTTTGAAGATATATTGAGTACAAATGTACAATACAAACTTTTTGTGCGTAAGGATGTGAGTGGCTTGGGATTCCAAATATTGGATTTTTCAAGAAGTCTATTTAGTAATTCAATCATTTTGTTTAGCATGTGCATTGTTGACTCTACGCCTAAATCTCTACAAAGACCACAAGAATCATGATTGTTGCAAAAAAAACAATGACTTTTGTTATTTTTGCATTGGAGGTTGCGAATATACTTATATAGTGTTTTGTGTTGGAAATTTTGATTTTAAAATGATTATGATTGAATAGATAAATAATATTTTGTAATAATATAAAAATATACATTGTATGATACAATCATTATATGTTATAATAAATGTTTAAAAGACCATAGTTTGTTAAATGTAATTTATTTAATGTTAAGTTCGTTATACTATTTCTTGTTTTTTTGTTAAAGTTATTAAAAGTTTCATTAATTACCGCCATTATTTGCTATTTACAACAAAACAAAAAACATATTTTGCAAATGATTGAAATAATTTTATTTTGTATATTTGTTTAATTGAAAATACTTACATATTATCTTAAAATTTTGATTTAAAAATAATAAATTGCAGTAAATTATTTTATACAACATAATTTTTACCAATGAAGATATTTAATTTGATAATTTTATGTCACTAATATGTTATACTATAGTTATAACAATGTATTACTTAATGTGCTCAGTTAACTTTATTACAAATCAAGTTTAGTTTATACAAGCTTTTAAAATAACAAATTTCATCCAGAAACATATCATGTTACAAAAACATTACGAGTTTGTCTAAGCAATGATGGTTAACAGAAAATAAAATGCATAAAGACATAAAAATTATAAATATGCTAGTTTAAAGTTTTAAAAAAGCAACTCAATTTTAATTAATATATAGTGCATAATTTCATATGCATAAAAACACAAAAGATGTAAATACATTTGTAAAATTCAATAATAGTTAACACAAAGTGACATGTATTTGAATTGTCAAAATAACATTTAAAACTTGATCAAAATTTAAGGTTAAGCAACGGTTACTTTGCAAAAACAGACACATCTACTGCTAAAAGCTAGCATCTCAATAGATTTTGATATTCCTCTTAGTTATCGACAATACCGCATTGGTGAATAAATAGATTTTCATATTCCTTTTAGTTACCAACAACACCGCAAAGCATCAAGAAACACAAAAACTTATTGTGACTAAACACAACGGAGCGGCGGAGCGACGGAGCGGCAAAGCGGGGAGAACTTAATTTCAAACATGCCTTGATGTCACTACTTTGACTGTCCCTACAAGAGCAAGTTACTACAGTAAGGGAAGGAGTGGTAAGCCAATGGTAAGTGAGTGTAGTAAGGGAGTGGTAAGCAAGCGGTAAGCCACTAGTAAGCAAGCGGTAAGTTAGTTGAAAGGTAAGCAATCAAGAGTCCAAAAGATAGTGATCTAGGAGAGTGAGCGACCAAGAGGAGTGAGCGACCTAGAGTAATAAAAGTAGTGATAAACTCTAGAAAAAACCTCATAGTGTTTTTTGGCCATATCTACAACCATTTATTTTGCCATAGCTACAACTTTAGGAATGTTAAAGTTTGAGCGGGGAGCAATGAGAGTTGAGCGTTGAGCAGTGAGTGTTGAGCATTGGGCAAATTTTTCATGAAAATTGGAAAGTTAAAAATGATATTTAGTAAGTTTTATACAAATGTAAGTAGGCAAAAATGATCACTCATGAATAATTTTTTTGGATGAAGTTTGAAATTCATCCATTGAAACAAACAAACAAAAAAATAAATTGGATGAATGAAAACTAAAATAGATAAATGTATATAGAAAGAGGACAACAAATATTATTGTTATTATTACTAATATGTATTTATTTGTGACTTTTTCCCCATTTCTTTTATTTTTTTATTTTTTACAAATTTCATTTTTGTGTTTTAGGACCCTCTTTGGAACCCAAGAGGCCCACTTGTGGTGGTTTTGGATTTTGTAAAGGGCTCCTCGGATTTTGAGGAGCACTTCTAAAAATAGCATTTATTTTTTTTCTTTTTCTTTTTCTTTCTCAAGATATCTATTCAAGATTTCTATTTAAGTACATATCACATGTTAAGATTCACATGAAAACCTAACCTTTAGAACTCAATTGTAGTTTGCTCTAAGGCCTTGTCCTTTCTAGCAATTCTTGCACCATGATTAATGGATATGGTGCCTTGTCACATTTTCCAAAAAGCCTTATAAAACCTAACTTGCGACTCTTTTATATAGTGGTTCTTATAACCCTAATATTTAGAGCAAATAAATTTGAGAAACTTTTAATGGCATGATATAGCCTTATATGCCTTCATGGATTGTGGAATATCATGGTTTTTGAGCAGAGCACATACACTCTTTTAGAAGTAAATGACAAATTTAGCTTTTAGGCTAATTTCAACATTCTACTTCTTGCATTTAATATGAGTTTGTCAAAAAAACCATATTACAATACTTGCATTGTATAGTTTGATGAACAAATGCTTTTAATCTAGCTTTCATATACAACTTGTGAAGGATGGGTTACTTTATTGTAACTAAATAGCACTTTGCTGTTCTAGTAAGTGTTGTAAAAATGGATCAGCTCTAAAATTGACCCATATATTAATAAACACCTAATCAACAATTAGGTGAACAAAGCAAAATTAACCCCGCACTGCAACTTACTGACATGCGGTGTCTTTCAAACTTACCTTTTTTGAGTGGTAAAATGCGCTAATCAGGATTTTCCTATCTTATCTTAGAGCTGTAGATTACTCACTCTCCACTCTCAATTTGTTCTGCCAAAACCCTCTCTTAGTTGCAGTTGGAGATTTTTTCTTTCTCCACTTGCACTTTGTTTATCCTGCATGATTAACTAAGCTTTTTTTGCTCTTTCTTGCCTCGGGATTTCCAACTTACTATTGGTACAACTCTTTTTACAGATTAGACTATGTGTCTTTTCTTTTCTTTTCTTGCCTTTTGGCTTTGGGATGTCCGAAACACCTAGTACTTATTGCTGGCTTGTCTTCAAGAGC